>JAHHFK020003703.1:0-582428 GCA_024533555.2 Aedes koreicus
CAGCTCAGACATCTTAAGATTTTCCACCCGTAGATGGCCGAACCGAAGTGGGGTGAAGCCACTTTTATCGCCCCGTGTGCGATGGCTCAGAAGCGAATCGGTTTGGCGGGAATAGAATCCCAGTCGCTCAGCGCATTCTCTTATTTATCTTACATTAATTTGAAATTTTATTGCCTTCAGAAGCGCCCAGCTCTCGAGTAGACGATATGCTAATTCCGGGGGTTGATCTCTTTTTATCTCCCGGGCACTCTCACTCCATTGCTCTGGCGGGTTGGAATTAAGGAAATCGGGAGATCTTTTTTTTTCTCGGTTGAATCGTGATGGAAGTCACTGGAATTTGAAGGAAGTGGGTGGTTGTCATGTTTACAAATGTGCGAGGTTGTTTTTTTTTTCGGTCGGCCGTTTGTGTTTTATGTCGGATTTGGCTTGTTATTTTTACTATTTCATTTGTGAATAAGCATGAGTAATTCATTTTCATTGCAGTCAAATGGTATTTAGCTTAATTGAAATTTATGTCCTTCCAAAGTGACCATTGTGAAAGAGCGGGAACAATTTAAGATCAGGGGTGAGAGTGCTTCAGAGCTCATCATTGGATAAAGGTAAACGGACCAGTTTGCCCTCCAGTTTGCAACAAGGTAGGGAACCTGAAATAATATAAAAATATGCTAAAATTTGAAATATTCCTTGAAGAAGTATTGATATTTACCTATTCTTTCTGTGACCTAACAACTAAAACGATGCTCTTTGTTGAACTGCGAAATATTAGTTTCGGAATCTTTCGGAAAATTATTAAACAATTTTGCATCGAAAAATCTCCCTTGTCCCCTAGTTTATGTTCATTGCCCAAATCCATCCAAAAAGCGAAGCGCCATCCGTTTGATCTACAAAGTAACCAATTTGGAAAATTGTCACATTGTATCGCGTTAGTTAATCCCCTCGCTCGAATGTTTTTGCTCATACGTGGTAAGCCTCGAGCATAAATATTTATGCTCTCCACCCTCATGCCGTCGTCGCCGCCGCGCAAGTCCATTTAAATCGTATTTAGCACAAGCTTTTTCGCGCTTCTCGCCGTGCCACCGGAGTTTCTAAACCGATTTGGTTGATTGATTTTATCTTTTCATCTCTCGTGGAATCCGAATCACGTCAAATGGTCATTGTGCGCCCATCGGTCATAAAGCAATTGCAACGCGCTTCCCTTACACTAGTAAACTGCGTTTTCGAACTCGGTTGGTACTCTTGTTTTGAAATACATGGCATTTTTAAATGAAAATTTTAAATTAAATGCTGATATCTTTGGTTGTATAGCTTCAGTTTGAACAATCGTTGAGCTATGTTATTGTAGATTTTGTGACAACTTTTTCGCTGTTTTGGAAATCCTTTGGTTAACATCCCCAATGTGAGGTAGGTAAAAGCAGGAACGAATCCGCCACCTTGACAGGCAAAATAATGCGCAGCTGATCGTATGCTTGGTTCGAGTAATATATATCACATGCCCCTCGCTCAATTTTCAAATACTTCTATTCAATTTTTCACAGCCTGCCGTACACTGACGGACAAATCAACACTTTCTCTTCATATATTTCGTTCTAGCAAAAATTGTCCAATCTTGGGGCCCTCATGGTGATGAGAGAATATTTCCTTCTACATCATCAACACTTTTAAGTACTGTTTGGAATTAGAAGAGAACATTACCAACTTATTATAAGAAAATTCTGTCTGTAATAAGGAAATCATAACATGCCAGCAACCAACGGGCTGCGATTGCAAAAAGTAAGCAAACTTCAAATAGTTATTTTCATTAGCGAAACATTCCGAGAAAGGTTTTTTGGAAGCCAGCCGTCCTAACAATACCCGAGACAGGATCCAACAACCCGAATATTTCGACCAACGCAGAGACGAACGTCTTGATGGATCAATAACGATGCACGAAACTGCTCACAATATCTCGACTTGTTCCGAATTCTCGAATGAAACCGACCTGCAATATTTAACGGTATACTATCAAAATGTGAGAGGCATTCGTACTAAAACTAACGAGCTCTTTCTGAAGCTTTCTGCCTGTGAATACGAAGTTATTATACTCACTGGGAGGTGGGGTCGTGCTGTAATTTCGGTTAGTCAAGGTGCGGCGGGATACACGATTTTGGGGTGTGCGCGTTTAGCGTCTAGAGAAAATTTTGTTCTGTGTAAGGGGCACAATGGGCGGCGGGGTTTTCGGTGGAATTAAAAAGTGTTTTCTTCTGGTGGAAGCAGTCGTGGCGGCTGGTCGTCGTCGTGGTGGATGGGGGGTGGGGGGGGGAAGCAAAGAAGAAGAGAGAAGAAGAAGCGACGAAGCATCGGAGGTGAGAGCTGCGGGGGGGGGAAAGCTGGGTTAAGACGAAGAGAAGCTGGCGAAGCGGGAGGGTAAGTGGACATGGGGCGGGGGTGGCGGGGTGCGTGCTCGGCGGGTGCTGGCCCGTCAAGACTCGCAGCAAACAATACCAACGACCAAGCTGCTGGATCAAGTCCAGTGAAAATAAAACTGCCACCGCTGGTAGTGAAAAACGTTCCGCTCAGCAAACTCGTGAGCAATTTCGCTTCGATGGGCATAGCCGCCGAGTTCAAGTTATCCCGCATCGGAACCAAAGTGATGCTCTGCACGAAAGCAGAATACAATTTGGGTAAATCGTTCCTAAAAGATTCCAAGGAGGATTTTTTTACGCATGACATTCCTGGTGAGGAACCCTTCAAGGCTGTCATCAGAGGTCTCCGGAACTACGACCCAAAATCAATCGAAGAGGAAATCAAGGAGCGGTACAAGCTCGCCCCAACCGATGTCTTCCGGATGAAGAGGAGGAACGAGAATGTTAAAAAGCATTTCAAGCAAGGGACGGTGACGCTCAATGCTCTGCAAGCCATCCGATCCTCTTTTTTTTTCATCATCGTTCGCTGGCAACCATATTGTGGCGGCCATCGTGACGCTACGCAATGCCAACGGTGCCTCGATTTTAGCCATGGCACACGCAATTGCAACATGAACGCACGTTGCAGCAACTGCGCCCAAAACCATGAGACATCCAACTGTCCAGTGGAGGAAACCGTGTCGTACATATGCGCCAATTGCGGAGGTGACCATCAGGGTATCGACAAGTATCGACAACCACCAAGTGGGGCGGAAGAAGGAAGCTGCTCCGGCTTTCAAAGCGACTGATTTTCCGTCATTCTCTGCTGGAAGACCCAGGTAATCAACAACACGGACACAAAAAGCTCCCCATCAGGATACTCCCGGTGCTTCTGGTTCTCCATCCAACTCCGGCTTGATTGCACCAGCTCCAGGAGGGGTGGTGTAGCGATCATCGTGAAGGAAGGGATCAAGTACCACATTCTGCGGCATATCCGCACATCCGTTATCGAGACCCTTGGTATGGAGGTGGAAACTTCGACTGGAAGTATCCGGTTAATCGCTGTTTACTGCCCTCAACAGTTTGCTGCCAGCAACGAAGCGTCAATAAAGTTCAAGAATGACCTAGCCGCCATCACACGTACTTGCTCTCGTTTCATCATCGGAGGGGACCTGAACGGGCACCACGAGGCATGGATGAATTATCAACGAAAACAGAACGGTCGGTTGTTGTTCGACCACTCCCAGCATGGTCTGTACACGGTGCAGTTTCCGGATGAACCGACATTCATTTCTCCAGCGGGAAATCCGTCCACGCTGGACTTTTTCCTGACAAACATCATATTGTCGAAGCCGGTGGCCGGTGGTGACTGAAGTCGGTGTCAACGTGATTCCTACTCCAACCTACCAACATAAAGATTACCACCATGTGAACTGGGTTCAGTTAGGAGTAATCATGGACCGGAACATCGACGAAAATCCACCACTCGACTCCATCGGCGATATCAACCGTGCGCCGGAGTGATTGCAACAAGCCATAACCGGCTGACGAGGGGTGCGTCCGACAAGTTCCTGTGAGGGGTAAGTTTGTTGCCATTGATTCCCACACCCATCTTTTGATCCTCTTACGAAATGTTCGTAGACGCCAGTTTTAGAGGACAGGTGATCTGGATAGGAAACCAGGAGTGGCCGACCTGAACCGGCAGATTGCTTCCAGAATAGACTCGTTTCGAAACGAGAATTCCGGACGTGTCATTCTAAATTTTGATGATCGCTCGAGACCATTCTGGAAGGTAGCCAAAGTCCTAAAGGCGCATACCAAACCCGTTCTTCCACTGAAGGTTGTTGATTCGATTCTGCTAACCCCCGTGGAGAAAGCAAATGCAATAGGCAATCATATTGCCGTATCGCATTTGCTTGGCTCGAACAAGTCCGCTAGAAGGTCAGGTTGCGCAATGCGTCAATTAGAACCCTTGTGCCGAGCCCCCGGAGGATAGGATTACTATCGAACAGAATTGCTCAGCGCTGAAGAACACTAAAAACATGAGGGCTCCTGGGTTTGATGGGATCTTAAAAAAGCATAACACCAAAGCCTACTCGCTCTTGAGTGCTATCTTCAGCAGATGCTTGGAACTGCACTACTTTCCAAGCATCTGGAAAGAAGCCAAAATCATTCCGACCCACAAACCCGGGAAAGATCCAACATCTCCTTCAAGCTACAGACCAATAAGCCTCCTCTCAGCGCTGAGCAAATTTTTCGAGAAGCTTATTCTTAATCGTTTGCTCAAGTGTGTCGAGGAATATAACCTTCTCCTGCCGGAACAGTTTGGGTTCATGAAGGGGCATTCCACCACTCATCAGCTAGTTCGGGTGATGAACAACATCCTTAGAAACAAATCTGTATTCAAGTCCACAGCCATGGCTTCGTTAGGCCAGGCGCCCACTGATGTGGCGGAGGTGTGACATCTGCTAGCATGCCAAAATATCTTTTTAACCTTCGCCTCACGCCACAAGACTTTGACTCGATATTTTGACATGTTATGTGATGCCACACTTCGCACAATGGGTTGTTTGGTGGGGTCGCTTCAAAGGCGTTTGACTTTATCCGCTCTGGATCCGACCCAACATCGATGAGGTTCGCTCTCAAGTTTTTTCGAGGTCCAACCTGGGTTCACCAACACACACAAACATAACTGTCAAAATAAAATGTTTATGTTTGTTTATGTTTTTGTTTTGCATTAATACCATCATACTGACTCGACTCTGGATCCGTTTTCGTTCGGTAATTGCGAGTCTGAGTCAGACCTGACCTAGGTTTAAAACCGAAAACGACATTAGATGTCGAAAAGGCGTTTGACAATGTCTGGCACGACGGGCTTGTATACAAGCTTTGTAACTTAACCTTCCCCCCACCCCTTGTGAAACACTCGCAACTACCTCCAGCAAAGGTCGTTTAGAGTATCGTTGAACGGTTGTCTTTCAGACAGGTTTTCGATTCTACCTTGCGGCACTCCTGCTGGGCACGCTGCTGTATAACATCTACACTTCCGACATTCCTCCCCTTGGTGATGGTTGCGTGTTTTTCCTATTCGCAGATGATACCGCAATAGCCGTCAAGGGAAGGATGCCTCGCGAAATAACGAACAAATTTCAACGATGCTTTAACACCTTTGCCGATTAAGGAAGTGGAAAATTAAAATAAATGTCTCTAAAACACAAGCTATTATGTTCCTCCACCGGCAATTACCCAAACTAAAACCTCCTCCGGCGTGTACAATAATCATGGATGGCACAAGAGTTGAGTGGTTCGCCGAAGTAACGTATCTAGGGTTACTGTTTGCCGAAAAACTTCTCTTCCGATCGCATGTTGAGAGAACGTTAGTCAAGTGCTCCACCATAGTTAGGTCGTTATATCCGCTGATTTGTCAAAGATCCCGCCTCTCAGGGAACTGGCAAACTGAACAAACTGGCAGTCTAGAAATAAATCATTGCGTCTGCGATCTTTTACGCAGTTCCGGTGTGGAAACAATGAGCACAAGCTGACAGGAACAAGTTGCAAGTCGCGCAGAATCAAACGCTGAGGATGATACTAAACCGTCCCTTCGACACAAGAATAACCGACTTTCATCGGGAGGCAAACATCCTTAAAATAGATTTTAAAATCAGTGAAATCAAGAACAAATTTATAAAAAAAATTTAACATATCGGAACACGAGCTGATAAGCAATCTGTATGTAGTAGGTTAGTTGTACATAGTAGGTTGGGTGGTTGGTGGGTGGTTTTTGGTGGTTTTGGGTGCTTTTTTTTTAAATTAAAAAAAAAAGCGCAAGGGGGGGTAACTCTATGCGCAAATGTGAGAGTAGGGAAATTTAAATATAATTTTAAATTTAAAACCAAAAACGAAGAGAAAAAATAAAACGAAAACTAATAGTAAAGAAACAAACAAAAAGAGAGATCATTTTTTTTTTTAAGTAGCTTGCAATTAATTAGTTACTTTCCAACCGCGCACCCATCAGCAGCAGAAGCAAAAGCAATTGTATCGATAGAAGTACAGAAATAAAAGAATTGTTTAGTGTTGCCGGCAGTTTCCATCATCCCCGATCGTCGTTCGTTTGTGGCGCGGAACAAAGTCATTCAGCTCTTTCCAGAGCTCAAAGAGTTGATCTAGATTGACATTTGCTTCCTCCACCCGTTCCTGCCGAATACAGTCCACTTCGCCAGCCAGACCGTTCCAGTGCGAACATTTTCTGGTCCTTCGAACCGGATGACGAGCCAATCCCAAAAAGCTTTCGCTGTGAAAGCTTGCCCCAAGCCGGCTCCGCCAAGTGAAGCCGATAACATCGTTCCTGTTGAGTGAAAACTGACGTGCTACGCCAAACAAAACTGCTCTGCACCTGCTGCTATGGTTGCGTCTCGAGCGTGAAGTTTCAAGAAAATACGCAATACGCCAGCTTCGAGGACATTTTCTACACCGTGTCGAATGCCGTTGAAGAGCTGCTGTTAGAGGAAAAATTAGGCAGCACCGCAGCCTGGTCCGAGCGTCACACCAACGGTGGTCATCAAACAGCAGCCACTCAGAGCACCGATTCAAACATTCGATGGTAACTATTCTGGGTGGTCAAAATTCAAAGCCATCTTCCAAGACCTGATGGCACATTCGGGGGATACAGACGCCATTAAACTGTACCACCTCGATAAGGCACAGAAACTTTCAGAATGACAAACTCCTAGCTGATCCCATGTTCCACACGCCCGATAAAGTGGATATGCTGATCGGTGGCGAGCTCTTTTTCGACCCTCTGAAACCCGGCAATTTAAGCCTAGCCGTAGGCCTTCCTCAATTGCGAGATACCCGCTTGGGGTGGATCGTAGCTGGTGTCATCATCGACCCGCCCGTGTCGAATGTTTCGCTCCAATACTCCCACGCATCCGTTGAAGAAATCGAGACAAGAATGCACCAGTTCTGGCAGATTGAGGAAAAGCCAGACGTTCCCAATCTGTCGACCGAAGAATCAGCCTGCGAAGCCCACTTCCTTTCTACATACCAGCGAGACGGAACTGGACGTTTCATTGTGAAACTACAGTTCAAGAATAATCTTTCGCAATTGGATAACTGCCGCCCCATAGCGCTGAAGAGGTACCTGATATTAGAGAAGCGGCTGGTTCGTGATCTTGAACTGCAGGCGCAGTACGTAAACTTTATCCGAGAATACGAGGCCTTCGGCCATTGCCACGAGATCAGCGAATCCGAAGATCCAAACCCACAAGAAGCCTATATCCGGTCTCAAAGTAACCCAGCAGATATCGTATGCGGTGGCCAACTCGCCGAATCCTTGATGAACAACAGCCTTTGGTGGAATGGGCCCGAATTCCTCCAGAGAGTAGACTACGATGTAGATACCTCCCACGAAGTTCCTGACGATGCGCTTCCGGAACTTAAATCCCTGGTGGCTGCAACCGATGTTACTATGGACCTTATATCGTTTCTGCACAAGCTCAACAACTTCCACAAGGTGCAACGAGGCGTGGGTTATGTTCTGCGATTTGTGGCCAACTGCCGCAAAAGGAATCTTCGGACTGCTTCGAGTAGGTGGTCGGTTGGACCGCTCGCAGTTAGCCTTCGAGAGCTGTCATCCAATCATCCTGCCGGATAAGGATCCTGCCCAACATGGATTTATTGCCGGCCGCTCGACCACGACAAATCTGTTATGCTTGACATCGTACGTCACCGAAACTATGACGGAACGGACTCAGACCGATGCTATTTACACCAATCTATCGGCTGCTTTCGACAAGGTGAACCACGCTATAGTGATAGCCAAACTTGCCAGGCTCGGAAACAACGGTAATCTACTAGATTGGTTTCGATCATATCTTACTGATTGGCTACTTAAGGTTGCTATAATAGGAGTTTGTCATTCTGAAAGTTTCTGTGCCTCATCTGGCATTCCACAAGGCAGCCATCTGGGCCCGTTAGTTTTCCTACTCTACTTCAACGACGTGCATCTTATTATCTTATGCAGATGATCTCAAAATCTATCTGAGGATTCGTTCAGTTAATGAGTGTATTAATCTTCAACGACAACTTGATGCAGTGGCCAATTGGTGCACGATTAATCGAATGGTGATCGCTCCTGCCAAGTGTTACGTCATAACGTTTTCGCGGAAGAAGCTGCCGATAACATTCAATTATGAACTGCTTGGATCGTCAATAGGCTGAGTGAGTCATGTGAAGGATCTCGGGGTGATTTTGGATACACAACTAAATTATAAGCAGCATGTCTCATACGTCGTTGCTAAAGCATCAAGAGTGCTGGGACTCGTCTTTAGAATAACCAAAACATTTTCCGACGTTTATTGTTTAAAATCGCTCTACAGCTCTCTTGTGAGGTCTACGCTGGAGTACTGTTTGGCCGTTTGGAGCCCTTATCACAACAACGGGGGGGGGAACGGATTGAATCGGTTAAACGTCGCTTTCTTCGTTTCGCTCTCCGAAGACTACCTTGGAGGGATCGGTTCCGATTGCCCAGCTACGAAAACCGTTGCCGTCTGATCAACATGCAAACTTTGCGAGTGAGAAGGGACGTCAACAAAGCATTGATCATCGCGGACGCCCTACAAGGCAGAATTGATTGCGGCCACTGCGAAATAATATAATGCTGAGGCCTCCGCTTCGTCGTACTAACTACGGACTCGAGGGTGCGATCAGCGGTTTGCAACGAGTGTTCAACAGAGTGGCTTCAATGTACGACTTCCATCTTTTGCTGATAATGACTACGCAAAAAATGTATTTTTGTGTCTATAGTAGTATGTTTTTTTTTAAGACTTGACTAATTCTGATTTGTTCGTTTATGTATGTGATAAATTTTGTAACATTGTTTTTTTTACATGCTTTACCAACATCATTGGGGTGCAGAAAGCCTGTTGGTGTTAATTTATAAATAAACAAATTTATATTGGAACTAGGTTGCAGTAAATAAAAGGCTGAGTTTAATAAACGAAATAAACTTATATTTATTATAAAACGACTTCAAATAAAAAACATGTCTTAACACGACGAATTCACTTTTAGAATGAGAAAAACAAAATGGCGCAGCATTGCTGCTGAAAACAAACTCTCCACTAGACTCTACACACATCGCCTGTGCGTCCAAGATATATATATTTAAAGCTGGTACGATTGTTGATACACCAACACTCCTCCTCAACAACCGCTGCCATCATTCGTTGAAAGTCCCATCAACTTCGCAAACTTCATTTGTTTCACTGTGCCCACAGGCTTTGTAAGCATATCAGCCACCATTTCTTCAGTCGGACAATATTTCAGATCAATCACTTTACCGTCACACAATTCCTTCACATAACGTGCCCGAGTCTCAATATGTTTGGATCGACGGTTCACTCTCTCCGAAACAACAAACTGAATACAACTCTGGTTGTCTTCAAACACTTTCACTGCATTCTTTTGTTCTTCACCCATGTCTTTGAACAGACTCAGAAGCCACACTAATTCCTGACTCGCTTCACTAAGAGCCATATATTCAGATTCCATCGACGACAGTGTCACAGAACTCTGCTTTCTGCTGGCCCATGAAATAGCTCCTCCAGAATACTTGAAAACAAATCCGGAAGTCGATCTTCGGGTCACAAGATCACCGGCCCAATCAGCATCTGAATACCCCAGTAGCTTTTCACTAGAATCAGCATAGCTTAGCTTCCAATTTTTCGTTCCCAGCAAGTAGCGGACAACTCGTTTTGCCGCCACCCAATCCGCTTCCGTTGGCAAACTCACCTTCCGTCCCAATATTGTAGCACTGGTCGCAACATCCGGTCTTGCACACACGGAAATATACAGAAGTGCACCTACTAAACTTCGGTACATTGTCACATCAGCCAGAAGAGGGCTTTTATCTTCCAGTTTAATGTATCCTTCCTCCATCGGGGTCTTCGCCCGTTTCGCATCACGAAGGCCGAACCTCTCTGCAACACGATTAATATAGCCTTCCACCGAAATGCTATAGCTTCCGTTTACTCTTTGAATCTCTAAGCCCAAAAAGAAACTTGGTTCACCGAGATCCGTCATTTCAAACTGCTTCCTCAGCATCTCGAATACAGCATCAATTTCACATTCATCCTCGCAACAGACCAATATATCGTCCACGTATACCAACAGATACATGTGCTTTCCGTTCACTACTTTGGTATACAGACAAGCATCGGCCGAACCTTGCTGAAAACCCATGCTCAAGAGAACGTTGTGCAATTTCTGGTTCCAGCAACGTGCCGACTGTTTAAGTCCATAAATACTTCGCCTCAAGCGACACACCATGTGCTCTTTCCCTTTCACTTCGAAACCAACTGGCTGCTTCATAAAAATCGCCTCTTTTAAATCACCGTATAAGTAGGCCGTTTTCACATCGAACTGCTTCAATGTCATTCTCTTCCTACTCGCCACTGCCAGCAACACGCGAAGAGTTGTGTGCCTGGTTACAGGTGCAAAAGTTTCGTCAAAATCCTCTCCGAACTTTTGGGAATATCCCTGTGCAACAAGACGTGCTTTGTGCTTAACTATTTCCCCAGCGGCGTTCTTCTTCAGCTTGTATACCCAGCGGCAACCCACCGGTTTCCTGCCGACAGGTAAGTTAACCAACTCCCAAGTGCCGTTCTGAGCATGCGATTTCAGCTCATCAAGCATCGCAAGTTTCCACTCATCACTTCGATCACTTCTTACCGCTTCGTAATAGTTTCTCGGCTCCACGTCTTCATCCGGAAGTGCACCGGCAGCAAATGATTCCTCAATCAACCTCAATGGTGGAACACCCTTCGTAGAACGCGTCGACCGCCTAGCAATCTCATCCAAAGGAAAACCCTGGAACGACTGGTCTCCTTCAGAAACAGTGTCGTAATAGGACACATCATTATCCTGCTGCGACTCCAAATCCGCATCCGCATCAGCATCATTCTCCGTTACACTGCCACTTCCCGATAAACGAGCAATCGGAGACGCAAGAGGAACTTCAATTTCTCCTCCTGTCCCGACAGGCTCACTGCGTATAGCATCCTTTCTACTACACACTTCCAGAAACTTGGCATCCCGACTAATTGTGATATGATTTGTTTCCAGGTTCAAAAAACGATACGCCTTTCTACCATCAGCGTATCCGACGAATACCAGCTTTTCGGCCTTTACATCAAGCTTTCGACGTTTTTCCTTGGGAACATGGACGTATGCCTCAGCTCCAAAAACTCGCAGATGTCCATACGATGGTTTCTTTTTGTACCACAACTCATACGGCGTACTACATACACTGGCCGATGGCAAACGATTCTGCAAGTAATTTGCAGTGCAAATCGCTTCGCCCCAGTATATCTTCGTCATCCTGCACTCCGCAAGCATACATCGCATCATCTCGACGAGAGAACGATTCTTCCGTTCCGCCACGCCGTTTAGTTGTGGGGAATACGGAGCCGTCTGCTCGTGCACAATTCCACTATCAGCAAAAAACTCCTTCAACGATGCGGCATTGTATTCGCCGCCACCATCAGATCGAATTTTCCTCGGATATCCACCAAACTGATTTTTCAGCAGATTACAGTACTCACGAATTTTGCCTTCAGCATCACTTTTCCTCTGCAGCAGGTACACCATCGTATACCGACTGTAGTCATCCACTAGCACAATATAGAACCGATTCCCACTTGGTGTTTGTTCTTCCATCGGCCCACCCAAATCGGTGTGAACCAAATCTCCCACAGCACTAGATTTTCGTTCGGAACACTTCAGGAACGAGTCTCTGCTCATTTTCCTCTCGCAGCACGGACCACACACCGACTGCACTTCACACGAGTTCATCTCCAATCCGTATCCCAGATTTTCTCGCACTATTTTCGATACAGCTACTGTATTACGATGCCCCAACCGGCGGTGCCACAAATGATGACACAACTCACTATGTTTCGGATCCGCCAGAAACGCTTTCTCAGAGTACTGCTTTAAATGATACAGTCCACCTTTGCGTTGCGCAACTAACACTACTTCTTCTTCTTCTTTCAGCACTCTACATTCATGCTCATCGAATTGCACTCGATAACCCAAGTCAGCTATCTTACTCACCGACAGCAGATTGCCAGCCAATGCCGGAACGTGCAACACATTATCAAGTTTGACTTTCACTCGGATGCCGTTCCCGTTCACAGAATTCACTCGGCCAATACCACCACCTACTGCATCAATGGTTTTCCCATCCGCCAAACAAATTTTCATTACCTTCGAGCTATCGAGCCCTTCCAGCAACGAAGCGTCGTTCGTCATATGAGACGTCGCACCAGAGTCAAGATACCACAACTGGGATTTCTCCGCTACACCGGCCGCCAAACACAGCTCGAAACCGGCTTCCGATTTCACAGCAATACTGGCTTTCTGCACAGTTTGTGGCTTCTCCTTTTCCTGTTTGTCTTGCTGCAACTTCCGGCAGTCCCGCCGAAAATGCCCTTCCTTCTTGCAGTAGTGGCAAATTTTGCTCTTTTTATCGCTCTGCTTGTTGCCGCCATAGGACCTGGCAGCGTTTGACACGAGAGCCTTTTCACTAACACTGTGATTTTCACACCGACGACGACCTTCATCAAGCAACTTACCCGTGACGAAGTCAACAGTCAGGTCAGCATCCGGACGGCTCTCAAGCGCCACGATCAACCCGTCGTACGACCTGGGAAGACTGGACAGCATCAATGCCACAAACCAATGGTCCTTAACTTCTTCACCCAGCGCCGTCAACCGCAATCGCAAAGCCGTCATCTCCTTCAGATGCTCCGCCATGGTTCCACCCTCGGGCATCCGCAACGAAATCAACCGACGCACTACGTGAATGATACTAGACAAAGACGCACGCTCGTGAAAATCCTTAAGTGCGTCCCACATCTCCTTCGCTGTTTTCTTCTGCATGACGTGGATCAGCTGGTTGTCCTCCAACGCCAACCCGATGATAGCCTGGGCCTTCTCGTCTTCCGAGTCCCAATCATCTCCCGGTTTCGCAGGCTTTGGTTCTGTTACAACCTTCAGTAGTTTCTCCCGTGTCAGCAGCAAACGCATCTTAAATTTCCATACTGCGTAATTGTTGTCGTTCAGTTTCTCGATGGAAATTTTCACGTCGGCCATCTTGCTTTCTTCAAGCACACTCCACGGAACCGACGAACAATTAACTTCAAAGTTCACTTTCGCGTCGTAAACAATTAAACTCGCGCACTTTCAACGTCAACTGGGCCCATAACCTATTGGAACTAGGTTGCAGTAAATAAAAGGCTGAGTTTAATAAACGAAATAAACTTATATTTATTATAAAACGACTTCAAATAAAAAACATGTCTTAACACGACGAATTCACTTTTAGAATGAGAAAAAACAAAATGGCGCAGCATTGCTGCTGAAAACAAACTCTCCACTAGACTCTACACACATCGCCTGTGCGTCCAAGATATATATATTTAAAGGTGGTACGATTGTTGATACACCAACAACAATGACTATACATCGACAAATTCACACCCCTCTCAGTAGCAGTGAAGTACATTCAATTCAGTACTACCACTGAACCCTGGGAACCGTTCGGAAATGAAGACAAATTATTATGAAATCACAAATTGATTGAGAAATTTAATTAAACGTGACTTTCGGGCTAGTGGCATTTGGGCTATGTGATAAAACCGTATTATTGAAGAAACAAAAAATGACAAGCACAATATTCAAACCCTTCCCATTGGATAGTTCGGATTGATGCTATCATCATCGACTAAATGGATTATTCATTTTCGTTTATTATTTTTATGAGATTTTTTTTCTTTCGTGTTACATTTTGAATCACATGTAGTAAAAGTTTAACTGCTATAGCTGAAAATTGGTGAAGTTAATTTGTAAGCTAGTAGTAGTCTGTCTTATGTTTCTTTTCCCTTTTCGTCTGTCATTACCCTAGGAATTATTCGTTTTTATCTGATATTTTTCAGGTTTTTTTTTCATATTTTTTGTATAAAAAAACTATTTAAACTTCAATTACAAAAACAGCTTAGCGTTTGCTCGCATTAGTAATCAATTAATATTTGCATAATATTTCTAAAAATATGCTGAACTTACGCAACTAAATGACTTTTTTTTGTAGTTAATGAATTAATAACTGCTTAAACGTGTGTATTCCTTTTTTCTCTATTTCCTAGTATTATTTCGGCAATATTTCAGTATTTGAAAGCTCGAACCCAGTTGCTAGTTCATCTACATAGCAAACTCGAAAAATGTTATCAAATTCCGAACGAGATACTGTCACGCCAAAAAGATTCTGCGCTGGTAACCGTTTGAACGAGAAGAAAACTGGCGATTTTCCTTCACCCTTAGACGGCTACTTTGAATCTTCATTCGAAAGGGTATCTCTTGTTGCACGGTAAAAACATTCTGTCCACCCGGCGTCATCCATTCGATCCCCGGAAAAGGCTGGCGACCCTCTTTCCATCGAGCGAATAGTGCTTTTCAGCCAGGTTTGAAAAAAAAAACGTGAAAACATAAACTTACATACTCTATTTTTTGTATAAATAATAAATAAAAAATAGAAACAAAAACAACACTTTCTTGCCACACTCGTTCACTCACTCGATCCTATCATCTGAACACATGTTAATGTATATTCGCTCATATCAATGCCTTTCAAGAGGGTCAAAAGAATCGCAATCGAAGAACTGGCGATTTCTTCGATGGCCACTCCTCCGTTCCTCCCAGAAAGGAAAACACAATTTATAGTCCCCTGTTATTCACCACGTTGTAAATCTTAATCGGTTAATTTGCCCACTGGATGCCGATCAAATTTCTATTCCAAATTGAATACGGTAGGCAAAAAACGATTTAACCTGGATTTTTTCTTTTGTCGCAAATATAACATTTTACATCTTGTTTCCTGTTGCTACTCTAAACTATTTACATGTTTCTCTCCTTTCTGTAGGGGACTCTACTCTGCTCATTCTTACTCTCATCATTCACTGGTAGTTTGAATTGAAAATGAGAAATTTCCTCCCTCACAAACTTCCAAAAAGCTCTAATCATTGTTGATTAGTATTGCAAATTTTTAATTCTCCTCGGCGAAGAAAAGCAATTCCTAATTGTACGTAAAGAAAAACAAAAACATAAAAAAAAAATACTTTGAACTGATTAGTATGTGACGAAACGCTTTTCCTCTTTTACTTCTTCTTCTACTTCAGCCTTAGACTTAATCCCGTTGCTGTTTCTTCTCTAGTGGTGGGGTTATTGGTTAGATATTGTTTTTCGAGTTTCGTTTGTCGTTTTATGCTTTGTCACCTAGACCTATCTCGAGTGGGGGTCTTAAAGCCTAAACGGGGCACGCTTCTCGGTTGCGGGGGTCGTTCCCCGGGAGCTTCGGCCCGGCGTTTGTGGTTCCACCGAGGTCCTCCTGGGGGTCTGCATTCCGGACGGAGTGGACGTTCCGCTCGTTTTCCTGTCGAGGTAGAATAACATGGAATGTCAGTCGAATAGTACGAACGGGGTAACATTGGGCTCCCCATTTCGGGGGGTATTAGGGGTATTAAAACGACACTACTGAAAGCAAAATGATAACTACTTGGATGGAAAGAAAACAAAAACGCAGAAACAAACGACGTGCGGAAAACGATTCAATGGCATAAGTTTGTCCAACCTCCAGTTTCATACAGCAACGCTTCATTTCGAAGTGCCAATCTAGCAACCGTTTATTAGTTTGATATGATTACTTCCGCTGTAACGAGTTTCTGAATACTAAACACATGTGCTTGATTGTTCAACATGTTACGGGCCCAGTGTTGGTGTGTGGAAACTGAAGCAAAAAAGTTGATAAGTATCTGTTTTTGTTGTTATATTTTACGTATAAACCCGAAGTTTTGTTCATCAGATTACTCTCTGTGAAATACAAACTTGAATTCTTTGATACCTAGTATTCAACATAATAGTGAGGGGAATCTCGACCAGAGCGGGAATCGAGCCCAGCCAGTATGGTATTGTTTGTAGCTACGCCATCACCGACTGCGCTAATGGAGGGCCCGCCAGATGTCTTAAAGACTGGAGGGGATTTAGAGGGGGGGAGAGAGGAGAACATGTAAGGGGGAAAGTGGGAAGGTTTTCAGCATGTCTTACAAAGACTACTGGAAGGGGCAATTGTTTTTACAAGTTGGGCACCGGGTGGGGGGGGGGGTTTCCACCTTCTATGGATGGAGGGGGAACGGATTGGATTTCATACAATAATTTATGTGTATAGGGTAAGGTGGGGGGAAAAGTGGGTGTGGGTGGGAGGAGGTGGCGTGTTCCGCTTCATTTTACTCAATTTTTGAGTACAATTGTATACTATCTCTTTTTCTCACGGAAATGTTACTCAATTTTCGTAAAAAAAGTGGATCTACTCATAAAATTGAGTAGATCCACTTTTTACGAAAATTGAGTAACATTTCCGTGAGAAAAAAAGAGATAGTATACAATTGTACTCAAAAATTGAGTAAAATGAAGCGGAAGTGTAGTAAAAAATAGCGAAAATATTTTTTGCTCTTTTGCGCGGGTTTTTTTTTTTTCTCAGGGATTTTCGTTTTTTATGGGCTAAAGTGGCCACAAAGAGAAAAAAATTTTTAAAAAAAAAAAAAAAAAAAAAAAAAAAATTAAAGATTACATTAGATCCTGAAATCACCGTTACATCCGAACAATAGTTTTCTTTTAAATACTTTTCCGCACAGAAAAACTTTAAAGCTTATTGCAAGCCTCAGTTCAGTTCCTCAGAAGAAAAACCAAGACGCTTAGAACAGACTGAGATGAGCGTTGCTATAATTTAGCTATAAAATGTCAGTTTGGCAAAACCTTTCTCATTTCAAAATACTTCCGAATTCTGATTTTTAAATTCAGCTCAATTCATGCATTACAGCAGAGTAATGAACTTCGTCAAAAACCTAAAAAGTTGCAAATGGTTTGTCTATAACGACAGGTAGCATACGGTAGAATTGTATAAATTTAGATGAATTTATTTCAAAATAAGCAAATTAATAAGACAAAATAACATAAGCACCGCATTCTGTAAACTACTTGCCAAACTCAAACATAACTTTCCCCTTTTTCTGCATGTTTGAATGGACAACGGTGCAATATTACACCGTACAGCAGTTTAGTCGCTGTACTTTTTTTTTAGCAATGAAACAAATAACTATCTGAATCATCTATGATCCAAACTGTGAAATTATGATTATTGTTATTACTGGTGAAATGAGCATCACTTTAATAAAAACCACTTGGCAATAAAAAAAAACCAACGTATAAAATCAGGACGAACACTTCACTGCAAAGCAAACAAAACACTTGAAAAAACAAGGAGAACACAATGGGTACAGCTGTTTGCAAACTACTGCAACATGATGGGTAACGAAAGGAAAAACATAACAAAGATCACTGATCACTGATCATTACCCCGTGGCTGAAGAAGAGTTGGAGACGTTGGAAATCTGCCTCACCGGTATCCGGGAGCGATGGCTAGCAATGGAGGGTAAAAATGCATTTCGATTAAAATTACTTCCAGGTTGACATGAGTTTCGAACGTTCGAAAAGTTTCCAATCAAAATTCTACTCTAGGTAATGGACGATGGAACGAAAATGGAACTATGAGTGCGATATTTACCTGCTATTTGGTAGTCCTACTAGTGTTGGTATGCTTGATGATCGACTCATGCCACCGTTTCTAAAAATTGGTTAGAATGCAATTGAGTGTTATAAGTTGGATTAATATAGCTAATTAATGAGTGGTCAATGAAATTATGCTAATATGAAATACTGAAACGAATGCCATTAGTTGGCTTTAGTTGATTATTGAGTTAAATCGGTTTTCAATTCGAGTACGTAGAAACAGACAATGAGCAATAGTTTCCGCTTACCTTGTGGGGGCAGGCGAAGCGGCACCCGATGCTGTCCTCGATGAGACGCCATTGGTGGTTGATGTGATTCGAGTGGTTGTAGTGGTTGTTGAACCCACCGACAGTCGCGATGGCCTGGGAGTAGTCGTTGTACTGGTTACCCGCCGGGTTGGAATTCGTGACGGGGTGGCATCGTCGGTACTGTCCAACGACAGTGTCGATCCGTGACGGGACGGTGGTTTCGATCCGGCACGGCTTGCCGGTCGGGAGCTAGGTCTTGAATTCGCTCTCGATCCACCGGGGGTCATCTGAGATCTGTAAGAAATATTAGACAACAGTTAGCATCGCGTTTTGCAACAAACTTGTTGGAGTTTCCTACCTGATTGGCACTGATGTTTTACGGCTGGGCGTTTGGAAACGTCCTGGAGTTCCTAAGCTACTTTCGTTATCACTAAGCGAATCTGGTGTAGATGCCGACAGTGATGATCGAGACGGTCGCGACATCGAAATCGATTTCGACGAACGTTCTCGTACCTGTTTGAATTATTCGCATGGAAAAATAAAAATTCAACATTATGTTCTATTCTATGTTTTCCCCTTTCCTACAACAGCTTTTTTTATAGCAACGTCCGTCCGTGGGATTGTGTCTCGAATAGTTAACGAACCCAAGAGTCAAACCCAATATTGCACACAAGGGCTTCGATTAGATCACATTCGGCGAGTCCAACAACAACAAACATCGAACTGGGAGAAAAACATCGCATTCGATTCGGACCGAAGAAAAATCAACGAAAACCTAATACAGGGACAATATGGATTTCCAACAACAGAAGCAACTTACCCAATGTGTCGACGGATGGCAGTGTGGGGCATGTGGACTAAGTGGAGTGGAGCGAGATCCGCCGCGCATAAATGCGGTCCCACTAGAAGCCACATGCAGCGGATATGTACAGGGCAAGTTACCTTGAGCACGCAACTGCTCGAAGATTGGCATCAGTTCGGCCAAATGTTCGTCGGCTGGAAAAATGAACAACGGGAGGGAATTTGGTTTGATGATAGCTGAGTGCATTCGCATTGCCACTCGAATGCCGGAACCTGAGAGCAGGGAATGGCCCGTGTTTGTTTTGTTCTTTAATTTTAGATCATTTTCGATTCGATCTGTTTATTAACAACTTCGCTGCTTTTGCTATGTTTTCGCGGTGTAGTTTCGAATTGTTGATCTAATTGTTCTGAGAACTAGTTTTAGTTGTTCACTACTGGAAGCAGGGAATTGAGATAATGTAAAATGAACGAGCATTTGTCACACGCACAAAACAACTCCATCTAGGGAAATCGATGCAAATGATTGTTTCGAAAAATCGACATGCAATACAAAACAAAAACCTGAAACAATTGGGACGTGTACGAGTGAAACTCAATCAAAAATCGATCATAAAAAGCAAACTCAAAAAGTAGGACGAGTAGATACACACGCAACGAAACATTGAATTAAAAAAAAAAGATAAAAAAACAGAGATCACACGACAAACAGATTGTTGGTTATGGTTTGGATTTGCAGAACAGGCCTGATTCAAGGATATACGTACCTTGCCATTGCCATTTGCCAATTGTATGAAATTTGTGACGACGGGGAGGGGTTGGGAGATAGGATTTGGTGGCAGGTGGTTTGCGTTGGGCACATTTTTTTGTGTGGAACATTTAGATAGTTAACAGTTATAGTTGAACGATGCTGGAACGTAATGAGTACTGTTTTTGGGTAGTTTTGAAAATCTATGATACAATTTTACGCATTCAAAGTTATAGACACATCGGAGATATTTCTTATAAGAAAGATTCCAGGAGTGAATTACACTTAAATACTGAGTGTTGAAGGAGACGCATGGTTGATAATTCGGTAGAAGGATGTACGACTGTGCCCAATATTCGATGTACCGAACAAGCTGGCATTGAATTCCCGGCTTTGTCGACCAATGAGTTTACTACATTTACTCAATTGCACATCAACCTTATAAAATAAAATTATTTTTCGGAAGACATTTTGCAGATCCAGAATATTAATGAATTCCATAAACTCCCTAAATTTAAAACTTCTTGTAGCCAACAAGTGCTGAATTCAATCTCAATTCAATAAAATGTTTACTGAAAAAGATTCACGTATGAACAATTAGAACATTTATTGATGTTTATTGATAAGAGTTTCCTTGCACATCAACAAAACTCAAGAAAGTTCCTTGGATTGCAATGGAAATTTCTGCAATACATGGTGACCTCTAAACATGTTTACATTCAAAGCACACCGCCTATGAATTTCAGCTCCCAGATTCTGGACCAAAGAAGAGTTCTACAAAAAATCTCTCGTTGTTGGTATGCTTTGTATTTGGTATGACATAATTTTAGGAATAATCTTTAGGATTATTAGGAATAATCTTTAGGATGACATAATTTTAGGAATCTATTATTTTTTGGTAATGATGACAAAAATCTACATTGGATTAAATAACACACTACTTCTTGCTTTTTCGTCTTTTAAGCTTATTGTGTGTGTTGGTCAGAAACAGAGTGATTTAGTTGCACTTCCATAGTTATTACTTGAGAGCTTTCGATGGCACTTCTTTGTTTACATTTAAAAAAAAAAACCGATAGAGCATCGATGAAGAGAGACGACCGAAGAGATTTGGACCTTTTGAAATATCAGTAGACAATTATTCGACAGCCTTTTCGTGGTGTGATACCACCTTGATCTCAAGTCCTAGGTGTTTGTTGTTGACGATCACGTGTCGCGGATTTTAAAGCCTCCGGGAGGATACTATTGAAACAGGAAAGGGTTCTTATGCATCCCCATATATATCCGTATATATCCCTACATTTGATAAGAGTCGGTATATTCCAAATCGTTTTGTATACCTTTCATGTAAAGCAGAAACATTTGTAATTATTGTTTAACATTGGTTTACATCGGTTCTAGACAAAAACGTCAAAAAGTCGAAAGTAACAATTGTAAACAATGACTTAAAACGTAAATATCCTGGAAATGCCAGGTTGCTAACATCTATATCCACTACCGACGGGAAGGTAATAACTTCCTGTATCTGTTTCTGGTGCTATTTTGTTTGTGGGAGCAAGCAGATCCCAAAAAAATACTCTAGAAGTCATTGTTTACAAATGTTACTTTCGACTATTTTGACTAGGGTTCACTGCGATTCAATTTAAATTAATGTTACTGTGAATATCTGAAAAACCAACTGAATGGAGAATAAACATTAATTGGTAATTAGTTAAATTTAACAGACCGTTTATCAAAATGAAACCTGTACTTAACCTCATCACGTATAATTCACCATCATGATAATTAAATTTGTGGTTAGGAAAATAACTCAAATTAAACAAAACCTGAATGGCTACAACATTATTTCTAAGTTAATATTTTTCAGGAGTACTAAAAGTACTACACGCAGCATCTTAATTATTGAATACCACTTTCAATGACACCAACAATGCTGCGTGCTTTTAGCAATGTTGAACTTTAATAGTGGGTTAATTTGTGTAACTAATGACTTATTTCTGTTGATAGTGTATTTATTTATGTTAACTTTCAAGTGCTGCCTAAGAACATCGGAATTGTTTTATCGACACTTTGGGATAATGTACGCCAAAGAAGTGATTACGAGTTTGCTGCTCGCCTTGAAGACGCCGAAGGAAAGTGCCAAGGTTTTGGGATGTCCCTTGGCCACAGTTTAACGCATCTAAAAGTCTCTACATGATGGTTCTAAGCAGCGGAAGCAGGGAAGTGGAGGTCATCGGTTTGCACCAACCCCCGAGCATCTTGACAGATGAGCTTAGTTTCACGTACCCATATACAAATTGTAGATGTCTCTAGCGTGCATAAACAAAAGGGCCATCCATTCTCGATACTACCGCTTCTTAGCTTAGGAATACATGTTTTCGTTTCCTCATGTGTGGATGTTAAAAACAGTGCAAGAACAAATTTTTATTGAGGCGTAATGTTGATGTGGTTTTCCTTCCATTAGTTTGATTTCAATTGTATGTAATACAAATCATCCATTGTGCTGAAGGTTTCAGAGCGTCACACATTGAGAAGTATAGTGCGCACTTTAAAAGTGAAGTAGACTGCCATTTTATTACCGTCTTGCTAGCTTTTGGATATTTTTCAGAGTGTTATTAGAATTACGGTTTTTAAATTATTCAATCTTTTGCTAGTAGTCTAACACCCCGTTCGCACTACAATATATATTACGTGATATAGAGTATCTTGATATCAAATGCCATGCTTGTTATTTCGAGTGTAATCTAGATGTATAGATGCTAATATCAAGATACTCTATATCATGTAATATAAGTTGTAGTGTGAACGGGGTGTAAGTCTCGAGTGTAATTATGCTTCTATACATTCTCAGTAAGAAGGTTAAAAATATCCACCATTTAACATTTAGGAAAAACTAATTTTTTTTTTTAATTATTATTATTATTTTCCGTCGGCCTATTTCCTCACATGGTGACAATCACCGACGCCAGGAAGACGACTCCACCACCTGGACCCTACCTATCAACTCATGAATATGAGCCGGGACCAACGGCTTTACTTCCCTTCCGAAGGAAGACGTGACCAGATTTTTTCGCTTCAGAAAAATCACCGACGTCGACTGGGATTGATCCACTGGAGTGCCAAGTAGCAGTCACGCTTACCACTAAACCACCGACGCCGACGTAAAATTACAATATACCGTCAGCAATATATTCATCAACAAGAAATATGAGCTCTACAGCTTTGAAAATAACAGTCGATGTAAAAACGTTCAATTGACAGTTTGTTCTAGGATTCTTTCGATTTGACAGAACCAGTGAGCCAAGATTATCGGGGTACATTGACTTTACTCTGGAGCTGTCAAGTTGTTACCGGGTTGGTTTGCACGTACGTGAAACGTGATCAAATCGGTCTGTGCAAAGATTGCTCGCAACCCGATACCTTCCATGAGGAAATCTGCCAAGGAAGCCAACAGTTTTTTTAAATCCATGCGAAAAATCATCAAAGAAAACTTGAACACATCTTTCAAAGCTAGAGTGAAACACCACTTGATTACGGAGCGAGTAAAAGACCTACGAGTGACTCTTCGAAGTGATAACTTTCTTTGTTGAAGAAGGAAAAAATGATAATCCCGTTATCCGACGCAAAGCTGTTCAGCATCGATGCTGTATCCAACAGCAGCACAGACCGGTTCATTTCACCGATGAAACTTGAGGATGTTCCGGAGAAAGTGAAGTTTAGGTTCCAAACCAAACATCGGGCAGGTATCATAATTTTTGGCTTGGTGGCGTCCAACGGTTTGAAAATGCATCCTGTTTTCAATGATGCTGATGGTAAAATCAATACCGAAGTGTATATTGGTATTTTGAAGGACCGGGTGCTTCCCTGGATGAAGGCCGTATTGAGGATCAATACGTTGTCCTACAACAGGATGGAGTGCCAAATTGGACCCAGCAATGGCTGCTGGAAAACTTTGAAGTTCTGGCCGAAAGATTTGTGGCCTCCCAGCAGATTATTCGATTTGGCCGTACGTTGGAATATAACCCTGCAAAACATCTCACCCTAGAGTGAAGACCCTGAAGTGTGTCATAACACGAACATGGCAGTCAATGTCGGAGGGCTACATTCGAAATGCGTGTTCTAGCTTCCGGCGGCGTCTTGATTCACTTCGAGTAAATTTTTTTTAATGGACCTAGTAGAGATAACTAAATCCGAAAATGTTGAAATTATACACTAAAGTCTCTGAAAATGGGATTTAAAAATAAAACCATTAATTTTCGCATTTTTTCCTGCCGCACCCTGTATTAACTCCACCAATGAATTTCACGACTAACTCAATGAGTATCACTAAAAAGCAGCAAACATCACTTTTAATTCACTCTCTTCTATTTGTTTAAATCACAACTACGTTTGATACGGCACATAGCTGATTCCGCTATCAGGACGGACTCATTGTAGCTCGTGGTTTACAGCTATGCTTACAATGCCAAATAGGGGCACAGCGTATCCATCGCTGGAATGGACGCACAACGTGTCCATCACTTGTGCACTCATCATGAGAAGTTTTTTTTTCTTTGCTTGTGTCGAAGACGGCATGAGAAGTTTGCTCCCAGGATCGACAGAACGATCGACCGGGTAAACAATAGAGATAACAGTAAATAGAAAGAGAATGGCGCTGCTGACACCACCGACACATCTTTTGGTTGCTTTTTATAGAAACATATCGACATGGAGTATTCATAAGGGCCAATGTCGCAAACGTAAACAATTACTTCTTCCGCAAATTTCTTGAAAATGCAATCTCGCTCAAGTAAACTACCACTTCTATTGTAAAGAAGAACTCCATTTGTTGCCATTGTTTACGTTTGCGTCATTGGCCCTTATGAAAACTCCATGTCGATACGTATCACAACGATGGAGTTTGACAGTTGTCTCCCGGGCTTTTTTCACATCAGAACAAAGTGAACACCAGCGCCATTCTTCCCCTAGGGGTTTTTTGAAAGGTGGTAGATGTTTGTTGGTTATATTTTGTTTGGGTATATTATTTCTATTGAATAATCTGATGATGGAGAAAAATGAACAACACGAAATTGAGGAATCCAAATAAAGCTAAATTGAGGTTAAACATCGTAGTTTCTAAAACTGCAATTAATAATCACATTCTGACTATTTTTTAAACTGTATGGAATTGGTCAGTATAATCATTATCGACGATTTTCTGCTCTTTCCATCCCCAATTACTTTGCTTAGACAGCTCGAAAAATCTTTTTTTCTAGCGCCATCTACGACGTTTAACCTCACTTTTGCGTTACCAGGATTCCTCAATACAGACATCCGCTAGCTAGACTCATCTATCTACTCAACAGATTTTTGAATAAAAAAAAGTTTTCTAGAACTAATTTACGATTAACCGGTGAAAAAGAGATAGGGTACAGATCGGGTTTTAAGCAGTACATGCATCAGCTGGGATATTTGAAGGAGCGGTACACTACCTTACGATAATCATAAGTTGAACCTTATGAAACACAGAAGAAAGATCAATTTCCGTTATCATTAAGTACCCTATGAAACTTGCATGGACTAGTATGAATTTCACATAGGCGTTATGTTTTTCATCACTAGTTTTGATGTAATAAACTTATACGGGAATTGTTATGAAATCCGTTGTGAATAGGGCGGATTCCATCTAAAAGAGGTAGTTTTCATCGCAAATTTATTATTTAATACGCCAGTAGAAAGTAAACTGTGGCACTGCGGAACTATCAACAGATATCGATTGCTGATTGTCACGGTTTCTTAAAAAAAAATCGACTGAACAGCTGCAGGAGTCGTTTGTTAGATGGAGGATCAGAAATTTAAGTATTCTTTTCATTTCATGCGGTGGATATTGCATCCATTTTAAATTGGACTGATTTTGAACTAGGTTTCAGACGTTCGACACTTTCTGGCTTCTGATTATTGCTGATGTTTTTTTTTGCAGAAATTCACTGAAGTGCAAATCAACGAGGACACAAGTTCTTCTACCAGCATACAACCAACCAACCCGACCGTTGAGAGGAAGATCAATTTAATTTGTTGCAATGCATTTATAATCAAATCAAATGTTCTATTCGAAAATTGCTCCAGAAATCATAATTACGATCTCGCGAGGGAGCACAACCTACATAAAATCATATTGAATGATGTATAATTTTCACATGCAAACATAAATGATTTTTATTAGGTTTTCTTATAAACTTCTCCATGGTCTTTGGAGGTATAGGTTGAAATTTATTTTGATTCACGGGGGTGACCCCGGCGTAGTGGTTAGCATCCATACCTCTCACGCCAAAGTCACGAGTTCAAATCTCACCCCCGGACAAGTTACGAAAATATCCCAAAAGGTATTTGAGTGACTCAGGCGGGAGATGAACCAGCCCAGGACTGAAAATGTCGATAATATAGTAATAAAAAAAATTGATTCACACAGCAAATGAATCATTAGATAACAGAGGAAAGATTCCGGAGAGTTCTAATAGCAAATAATAATCATAAGGTCTCTGGGTTATTATGTTTTTTGCTAAATTTCTAGGCTCAGTGTATGTGATCGGTAACTAGAATTGTCAATATTCTGCTCATTGATTGTTGTTTTTGTATTCTCCCAAGCGCGGAAGTAACGATCTTTGATGAAGTTTGTCAGAAGTAGATAATTTATCATCTCCATGCGAAGCGCTAGGAGTGGACGGTAATTTATTGCTAGAACGAAATAGACATGAAGAGAAAGTGTATTGATAGTTCCGTATAGGGCAACGGCAGGCTTTGAAAATTGAAAGATCAAGTTTGAAAACGAGCGGAGGGCATTATTGAACGGTAGTATCCGATCAGGCACATAACCCTTTACCATACTACCCCATGCAGGATAGCAAGAGGAGGAAATCCCCAGGAGGATACCAAGTTTTTAGTTTGTCATTGATCTTCAGATCAGCAATTTGGGGGAGCTAGCTCATGAAATCTTCCGGTCCGCCTCTAAGCATCTTGCTATGAGGTACCAGGTGAGTCTCAACCGATTGTCTGCCGATCAGCCAAATTTGGATGACGGATGAATTTGGATTGAATTATCTCAAATCACAAACATTAGTCCACTATATCACAAAACATTATGATTGTTTGAGCAGATTGGAGATAATGAGTCATTAAGTATAGGACAAAGTCTCCTCCGGTTGGTGCTAAACCGATGACATTGGACATCAATAGAAGCATAAAGTTGCACGAAATGCATCAACGGACTCTTATATTTACCAGGGCCCTCCATCATAGTTTTGGATGTATTAGCGTGGATTGTTCTTAAGAAGCTTCTACTTGATTTATGCGGTATTAGTTACAGTAATGAGGTGGTTTGTGGAGTGCGGTTGTAAAAATTAAATAATTAAGAAAAAATAGTTTGCTTTGAGCATCGGTTGTGAACGGTTGGTCGATGCTTTGTTGCGCGTTATCGGGCTTAACGCGTTGTTTCGGTTATCGATTGTTGGGCGGCGCGAGTTTACTAACGATTATGAATCATAAATATGATCACATCCCAAGTAACAATTTTAGTTTTATCGCTACCGTGTAGCACTCATCTTTGCTTTGTTGATGAAACTACATTCAAAACGGTTTTGTCTACCAACATCTCCTCTATGCTTTTTTAAAGCCGAAATTCGAACAAAGGGGCCCAATTCATAGACGGTTGTGAAAAAAGAGTTGATAAAACCTTTATATGACCATCAAGATTTTGAAAATGTTCTTGTTAAAGATGTTATGACCACTTGAGAACCTTTATAAAACCTATTTGCTGCCATGCCAACCAGCATACGGTCAGCTGTCAAATTTCACTTTGATATCGTGGTCGGTTTTTGTTGTTCTGCTTTGTTCGATTCCCTGCTCTTGTGATTCATTTAGCAGTAGATAATATCTAACAAAAAAGTTCTAGTGTTGCGAAAAATTTAATTTGATACCAAAAACAAATTGAGTTTTTTTTACAGCGTATCATGCTCCAAATCATATGCGCATTTAATTTTATGGGGAAAATTGGCACGATAAGAGTAGAAAATCATGTGCCTCGGAAATTATGCGAGTTTACAACAACAAAAACAAATTTATCCGATAAATTAATCATGAATTTCCTGAAAATTGATGGAATTCAATAAATTTATCTAAAAGAATGCCAAAATTGGTCTCCGATCTAGAGTTCAGTTGCATTTAAAATTTGGTGCCTTTATTTTTCAACATTTCAATTATTTGTTATACTTCAATATGGCGATTGGAAAAAATCACAGTTTTGCCAAAAAGCCAATTTTTCTTCGCAATGACTACTATAAAACCAATTTGCCGTTCAATGCATTTACTGGTGGCAAAATGGTTTTCCAATGCATTTTCAACTGACCATAATAAGATAATATTAATGCGTTCTAAAGCGGCATTTCAAAACAGCACTTTACGAGTTCATTAAGTCGAAATAAAACCTTTGATAGGAGTAAAAGGAATTTGAGAAAACAAGGTTTTAAGATGGTTGTAAACAAACTGTGTAGGTTCTCATAAGCCTGACTAAAATATGAAACCTCTTGTCACCTCTTTGTGCCATAATAAAACCAAATTGATTTCTAGTGGCTTTCATAAAACTTTAATAAAATATAATAAAGCTGGATGGCAATGTTACTTGGGATAACATGAGTCTTGAAGTTGCGGCAGGAGTAAAACCCGTCCAGAAGCGGTTCTGGAAGCTCTGGCTCAGAATATTAATCAAATGTGAAGAAACGTCAGGGCTCTACACACAATCTCGCTCTATGAGAATTTACCATAATATATTCTCTATCTTCTCTATCAAATTAACCTCGTGGACAACAATCTTTGCAGCTGTGGACACGGTTATGATGACATCGGTCACGTAGTCTGGCAATGTACGGATAATGACACCACCAGAACACGGTTTTTGAATATCGTAGAGGCCCAAGAAAGACAACCCTATGTTCCTATTAGAGATATGTAGGCATCTCGTGATCTTTGTTATATGCAGTCGATTTATGTGTTTTTCCAAATGTCTAGCATAAGAGTTTAATCTGTTTGTGTATTATTTCTTCACTCATTAGTTTGTGTTTTTTTTTTGTTCCGACATCTTGAGGATTCCCATCGTTGCCCGGTCTTCACCATGAGCCCTGGGAGCCCTGATCATATCGCACAATGATCTAGTGCTCGCAACAACTCATTGATGAGACTGCAGAATTCCATTCCCATGTTCCTTTGTCCAATTCATCCCTAAAAAATATCACTTCCCAAGTAACAATTTTGGTTTTATTCCAGCCGTCTAGCACTCCCCCCGACTTTGTTGATAAAGCTACATTCAAAACTGTTTTGTCTACCAACACCTCCTCTATGCTTATTTAAAGCCGAAATTTGTACAAACTGGCCCACTCCATAGACGGTTGTGAAAACAAGTTAATAAAACCTTTATAAGATCATATAGATTTTGAAGACGTTCTAGTGAAAGATGTTATGACCATTTGAGAACCTTCATAAAACCTTTTGGCTGCCATGAAAACCAGCCTTAAAACAGCATTTTACGAGTTCATAAAGTCGAAATAAAACCTTAGATAGGAGTAAAAGGAATTTGAGAAAACAAGGTTTTAAGATCGTTGTAATCAAGCTGTGTAGGTTCTCATAAACCTGACAATAATGTGAAACCTATTGGCACCTCTTGGTGTCATAGTAAAACCAACTTGATTTCTAGTGGCTTTCATACAACTTTCATAAAATCTAATAAAGCTGGAGTATTTAGGAGATGTTACTTGGGTTAGTCTTCATTTATGTGAATTCTCATTTTCTATTTGATGTTCTATAGTTTGAATTGGTTATGACTAGGGTTCTGATGCATGATCAGTATCGGAGTCATCGTTTGTTTTCTTTGCAATGCATCCAATGTTGACAGATGCAGGGGCGCGCCTTGGAAGAGTGCTCTCACTCCTCAAAGGGTTCAAATAGCGGAAACTTTCAATAGAAGTCGATTCATGGCCAACAAAACAAACAATGACAACTGTAACAACACCGAATACTTTATCATTTCTCAATAGTGATGAAGTAACTCAACATGCACTAAACAAAGTATACGGGATATACTACAATAGATCAAATTACTGGTCGCAGTGGTTTAGGTCCCGAAAAAGAACAAAAAAAATAGTGTTATCATAAACAAAGAAATGTGGGCTCCGTAGAGCTAACGCGATTGAGCCTCCCAAATAAATGAACTAGATAAAAAAAAGATACTTGAACTTCCATAAATTTTATGATAGGAAATGGTAATGCATAAATCTCACCATTTCTCGGTGTTCTATGTCTCGATGTTTCTTTTTATCTCGAAGACTCCTCGACTACATTCATAAACAAATTGCTCTCGATATGTCGATGGACAAATCTCACAAATCTAGTTTACTGCTATATTCACCGTTTGAAGTTAGCGATCGAGTTTTGCTTCCGAAACGAGATGAACAATCATATTATTTTAATTCGAATTGATTGTAGAATCGAACAGGCCTATAAATTACTGTTCTATACATCAATCTCTTCCTATCTCGACGATTCTTCAATATTGAGATATGGAGTGATGACTGAACGATACTTCTTCATTGGGACTGAACACAATTGACACTCGGCTTAAACAAATCTACCAACTACAAGAATCATAATGAATGCGTAAACGAAATGTGTCTGTTACAAAATTTCTTTCATCCTCTGAATTCCCATTTATCTTACCATGCGTCTCCATCAGTTACTCGTTCGGTTGAAATTGTGTATGATTTATAGGAATATTTTCCCCCAACAACCTTAGATATTTCCACCATTTACCAAATAGAACTACCATTTACATCCAGTAAAACACTCAAGAGTACTCACAACCCAGTTGCCGTTGTATGGAGACGTGTACCAGGATAGAGAGAAAAATCACCCTTCATTCTCCTCCGCAGTGAGATGCTGTCAGATTCAAAACCGAAGAAAGGAGACCTCGATAGGAGCGACACGACGAACCCTTCACGCACTACATAGAGATTATTTACACTAAATTATCCCGACAACCCACCAGGATTCAGATTCGTTGTGTGGTGAAACTCCCAAAAAAAAACAAAGGAAACAGGTGTCTTCATACGATTCCCGTGATTGTTTGGTGAAGTAGAGTTTGTTGTTCAGGTACGAGTGTTGAGTAAAAAGAAAGAATCGTCATAGGGAAACAGAAAAGGGGGGACAGGTTTGGTGCATTACAACGATAGAGGGTCAGCAGAGTAGCGTCTTTCTAATGGGTGAGCAATAGCCTTGCTTTACTCGCATACACACATTATTGACTCACACTTAAAAACACAAACTGGACGGACTTCAGACACTAGTTGTAGGAAAGATTTGTGATTGTGTGTTGTTGCCGGTGGCTGAGTTTTTGGGGAATATATTTACCTTCACAATCGGGCCCTGGGTCGGGATGGGTGATCCCGTTTGAGTCGATCCCGAACCAGCCGAGCCGGACATGCGCGGCTTAAAGACAGCCATCGATTGCGAAACGCCGTCGGCCAGGATGAATTGCTCACGCAACTCGATGTTGGTGCGTCCCTTGGCTGTTGAGAGGGTTAGGGGTTTTTTTTGGTTGGTTTCGTGCAGCAGCAACATCAGCATCGATCAGCACACAGTTACGAGTAGTTTTTTGTTTGTTTGTGGTAGAAGCGAGGGTTGTTAATACCGATTCGTTTGTCGTTGTTTTAGAGAGAAAAATTCACAAAACGGAAAAGTAGTTTGTTGGTTTTTTTTTTGTGGTGGGATGGTTAGGTTCAGTTTTGAAGGAAGGAATACAGTCGTTCGGTCCGAGGTCGGTGTGGTGCAGGAAGTGGTGGTACGGTTAACAGAAAAGTAAAAGAAAAGAAGAAAAAATTTCGAATTGGGGTTGGTCAAAATGTGAAATTTAGTTTTTTTTTTTTTCAAAAATAACCCGTCACCACAGATAAGGATGTTTACAGTCAAAATTGTCGAAAAATTGGATTTGGAGGGAGGATTTACACGGGAAATAGGGATAAGATGTAAAGAAAAAAGAAATACATAACACAATGAATAAATCAACTCAAAATCCAAACATATAACAATAAATGAAATCTTAAAAACTAGAAATAAAAACATAATTGATAGATGGTTGTTCATCGATTTGGTTAAGGTCACTCAGTTTGACGATAAACAACCATCCTGAAATTAGATTAGCAACTAAAAGTACTTAACAACTAAATCAATTATCAAACCTACAAAAAAATATGTGCAACACATTTGTGACATTGCGATAGTGTTAAACCGATGTGTGTGTGTAAGTTTGTTTGAGTGTATGAAAGTATAAACTAAAAGGGCAAAAAAAGTGTGTTTGTCGTTGTTGTTCGGCAATCGAATGAAATGCAGTCTACAACGAACGACGGTTCTGCACGTCTTTAGCTGATGGGAAATTTCAATGTAGCGTCTAATCTCTGATCATGAATGGCTTTCTATTTTGCGCTTTTACGAGCTTGCTTTGAACCTTCAATCAATCTTCTTCCAATTTGTCATCCGCCTGATTTGAAAAGAGCAATGAAATCTAAACTCAAACAAATAGGAACCAAACACACTGAAAAAAATATAATTACATGTACAAATGAAGCACATAATAATGACTATGCACTACTACTACTGTCAAAATTATACAGAACAAAAAAAAGTGATGCCAACTTAAGAGCTTTACAGATACCTACAGTTGAAGCGTTAAAATGTACCCAAACCATCAACACGTGTGTGCTAAAAGGGAAGTTAGTTGGTTGATCATTTGCAATTTGTTAGTAGAACATGCTGCGATAGTCTCGGTTGATCTATAAATCTAGAAAATGTTTGGTATGTCTCTTTTCGACTTGAGTTATTCTCTCTAGAAAATAGATGAGCGCTTTAAAATCGATGGTAGAATAAGCTTTTTTTTGATAAATTGAAATCTTTGAGCAGGCCGCAAAGGCTCATTTTCAAAAACAAAAAGTATATAAAGTAAGAACCAGGGTCCAGCATTTTCGAAAGACATAAAGGAAGGTGAATTCATCACGGATCCTTTTTTTTCTAGCAGTTTCATTTTCAATTTATTTATCGCACTTCTTGTCATCGAGGCTAATAACAACTCCTCCTTTTTGGAATTCATGAATTCACTTCACTTGAAAGAAGGTTTGCTTCAATTGACGGGATGAATGACTCGGAATCTGTCTCATTCATTTGTTCCACCGGGTCGCGTCACTTCGTTTGTTGTAATCAAAGTATTGTATCGGTGACCATCGATTGCCAAGGAGCATCTTCCACTTCGAAAGGGGAGAAAATGAAATTTGATGGTACAGCAACAAGCCAAGGCTTGTCGCGATTGAAAACCGGAATAACCCAGTAGTGCAAAACGAGTTTTCTTACGCAGTGTACGATTGCATAATGGTACATCTAGTGCATTTAACAGGGAATCTAATGCGCAATATAGCGCACTATCTGCGTTACTATGGAGGAGGAATAAAAGTAAAATCGATTTGCGCTATTGATTTTTTCCAGTTTTTAACTGCGATGAGAATATGGAGCGATAAACTGAATGCAGTGCACGCTCAATTTCTTTTAACCTAAGTCAGGGTGTCTGTTTACCTTATAACATTATTAAAAACAAAATATGATAAAGGTAAACGAAGCGAATCATAATAAAATCATAAGTTTATTTAATATTGCATTGGTTTTTATTAATTTTAAATGACTAGTAAAACACCTAATAATACAACAAAGATTTGATTATAAATCAATCCACTTCAGTTGACGATGCTTGATAAGGAATAAACCAAGATTCATTTCCATTAACTGGACACCCAGTAATATGAATCGAGGAAAACGTCAACAAATAAAATAAACTGCTGGCATTTTCGATTGCAATGTTTCGCTTCAATGAGAAGATAGGTTCATTTGGCAATGAAATACCAAATGAACAAGCATCAAGCGAAACCAAACTACATGAAAACTAATCGAAAGTGGTTCTGTTGATGTTGAAAGAGTGTCTGCTCGAAGATCAAAAAACTAATATTCATTTGAAACTTGGCAGTTTGTACGTCGCTTGACGATTTTCACATGAAAATGACTTTGGCGAACCCTGGTAAGAACAAATTATTTGAAAAAGTTCTAAGTAACAATGAGAAACTCTTTTTTTTTGCTCCCTTTGTCGTTGATAAATAAGTCACTTTTAGATTTTCGTCAAATGTGTGCATAATGGTAGGTACTGTCAACTTTAAATCTGTCGTAAGAACGCTGTGCACGGTCACAAAAATTATTCATTTTCAGTCGTTTTTTTTTTTAATTTCTTTCGTCAAATTTGAGGAATATAACTGGGAACGGCATGTCGACAGATCAAACACATCGACTCGAATGAGGTGGATGTTTTTGTCAAGACGACAAGTACTGATTAGATTTACTCAAATTTCAGTGACTTCTCCTTTCTCGAAAGTAAGAGAAAAACGTCTCAAAAATAAGAAAAATTTGTGATCATATAGATAACGAAAAAACAAGAGAAGAGATAGTCTCACTTTGTTACTTAGATCCTTTTCAAAAGTTATACGATTTTGTTGTTGTTCATGACAAATCATGAAAACGTTTGACTGCAATACGAAATATGTTGTTTTATCTGAACAAAGCTAGAGATTATATTGATATCAATGTGTTGCTGCTAATTTACCTATCGAATGATTGCACACTGTTAAATTAAACGTAAAACTAATGCCGTCCTATGTGACATTTATTTTATTTCCGGTTTTACATTTTTAGTATTACACTGTGTAAGCTCGAAAAAGTAGTGAACATTTCTGTTCAATCTCATGCATATAAATGGAGCGTCGCATTAAATAAAAGTTCACATTATAAAGCGTGTGAAATTCTGAGATATTACGAACATTCATTTGTATTCCATTACAAGCAGGATTAGGTTTTCGCTTTGCTCTAACAAGGATCTGCCCCTCATAATTTCTGTTTTTAATGCCTAAGAACAATACTTACATACAAGATCAATTGACGTAATCATAAACAGTTCAAGCATACTTAGCAGCAAATTTGCGTTGCAATATTTTTGCCAGCTTCTTAGAGGGTGCTTCATTCTAGTGGCATAGAACCTTAGCACCGGAAATGCCCTGAATATGTGTTGACAGTTTGCAAGTTGTCGAGCGGAAGACAATGGACACACTTTCAAGTCAGATATATTTTACCATTGGAACGCTCAAAACATAGCCATTGGGGTGCCAATGAAAATGGCATTTTAGAATTTCAAAAAACTACTGCTCACAAGTTTCATCACCCAAAAATATGACCCTAGGCAAAATTTGAGTCAATCGAACACGGTTTAGGGGTGCGAGAACGACCGCAGCAAGCGCTGCCCGCGGACAGTTGAGTTTGAGTTGAAAAGGCTGTCAAGTTTTTTCTTTCGTTGCACAGTGATAGTGATTTTTTAAGTTAAATTTGTTTTCGAAATTATGTTGACGTAGGACTACGTCTTTGTTTTCTATACTGGGGTACAATTTAAAAAGAAAATCAGGTCAGGTTTTGAGCGTTAATACCTCAATCGTTTCTCCAAAGAATTTCAAGATTTGATTGGTTAGCGGCCAAATTGTCTGAAACTCGGCCAAAAGCTGTACTTTTATATGGAGATTCTTTTAACCGAGATTTAGACAATTTGGTCAACAAAACCCACCAAGGTGAAGAGAATCATTTTGTGCCGAAGTAGTGCTTAACCCTACATATTTTTGTATGGATCAAGAGGGTCTCTGAAACTCCCCCAAAAACGTGAAGTTAATTAGAAACGCCTACTTGAGTAGTTGTTTATGGACACCTCCCTCAATGCAAATTTGCCGTTTAATGCATTTACTGGTTTTATAATGCTTTTTCAATTGACCATAATAAGACAATATGAATGAGTCCTGAAACGGCATTTCAAAACAGCTTTTTACGAGTTCATAAAGTCGAAATCAAATCTTTGATAGGAGTAAAATAAATTTGAGAAAGGTTTTAAGATCGTTGTAAACAAGCTGAATAAGTTCTCATAAACCTGACTAAAATATGAAACCTATTAGCACCTCACCTAAAACAAAATTGATTTCTAGTGGTTTTCTTAAAACTTTATTAAAGCTTAATAAAGCTGGATGGTTTCAACCTTATTCATTTTTTTTTTCTTTTTTTAAGTGGCTTTTAGCCTTAGACTGTTTCGCCACTGGAGGGAGGCACCTCAATTCTTTATATCACGCTCATCAAGACATGAGTAGTCACCAACGAAAAAGTAACCCTAACAGCACGCTCGTTACAAATCGGTTGATGAAACTTATTTGAGACTAATTTTTGTCACAATAAAGTTGCTGTAACCATTTTTGTCGGTTTTATGTTGCTTGGGAATATGATATTCATGTTACTTTGAAAGATTGATGCCATTCCAGCTCATAGGCCCTAAGACTAGTTTGAATTCCAAACTAGTTTTAATTCCAAAGAAAGATGTCGATTTAATTCTTTTTCAATTTTCTTTTGCAAGTTTCCAAAGAAAGATCATGAAGAATTTATTGAGAATTTCATGTCACATCACAGGTTATAAGGAGAAATATTTCCGAAGAAATTCTATTAGTCATGGCAGGAATTCTAAGCCACTGAATTTCGAAGCCTACAACATTTATAACAGTTTTCTATGGAGAATATGATCCGAAGAGAGAATAAATAGCTTATGATTATTCTTAAATCAGTTTTGAATGTGATTATGAATATTATAATTTTCAAAGAATTAGAAGTCATATTTTGGAGAGAATCAAAAGGATTACTTCAGATTCTATTATAACTTAAAAGAAAGTGAAACTTGAAAAAGTCATATAATTTTTGGTTCCCCGACCCAAATTACATAAAAACCAGTCAAATGATACGAGAAAATCCATGGAAACCAAAAAACCTTTGTTGAGTAGCATCTGTTTCCGTTTCGGGACACATACTTTTACATGAAATCATTGTTGACGTTCCTTGATGTAAATCAAATTTGAATTACGTCTGATATAAAATTAATAATTTCTAAGTGTGAAGGGCTTTCTGTAACTGAATTGATTTTATGAAAATGTAAGTTTGTTGGTCGTAGTCTGCAAAGATTTTTTAGTCGAGATATATACTCTTTTGGATTTAGTTGTCAGCTTGCATCTAGCAAGTCATTCCAAGGTAATGTTCCATATCTGATGTTGCGTCATATTTTGGCGTTGTTTTTGTCATTCGAGGAATACAAATTACTTCTTTCAGCAATAACGCATCAAATGAGTTGATTAGTAATCTACAATTAGTTCAAAACCCAAACTCCCACTCAATATCACGCTTAACAACACAACCTAAGAAAACACAAACACCGTTAAAACGATAATCTCCTAGTTATGTATGATTAGTAGAAAACAAAAGCATTAGTAAGAAAGGAAAAAAATAAAACATTCGAACACACTTAAACCTAAAAAATTTGTTAAACAGAACTCAATTCCAGGAGGACTGTAGAGAAGTAGAGAAAGGAAAAGCCACACAATCTTCTCAAACAGCATTAAAATCTTCCTTTATTCAAAGGGTGGTTAGGTTTAACAAACAGACAGTAGGCGAAAAACGTCGATACTTTTGCTCTCCGATGGGGCAAGAAGATCTGACGCTAACAGCTAACAATGTATGTGAAAAATTCTAGATAGGAAAAAACTTGACATCACATTGAAAAATAGGAACAAAAATACAGCATTGCGTGTGCTCAAATTGGACGAAGATCTTTAACGCTAGAACTGCGACGGCGGTTATTTGCCCTTCTCGTTCAGTACAATGTAACGCGACATTCTATTGCTGCCGCCGAGATTGTAAAGTTGCGATTGAAATTTCTTCTTCTGCCAAAGTAACAGTTGCCTAAAGCTTAGTTCTGGTTTCTTACACAGTGGACAGCACGCCTCGTGCTGGCGTGGATCGTTCGGGTTGGGAAGCGGTAGCACTAGCGCAACTGCAAGAGTCATGCAAAAGGCGGGCGAGATTGGGAGAATCGGAAAGAATCGAGCAGCAGAGCAACCGAGTTTTTGGGACGATTCGATTTTTGGTAAAAAAATAACGAAAAAATAAATCAACGAAAAAGAACATGAGTAAGAAGCGATAATCAAACGATAGAGGGATAAACGAAACGTGAAATCATGTAAAAATGATGCGTGAAATTGTGGAAATTTCAAGTGCGACAAAAACCATTTCATACGATTTTCGTTCGTTTCGTTCGCGTTGAAATCCGATTGAGATTATTGTTCGGTTAGATTGTTTTGGTTGGGAGTTGATTTGTTAAAGAAGAAAAGAAAGAAAAAAGAAGGAATGTTGATTAGTATACAGATCGTTCGCCGCAAGCACTTGCAATTAGGATTTTGTTTGTTTCCGTAGGCTCAATGCATTCAAGGCACGATTAATCACAAATTTATGGGCGCCTAATAGTTTCTGTTGTTTGAAACGAGTTAAGGTAAATACGCCCAGCGTGCGTGTATGTGTTCAGGGGGGATGTTTGTTTCGTTCACCATTGTTTATTAGGAGCATGATTGTAAGCAAAGTTATTGTTTGCAAGCCATTCTCGATGACTTATGATTCGGTTTTTTGAAAGGGTGGGAATATTGTTAATAAACAGAATTTTCGCGAATTTTTGATCTTTAGTTCTCGAAACCAAGGATTAATATTGGATTTTGCGAATTTTCCAATGTTAAATAACCATATCCTCTTCCTGTTCTGGCATTGCGGTGTGTGAATATTAATATCGTTATGTTTAGAATAAATATTGGCATCTCTTCTAATTTAGATCCAAAATGGGAATGGAAATTTCGACTAGATACCCTAATGTTCTGTACTAAGAGTAACAATTCGTGTACTCAAATAACTATAATTTACTAACGAACTAACTCGATGTATCATTAAAAATATATATATAGACGGAATGAAACAGTGTACATACCTCGACAAGGATCATTCTTGACCAGGAATTCGTCAAGTGCTACCCATCCACCTCCGACGCGAACCATCACAGTACTTCGTAGAATACGCACTAGACGCAGTTTCTGGGAGTCTCCAAACTATATAAAAAAAAAGTTATCAATATAATGCCCGAGACTATCCAATGCGAAACTTACCCGATATTTGCCTTCGCCAACCTGGAATACTCGGAACTTCTGTCGACAAGTACAGAGCATCACCAACCGTTTGACTTCGTCGTGGATCTTGTCTGCGTCGGTCTTTGGCTTGCGGTCTTGCCAGTCCGGTCGAAGTGCAGCGATAAACTCCTGCCAGTCGATCAGTCCTTCTCCATTGCGATCGAACAAATCGGCCACAGCGTTCATTTCCAGCTTCGAGGTGTCGAATTCTGCCGGAAAGTCACCCAAATTGCGTTATCACAACATTCTTCCGATTATAGTAGTATGACTCAATCAACTTACTCGTTCCGATGATTCCATCTATAAACACTTCCCGCGGGATCAGTCCATTGTTGTCCTTGTCCATCTTGCGGAACAGATCCGTTAGACGGGACTTCTTGTGATTCATGAACTTGAGGAAACGTTTGCGCCATTCCTCCCAACTGAACTGCCGGACGCGTTCCAGATCTTGCAGGTACAGGAGATGGTCGTGCAGACGACGCTGGCGCTCCCATGCCAACATCCACACGTAGCGCCACTTGTCCCAGAGGAGCTTGGCTCGCGGAGAGCGGAGCTCCGCTTCTGGTTGATTGCTGCAAATGGTTTTCGGGGAATCCCCCCGCATGTTAATAGGATGTTTTAAAGGCAGTGAGTTTAAATGGAATGAGACGCAGCATGGTGGGTGATGAAATAATGAAGTGAGAAAAGAAATGCTAAATCAGACAAACAACAAACCTACTTTCACCGGAAGATCCACGGGTGGTTTACTAATCTACGATTTATACTAGAACATTCGAACACAAGAGCAACTGTGGTAGCAATACTAACCGAAACCAAACTAATACCTCTTATGACTACCCGTTTTTTTATCATTGGAAACCTAGTCAACAACCGTTCGGTCCTAACTACCTATTACTATTGGTTTTGATATTGCTGAGAATCGCTATCCATATAAGAAGAATAAGAATATTTTGAATATTTTGGATTAACTCATAGAACAATGTGCAGTTATTTTAATACTTGTAAATTTGTAAGAATAATGAATTTGGATTCAATCAGGCTAAAGCCGGGGTAAACTGTGCTGTACACAGAAGTTGTCTTCATTATATTCGGTGCATGGCTGCACTTCGCTAGCCTCGCAGTCTTCGAAGGGAGGTTCACACAGTAACTGATGCAATTCGTGGTTCCTTCGCCTCCTCCACGGTCAATCTTCCATCTACACTCCAACTTTTTTTTTTATCAAATCAAATGATAGGGGCACAGCAACAAATGGTCATTGCTTTTTCTCTCTATCCTCATCTATTTCGGTTCAGTACTGGAATCCACGGGAATCAAGCTGAAACGACCAGCCTAGCATCTACGCCAACTATGATTACAGCCCTCCTATCCCAATCATATCCTACTCTAATACTCAACACTTACAGTGATACAAGATGGAAATGATAATTTGTACAAATGAAAATGTTTTCAAAACAAAACAAAACAATACCGAAATCATAATGAAAACGAACAGTTAACAAATGGCAACATGAATGAAACGTGTGTGGATGTTGTTAGTACGATCGAACAGTTCGCACAACTGAGAACTTGCTCCGAAGAAGTATACCTTGGCGAAAAGCGTGGACCATAGTGCGGCAGGCGATCCCGTTCCGGCGTCTGGGTTTCGCGTCCAGGACTCACACGACTGTATTCAGATAAATGTACACACACGCAACACATACACAGATAATTTTGCGTTTTTTCATGTTTTTTTTCAATTATTTGTACACACAGAATGTTACACAACACCAACATTCATTGAATAAGAAAAGGAAAGAAAAGAGGGTAGAAAACAACATGCATTGAAAAAAAAAAGAATGTTTGGATCCGCTAGATTACGCCAGATTTTTTTTTCGATTTACGTATTCCAAATATGAGACGTAATCTAACCGACAATTCAATAAAGCACATAAAAATGAGATACACACCTTGTACGACGTGAATTAAGCCCTTGATCGCGTGATCCCTTGAAACTATGATTTTTTTTTGTTGAGCGTAAAAGAAATAGACACAAAATGGCACAGAAAAGAAACAAAATAAATGAGCACACAGATACACACAAAATATCAAGAGAAATGAGGTAAAAATCAAACAATCGGTTAGTCGTTGAAACAACCAAAGTGTACATTGTTAGATATAATTAGCATGAATCAAGTGAATGACATAGTTATTAGAACAAACCTTTGCTTCCGTCCTAGGGTGCCGTAGTCAGGCGAATGTTCGCGCAAATCGGGTTGTGATCCTCTTCTGTGATTGTTGATTGGAGATCACACGGAAATTAACACACACACAAATATAAACGCAAATAAAATCGGTTTAACAGCGGTGTAAACATTTAAGAAACATACAGAAAAACGAGAGTGAACGAAACAAAAAAAACCAAAATGTTAATCATGCGCGAATATTGAGAGGAAAACAAATTATTATAATTAGTTAATGTCTGTGCACTGAACATCCTCTAATGGGTTTCAGAATTCATTGCAAAGGCTACTTACACTGGTGTCTTGAGCACACCACGGGACGGCTTTCGCGTTTCTTTCAATCCTGGTGGCGGTTGACGTGGCTTGCAGGCACGATCCACCTCACCTTGACGCCGGGCAGTGTTCTCCATGAATTCTTTGTGATCGGCAATCAGAGCTTCCAGCGGTGGAATCTCGTCTGGCAGTGGTTCCTGTTCCAGATCTAAAAAAAAAATCAAAAACAAAACAAAATACAAACTCTCATCCTTTCCCGTACTTCCAAAATCAGAACATACTCAACAACGTCGCTTCCAGTCCGGCCAACCAAGCCAACAGTTCCTCGATCGATTCATCCAAATCCTTGAGCGATTTTAGATGTGATTCCAACTTGGTCTGACGGCTCAGAGCCCACTGAGAAATCTCATCCCAACGGGACTGAATGATCGAGATCCAGTTCTTGATGATCGGAATCGCGTCCGGATGAGCCTTGCCCAGAATGGAGTTGGCCAATCCGAGAGTTTCCTCCTTGTCGAACTCCTTCTCGCGCAGTTCCTTCATAAAGCGAGCATGCTCGTTCAGCAGATCATTGGCTTGGGCTTCATCGTCCGGAGCAGCGGCAGCGAAACGCAGCTTCTGTTCGGCCTCCGACAACCATTCCAAGAGCATGTGAACAGATTTGTGCAAGCGTTCCGCTTCCTTCAACGCCACCTCCAAACGAGACTTGCGACGGGTGCTCAGATCCTGCACATCTGCCCACAGTTTTTGCAATTCTTTAAGGTTCTTGCTAGTCTCCCGAGTTTCATCGGACTTTTCAAGATCCTTGCCAGTCTTCATGACGCTTTGCATTTGTGCGGAACGTTTGTCCAGGTCAGATTCCAGCTGCTTATGATAATCGAAAAGTGTTGTTACCGTATCCAAATCGCCATGCACTGGGCCATCCTCGGCAAGCCGAACCTTTGCCTTGCGCAACCATTCAAGTAACGCCTGGAGAGCATCAGCAAATTGTCCAGATAGCAACAAAGCCTCCTCGAATTTGCGTTGACGTTCGACGCTCTTGTGACACACACGTTTCCATGAATCCTTCAGTTCATTCATCATCTTCGATAGCACCGGGTCATCGCTCTTGGGAGCACGGTCCATCAGACCCTTACCATTGCGCATTGTGCTGTCGTAGAAGCTTTCCTTCGACTGCAACTGACGTTGAATTTCCCGCAGTTTCTCCAAGTGCTTCTTGATCTTGACCGCATCGTTGGTGGACTCCTCAGCAAGCGTGTCCAGGGTGCTTTCAGTTTCCTTCAACCACGTAGTAAGCTGCAGCCAAGCATCATGGAATTCTCGGGCTTCTTTGTAGCCGTGATCCAAGGCACGAGTTCGCTCGGCAGCCTTAGCCACCACACGTTCCCAACGATGTTGCACCGATACTAGAAGATTCTTGATCAAAATTACGTCCTGTTTCTGGCTGAAGTATTTCAGATGAGTTCCCTTCTTGTCCAGCAAGAGCATCGATTCACGATGAATGGAAACATCCTTTTGTAGGATTTTGTGTTCCTCCATCTGCTGCTGAATCGTTTCAAGTACACGGGAAACTGGCGTAGCAGAGGACAACTGTTTCTCCGCTTGAGTTAGCCATTCTACGAATGCTTGTAGGGCATCGTGGAACTCGGTAGCTTCCTTCAAAGCAATCTCCAACTTGATTTTCTTGTCGGAAGCTCGAGAAACTACGGCATCCCAGCGCTGCTTCAACGTTCTCAGCGTGTGCTGGAGATTACTAGCCGAAACCTGCATCTGCGTTTGTTTACGTACGTATTCTTGTCCTTGTGCGATCAACGTTTCAACCTTTGGTCTGTTCTCCTCTAGTTCGTTGTAAACTTCCATGAAGCGTTCCAGTTGTTCGGAAGCAGTTTCTGGCAGCCCACCAACAGGCTTACTAGCACCAATGATAGCGTCCACATCTCCCAACCATCCCAGAAGATCTTGGATCTCGGCGGTGAACGCTTGGGCATCACGCAAAGATTCTTCCAGCTCATGTTGGCGGTCAGCTGCCTTCTGTAGTAAATCTCTCCATTGCTTGTTCAACTGCTGCAATTTATCCTGGGTAGTAGAAGCCTCCAGCGATCCACGATCATTTTCGATCAGCTTTCTGCCAGCATCATTCAACGTATCCACCGAGCTCTGATGCGCATGAATATCGTTGGCCAGCACCTTCAATTTAGCCAACTCAACCTCCAACAACTGTGGATCTCCCGGAATCGGTTTCAGTTCGTCCAAATTGGCATCAGTCTTATTGATCCATACCAACAGCTCGTTCAGAGCATGCTGGAACTGGCCCAGATGAAGAAGAGCATGCTCCAGTTGCTTTTGCCGTTCAACCATACCACGAAGGAGATTCTCCCAGCGGCGGTTAACCGAACTCAGTGGTTCACGAATGGCACTTGCCTGTTCAGCTGAGGTACGTTCAGTGAGTTCAACCGCTTGCCTGTAGAAATTGAAAGATATGTTATTTGAAATAATAATTCATACCAAATTATAGGGTCTTTTTATGAATTATTCACAGATACGCTGAAATTTTATTGCTGATGAAAATATTACAGATGTAAGTGAAAGATGTAGACTTTATCAATTGCAAGGACTCGAAGAAGTCGCTTGTCAAACAAAAGCACAAATTTTACAAGTGAAAAATCGTTCAAAACTAAACCAATCAAAATTTGACTCCATGATGGTCAAGTGGTAAGTTTTGAACGATTCTCCCGATATTCCAAATCATAAAAGCAACAACATCCATAATTTCATCTCTCTTGCCTGTTCAAAGCTCTGTATCCACATTTGTCATCAATCAAATATATAGAATAGCATGAAACGGAATAAAACACCATTATATATCATCCGCCCGTCCACCGGAATCAAAATTAGATTAAAAATGGAAAAACACTCACCTATTCAACGCCTCAACCTCCACCATGTGCGGATCGACGTCGTCTTTGAAGTGCTTCAGCTGTTCAATCTGCTTCTTGACGGCTTCAATGTCTGATCCAAGTGGGCCTAACTTTTGGAAGCGTTCCTCGGCCTTGACCAAGAAGCTCTGCAGATTTTGCAGGGTCTCGTGGAATTCCATGGCCTTTTCCATGGCGTCGATCAGGTTTTCTTCGCGTTTGGCATACAGAGCAGTAATGTTGTCCCAAGCGTGGTCCAGATCTTCGATGTGTTTCTTAACCTCTGGTTTGTCCGGTTCACCGCAAAGCGACATCAGGTTGTTTCCGGTACGGCGAACTTGTTCTACCTCGGGTTTGGTTTGGTCAATCTCCTGCCGGATTTCTTGCAAAGCGACCTGTTGTTTCTGGATGGCTTGTGGTTGAGCCGCTGGTGGTTCCTGAGTCTGAAGCGCTTCTTGTAGTTCCTTCAGCGTTTCCATGACGGCTTGCATCTCCTTCCAGAACTTGTCAGCCACAGATAAGGTGTTATCCAGAGCAGTTCCACGTTTAGAGGTTGTCTTTTGTAGCTCGTTCCACAGGTTGTTCAATTTCTCCAACTTCTTCTTGATATCTCGGACAGCTGGGTCCGCTTGATTGGTAGCCTTTGAAATAACGTCTGTAGCGGCACGCTTAACGGCGGCAAACGCCTCACCTCGCTTATCAATGTCTTCAACCAGAGCACTGTTCTCCTCTATCTGATCGCGAATCTTTGGTGGATGGGCGGAAATTGGATCAGCTTGATTGGCCTGCTCGGCGGTGTTCTGTAGGGCACGTAGCATACCTTCCAGTTTGTCCGAGAATTGACTAGATTCTTGCAGAGCTTGCTCTAAAGCATTCTGGCGTTCGCGTAGTTCTGTACGTAAAGCAGCATAACGAGCGTTGTCCGATTCTAGAATTTCGCTTATCTTAGCAGAATCATCATCTGCTACCAAAGCCATCAATGCTTCTCCGGTTTTGTTCAGTTTATCCAAAAGTGGTTTGTGCTCGGAAATCGATTGCGTCAACCTTTCGTTTTTATCTTGTTGAATGGCAATCTGGTCGGGACGGAGAGCCGGCATCGCAAGCATGGAGATTTGATGTTCCATGTCGTTCAACCAAGTGACTAGGCCAGTGTGCGAATCGGCAAAGTGTTCCGACAACGGTAAGGCTTGTTCAAGTATTGCCAAACGGTTCGAGCATAGTCCAGCTACAGTATCCACGACTTCCTTTAGATCTTCCAACTTCTCACGCAGAGCAATGGTGTTTTCATTAGGTTGCGATTCTCGAAGAACTTTCTTCGCAGCCGAGGTGACATCACGCACGCGTCCCTTCTGGCTTGAGATATCATCGTTGATCGAGCGATGTTCTTGCAGTTGGGCCCGTACCAGCTTGGGAGTCATTGCAGGTAGATCTGCATCACGAAGAGTAGCATCCATATCGCGGAACCATTCTAGCAGTTCATCAATATCGGCAGTGACTTCATTGGACCGTTGTTTACTAAGGTGTAGACGTTCGGCCTTGCGCTGAATCTGCTCGACAATTGCCTCGAAACGACGATTGTCGCGGGTTACGATTCCTTCAATAGTAGAAGCTCCTTCTCCTGGTGAAATCTGGCATAGCTGAGGACCAACAGAATTTACGGTCTCTAAAACAGGTCTCATCTCGCTCAAGGCAGCTTCTAGACGAACGATATCATTTTCGTTAGAGTCGCCGGTTGCAAGAGTAGATTCAGCAGCTTGCATCCAATCAACCAAACGGATATGGGACTGATGGAACTGCTGTACCAATGGCAGTGCATCTTGTGCGTGTTTTAACAGATCTCCTCCCTTCGTTGTAAGTTCTCCATAACGACGCTGCAGTGAGTCAAGCTTGTCCTTGAGCTGAAGTGCTTCATCCGATGAAATGTGTTTCATCAGTTCCGATCCAGCTTCAACTGTAGATTCTACATTCGGTGATCGGCTGGCAATATCTTCGTTGAGTTCTACCAAGACATCCATCTGCTCAAGCAACTTTTCAGTGTGCACTGGAATGATACGGAAACGTTGCAGACGATTTTCCATGTTCTCCATCCATGAGACTAGATCCTGGTAAGTTAGCACCAGATGTCGCAGGCCTTGGCGAGATTCATTTAGCACATGTCCGATATTCTCGCTGGCATGTACCAAATCGGTATACCGATCTGTGGTGTTCTTTACCTTTTCACTAAGTACCACTCCCTCGTCGTCACCAACCAGTTCCATCAATTGTCCAGCAATGTCTGCCAACTCACTAAAGTCAGGTTGTTTAGAAAGGATTTCGTCATGCATACGTTCATGTTCGTGAATTCGCTGTTGAATCTTTTCTTCGTCGGTTGGTACCAATTCCATTGCTTTCACAGCACGTTCAGCTCCATCCAACCATTTCGTCAGAGGAATCAGCTGATCTTGGAACTGCTTAGCTACGTGCATAGCCTGTTCCAAGTCCAGAGTACGAGTTTGAGCAGCGTCTGTCAGAGCGTCAAAACGGCCCATCAGTTCCTTCAATTGACGTTCAATTGCGGCCTTTTCTGAAGCATCACAACCAGCAGCAACCTCTTGACCTAATTGGAACAACGAAGACATCGAGTTTTGGCGATCCATCAACATTTTTGTTAGGAATTTCTGCTCTTGCAACTGCGCCTTCACTACCTTATAGTCAGCACTTGGTGGTTTTTGATTGGCGACCATCTCTTCGGTGTCCTTGAGCCATTTTGAAAGACCATCCAATGCTTCCTGGAATTTACCAGACTGCAACAATCCTACATCCAATCGACGATCGCGTTCGTTCATCTTTTCCTTAAGATCATTCCACTTCTCGTTAATCCTTTCCAGATCTTTCTCCAAAACTCCGGTCGGAACGCCACCTTGAGCCGAGCGGATTAAGTCCTGTCCACTGCGATTTACTTCATCGATGTTCAGGATCAAAGGTTCCACATGACGTTGTTTAAATCGACGGAAATCGTCTTGTTGGTGACGTATCTGTTCCAATTCAGAGCTGACCGGTTTTAATTTCTTCACTTGATCAGACACATCGTTCAAATCATCCAGCGTACTCTGATGAAGATCGTAGAATTTCTGCAAAGCTTTCAATGCCTTCTGTAGTGCATCATCGTGATCACGAGTACGATTTTCCAGTTTTCCAAGCTGTCTTCTTAATGTTCCGATTTGGTCACGTGTGCTGGCTGTATCCGGAGCGAATCCAGAATCAACTAGCTGTTCACCAGCACGTTCAACTGCAGCAACGTTATCAGCGGTACGATCAATCTTGCTCAAAATGCCAACTACCTCATCAAGTTGGTTCATTACAGTCTTGATTTCTCGAGCAGGTGGGCTTAGTGAGTCAATTTGATTTTCCAGATCATTCAAATCAACGCCCAAAGCTTTCACAGCATCGTTGAACTGCGATACTGCGGTTGCTGCGGATTGCAGCTCACCACATCGATCATCCAATCGAGCATGAAGATCTTCGATGCGATCGCCGATTCCATCAACATCATTTTTCAGATGATCACCATCTCCACCGGCAGCGCGGGCTTCGACAGCAATATCGCTTGCCAACTTGCGTACGGCTTGAAGAGGTTTACGCAGAGCTGATGCATCTTCCTTGATGGTCTTGACACGGTCCAACAACTTGGGATCCTTAGCAGCACCTCCTAGTGCATCATGTGCAGCCAAACGATCTTCGCAGCGACCAACAGCATGTTCGAGATCACGCAATTCTTCGTTGAAATCTCCCAGACGTTTGGCACATGTTTCTAAAGTTTGAGCACGAGCAAGCAGTTCATTATTCAAACGTTCCCAGCGGTCCTTCATATCTTGCAGTTCAGCCTTAATCGGATCTTTGTCGACATCACACGCACCGATAAACGATTCGCCTAGACCACGGGTGTTTTCATACTCTCCCGATCTCTTCCAGACGTCTGAGCGGAATGTCTGTAGTTCCTTCAATTGTTGATCAAGTTGCGACTTTTTCAGAATACCAGGCTTAAACGAGGCCAGTTTGTCTTCTGCTCCACGCAGCCAAGCCAAAAACGTCTCTGATGCGGCTGAATGTTTCTTACAGTGTTCCATGCAGGTTTGTAGCCGCGAGTGGCGATCAACCGCAGAGTTGCGCAGGCGTTCCCATTGTTGGGATATCTTTTCCAGATCACGTTGAACAGTACGATCGGGGAGCTGTCCAGGTTTGTCCTGCAGTTCACGCCCTTTGTTCAGCAGCATAATGACTTCGTGTTCTCGGCTCATAACTTCACGATAGATCGGCTCATGAGTATCGATCTGGTGCTGCAGTGTTGGGCGATGAGCGGATACTAACAGGCGATCCGTTAGGTTGCCTAGCTCTCCCGACAACCATCCAAGAGTACGAGCACAAGTCTCGGCAAACTGTCGTCCATCTCGCAGAGCAGAATCAGTTTCTGCCTTTCGGTTGTCCAGCTTCTTCTGTAGATTCTGATATTGCTTTCCAACGGCAGCTAAACGTGCGTTGACATCCGCTCGGGAAGCTGGATCGCTTAGTACGCGGCATAAAGCTTCACCGGCCGCTTCTGAATCTGCTAGAAGGGGACGCTGTCCTTCGAGTTGACGTTCCAAATTTTCAATCTTTCGCAATGTTTCCTGGTGATCACGATCCGTTGGAAGGGCATCCAAATTGTCACTTATGTTCTGCAAAGCTTCACGCAAACGGTTGAGACCAGCATCGAATTCCTTGGATGTATCAGCAGCGGCTCCAAGGCTTTGAGCGCGTTCATCCAGACGGCTAACAAGGTCATCCCATTTCTTCTGAACATTCTTTAACTTGGAGGCAACCGATTGTCCTTCGGGCGATGATTCTCGCTGATATTCGAGCACAGCGTTACCCACTTCCTGCAAATGGTTCAACTGTGGCTGTTGACCACGAAATTCTTCACGGAGTACTTGCACTTGCTGAACTTGGCTTTGAACCATGCGTGGATCAGAAGAAATAGGCCCAAGTACGGTCAGCATACGTTCTTTAGCTCCAAGCCAAGTGTTCAGGTTGTCATGTGTATCCAGGAAATCACGAAGTTGTTCGGAAAAGTTGATGCGATCCTTGCATAGATCATGTAGATTCTTCCAACGATCGGCCACAGCATCCAGTTCAGACCGCAGGCGATCGGCACCCTGTACGTCTGGTTTGCGTTTTAGTAGATCCTTTACTTGAGCTTTGGTAGAATCGAGCAAACTCTGCTTCTCGTACATTTCTTCAAGAACCTTGCGAGCCTGTTTGTTGCAGCGTTCGGCTTCGTCTTTGTTGCTAATGACTTCTTTCGGCACTTGACGTTGGATTTTGTCCAGGAAGGTGGCCAAAGTCTTCAAACTCTCCTGATGTTTGCGGACTTCGTCTCTCACGGAATCGAGCTCGTTCTGGCGATCGTTCAAGCGTGCCCCAACCAAACTGTACCGATTGTTGATCTCCGTCAGCTGTTGCTGGATCGGTGTGAGATCGGTTAGCTGGAAACCATCTTGCGATGATCGCCGACTACCAAATCCGCTCGATCCACCGGGAGATAGCGGAGACACAGTAGGGCTTTGTCCCACAAGCAGACCCTTGGTTGGGCTAGGCGATCGCGCATCTCCCGACATACGGCGCATTGGGCTGACGGTCGATCTTTTGATTGGGCTGTAGACGGAACGTTTTCGTGTTGGACTGTCCGGACGCACTAAGGCATCGTACTGGGCCCCTAAATCGTTGACTTTATCGACGGTTACAGCATAGTCACGATGTTCCTTGATCAATGGTTTCACTTCCTCGATTTGATACTTGATCGTTTCAATCTCTACTGAAACCGGAGCCAAATTGTTCGTTCTGGTTTCAATGCTTGACAGCCATACCAAAACTTGATCCTTGAGATCTTCGTAAGCGTTCAACTGTTCGGCCTTCTGTTTCGACAATTTAAGTTTCTCTTCGAGAGTGATATCCAGATTTTTCCAAGCGTTCTCCAGTGCTTTGATACGATCTCGAACCACTCCAGTGTCAGTAACGTCACGTTTGCCAATAAGGTCCTTGCCAAGTCTTACACAATTCTCGTACATGGGACGAAGGTGTTCCTTGTTTCTTGTCAACTCGATCATACGCTGGGTCAAGGTGTCTGCTGGCAGAGAGGTCAACTCTCGCCCATCGAGAGCTTCCTGTAGGTTGGAAAGTTCTAGCTCTATACTAGCTGCATCTTCGTTGAACTTATTTAACTGAGCTTGAGTATCTTCAAGGAATTCGCCACGCTTTATAGCCTTGTCCAGCAACTTTTCGAATCTGCCGGTTACGTCACTCAAGTTGGTTTCTATTCTCTTGGCAAGTCGAGCGTTTGAAGCGTTAGACATAAGTTCACGAGCAGATAGTGTAACGCTTTCTAAACTGGTGCGATGCGACTCTAGATCATTCAATAGGCCACGATGTTCACGTACTTGTTCGTTGAGGCGTTCTTTGATAAGAGACGCTGGACGGTTTTGTAGCTTGAACTTGTCTTCGGACTGGTTAATCCAGCCGGATAAGCCATCAAGTGCATCCTGAACACCTTGTGACTGGACTAAAGCCGTATCCAAGAGTTTCGAGCGATCTCCCAGAGCTAACAGCAGTTGGTTGTATTTGTCCTTGACATCTTCAACCGGTATTTCCAAAGCGGAGACTTCGGATGGGCTTAGACGCCCGGCAAGTGATTTCAGTAGAGCATCCAGACTGTGTTGTACGTTATCGATTAGGCGACCTTGGGACAAGAACTCGCTCTGCAGTGCTTTAGTTTGATTCATTTGATCCTGAACTGATTGTGGATCAGCGGCAATTGGATCTGAGAGCACCGCACTGACACGGGGTTGAACATCTCTCAGCCAGATACGCACCTTTTCCAGACATTCCTGGTATTCTCGTTGACGTCCGCCAAGACCAGCAAGTCGGTCAAGCAAGGCATTGGCACGGTTCAATAGATCACGGTACTGGGCAGTGGCCAAAGATACTTCTTGGCGAATTGGACTATCCGAGCTAGATACCTGTTCGATGTGAGGTAGTCGTTCTGGCAGTGTCGTGCGGAAGTCATTCAGCACGGATAAATAATCTTTGCATTCATCGACGAACTTCTGGGCAGCCATGGTGATGAATCGAAGATCAGCCTGATGAGCGACGACATCGCCATGGAATTCCTTCACCGATTCGGACTGTGTGGACAGACGATTCAGATCAGATAGGGTGTTTTCCTTGTCCTCCAGTGTTCGACGGGACGTCTGTAGCCATGTGGAGAAGGAATCCAATTCGGAACGGAGTTTTCCGAGTTCATCACGAGCAGCACCCAAACGACGAAGGAGCTTGTTGGTGCGGTCCTGTGCTTTGTCGACTCGAGAACGCAGTTCACGGCCGGAACTTTCCAGCGCAGCTACCTCTGGAGCGCTTAACACATCCCCACCGGTAAGAACCAGTTGACGGACCTGCTCCAGGCACGATGCCACCGGTCGAGATTGGGCATCTATGTCTTCCTTGATTTGCTGCAAAGGTATAATAGAGTGAGGTTTGTTTTATGAGGTTGTTGTTGTTGGCGGGACATACCTTAAGGGAATTGATTTGATTTCTCAAGTCATCAACCCGTTCCTTGGGTCCTCCGACTGAAGCAATGTCTTGCTCGACCCTGGTAATCCATTCCAGCAGTTTCGCGAGATGGTCTTCACAAAGTGCAAACTTTTCAACAACGGCTTGCTGTTGGAGATAATTGTAAACAAAGTGAAACAATCGAATCGATGGATTAATATTCATTGTGAACGTCCGATCAGCTTATGTCAGATTCAACAACAACAAAAAAGCAGGAAACATTTTTTTTGTACAAAAGGTCTCATCATTTGATTTTCTTACAGTTGAAAAATGTTTTTGTATTAATGATGATGGTACACAAAGGAAAACAAGAATACCACAAAAACGCAATCGTAGAAAAACACAGATAAACAGGAAATCCCAATGCTGAAAATAAACATAGATTATAGATGGAAACACCCAAAAACAAAGGTAATGAAAGATTTCCTCAGTAAAAAAGGCATAACCAACAAACAATAGCAAAAGAATAGAGCACACACGCACACAGTCAAAGAAGAGCAGATATAATGACAGATAAAGATGGTGGTCCTTCCAAACAGTATGTTGTTTGGAATGATGACACGGGAGACGACACTGTCCTCCCGGGCGTCTCCTGTTTCGTTTACACACATACAATGATATAAGTAATAGAAAACAAAAGAAACAACGCATACACCAGTAACGCATTCAAGGCGCAAACCATTCGCCGCACACGCAGTCAGTTATTGGTTTGTGTGTTGTTGTTGGTGTTGTAGTTAATGTGTGTTTGTTTGTGTTAGTTTTTTTCTGGTCTAATCATTCATGTAGGGGTTAGAAACGTGCAATTAATGTTACTTTGCTTCGTTTACAACGTTCAACATTTAAATAACAAAACTATAAGAAGGAACAACATATGTACATTGCTGAAAATAAGAGAATATTCGAAAGAAGTAAAAAAAACACAAAGGAAATTAAGATGCTACAAAAGTCGGCTTTACATTACGTGGTTCCAAGAACCATTTTCAAACGTAATATTTCATTTAAAATCATGCAAAGGTGTAGAGAACATTTACATATATATTGATCTTATCTCTAAACTTTGTGACTTTAGTACAAAATGAAGAAAAAAGTATTTGTCGTGTTTTGTGGCCTTTTTTCTTGCTAATTCCTTTGCTTCTCGGATGTGCGCTCGAATCATTAGTGTTGTTGTACGTGGTGAAATGTTATGCACTTACAATTTGATTCCTTTTTTGTTTTTAATGTTTACATTGAAATGGATGTAGATTAGGAGAAAACATCAATCGGTTTGATTTACGCAACTCCATGGGATGCGCACTTTCATACACATACAAATGTGCGACCGTGAGTCGTACACACATGCTTGCATAGATTTATGGTGTTGTATGTCGATGTGTAGTAGTATAGTTGGTTTGGTGGTGGCATTTCTCTCTGTGGTGTGTCTTCGCAGTGGATGCAGATTTGAATCGCTGATTCATTCATGTTCTTTGAAGATGGCTTTGGAAGATTTTTTTTTTCGTATTGCAGGTTCTCTCAATTTTGACTCATTGGGAATTCAAGTGATTTAACAGTTTGGTTGTGTGCGTGCATTCGCGAGAAAAGTGTGTGTGTGTTTACGTAATAGTGTATTAGAGAGAAGAAAATGGCAGGAAGAAGGCCCGAAGTGAAAGGGAGAGTAGATAGTGTCAGTGTGAACGTGAGTGTGTTTTTATCGACCCGCTTCTGTATACGGAGGGGTTATGTACTAGGAAACAAAAGTCTAGCGAAAAAGCAGATGGCATCGTGTGTGAAGAGCCGGCGCGCTCTACTGTATCCACTAGTAGTTATACATGCACCGATCAATTGATAGAACAACACGGATTATTGATAAAACCGAAATGGAAGCACATAATAATAGGAAATCTAGAAGCTATTCGAACAATAGGGGTATGGCGAGGTTAAAGGAAAAAGAAGGTTTGTGGTAGGATTTGATGCAATCTTGTATGAATTGGCATGCAAAAGTTTGATACGGAATAAGCTACGTATGATCTTGTTCAACGGCGTAACGAGTGTACATTCAAGTGAACAATTGAATAAGCAAAAATGTTGATAATGTTTTCGAAACAATTGTAATTATTTCCACGAGTAACGTTGGGAAATGTGACTTATTGAGGAATGGCCTCTAAGGCTAGCAAAATTGATTCAATTACGTAAGGTGGAATATTCCCATTTGGCATACATTTGTGTAATATCGGTAGTTTATTTGTTTCTGAACGACTATTTTGTAGAATTATAGGATCTTCAATCCCTTTTTTTTCTCTTTTAAATCCAGTTAGGATTACTCAAACTTATGATATCCATTAACGTAAAATGATTCTCAAGTAGATTGAGATCCTAAGAGACAACCGCATGAAACTTACGTAGTATGTGGAGCTCAAAATTCACGTAGAAACGACGTGCCGATATGTTTTAGTGTAGCTATTAACGACAAAGCGATACACACTTAGTTTTTTTACTGAGCTCGGTAAATTTGTACTGAGTTTTCAAACAGCTGAAAAAGTCAGTAAACTTTGAATCATCAGCACACAAAATGTAATGAACATTATGAAAATGTTATATTTTTCTATCGATTGATAATGTGGAAATGAAGCACTCAGTGTGCATTTGGAAAGAATTTATGTTTTCTTCAATTTTTAAGATTTGTTTTTAAGTTTACCGAACTGTTCAGCTGTTTGAAATTTTACCGAACAGCTTGAGTGTGTAACTTTGGACAGGTAAAATATACTTATCAGGGCTACTTATCGAACAGCCCATCTGAAATAAACACGCACGCAAAATTAGAATTAGTCGAAATTCGTGTAAAGGGGAACACCCTTTACGTAACTCCTCTATTAGTAATTCTGATTATAGGTAGTCCCTATCACAGCTCTCAATAGCTTTTAATGGTCTAGCCTCACGGCACGAGGACGTGTTTCAGGTTTGGTCCGATTTAGTATGCGTTTTCATCGTCCATCCTATTTAGGAATCTAGGTAACGCAATAGTGAGGTTAAACGTCGTAAATAGCGCTCGTGAAAAATGGTTTTTCGAGCTGACTAAGCAAAGTAACTGGTGATAAAAAGAGCAGAAAATCGTGGCTCATGACGATACTGACCAATTCCATACAGTTTAAAAAATAGCCAGAATGTGATTATCAATTGCAGTTTTAGAAACTACGATGTTTAACCTCACTTAAACTTTATTTGGATTCCGCAATTGCAAGCAGTATGAACGTTCGTAGCGTGAATTGGGTCTCATCAAAAGGAAATAGTGGAATTTAAAAAAACCGTTTTCGCCATTTATCGAGGCTTTTTCGTGACATTACATATCCTATAAATTAGCATTTGGCGTCAGATGAAACTGGCAACCGTCACTGACACCAAATGCTGTTGAAACATTCAAACACGGTTCAGTGACGGTTGCCAGTTTCGTCTGACGCCAAATGCTGTTGAAACATTCAAACACTGAGCCAAAAAGGCCATGTTCTCAGGACAACAGGAAAGACTTCAAAGCAATAAATTTCAATTAAATGGAAGAAAAATTAAGTGTATTGATATATTCGGACGTCACATGCGATGAAATTTGCCAAAGGATCCTCAGAAGAATTCATCCTTACCTTATCTGTATTTTTATGAACATTCTATGATTGTAACTGCCATGAAGTTGCGAATATTTTCTTCTTCTTCATTATTGAAAAGCAATCAATGTTAGGATTAGTGTTAACTGACAATAGGCAAGGTCTAGGCAGAGCAAGCAAATCGCGTAATCTAATCTAATCTAATATCACACTAACGCAGCCAATTCTTGAAAGCATACTGGAAAATGACGACTGCTTGAATGCATAAATTTTCTTATCACCGGCCAGGCCAACTCCGTAGCATGTGCCGCAAAGAGAACTTCAAGAAATATAGCGATTCCAGAAAGTGTCTGCAATCGCAGAGCAAGCAAATCGCGTAAGCAAGCGATAAATTATTCAGAAAACGGAGTGATATTTGAGAACATGGTACATATCCATACGTATTTTTAAAGATCTCGTTGATAATCGTTAAACATTTTTGTATCTTTCCGGGATGCTCTAGGTTATCCAAAATGTACTTGACTTCAGAACTTCAGATCAACAGTACAAAACAGTCACTTTTAGGGCTATATAAGGTTACAATATGTATTCAAATATACTGCTTCGGAAGGTCAACAGTCATTATTTGATCATTTTGTTCCAGGTCATCCAAACTCTCCTTGAATTCAGAACATACAGTAGTAACTATATCTTTTTGGGCTATACAAAGCTACGCTACATAAAAACCATTGTTAGATGAACTGGGATAATCTAGGTCACGAAAACTGTCCTTGAGTTTAGAACATAAGATCTACAGTTGTAACAGTAGGTTTTTGGAATGTGCAAAGGGACAATATGTATTTAACAACATTCATTGAATAGTGTGGAAGATCAACAGACATTAGGTGACAATTTTGGGTTATTCTAGGTCATCCAAACTGTCCTTAAGTTCAAAACATAAGATCTACAGTTGTAACAGTAGTTTTCTGGGCTTTATAAGGTGACGATATGTATTCAAACATATTCATTGAATCTTCTGGAATAGGTAATCCAAACTGTCCTGTAGGTTTAGAACTTGAAATCTACAGTATTAACAGTAGTTGAATACATATCATAATATTTTATAGTGGATAAAGCTACTGTTACAAATGTAGATCTTAAGTTCTGAATCTTGGATAGGTGAATATAGAATATCCCATGATTATCTCATAATGCCTCCAAAATGTATAAGCAGGAGTGTCTGGAAAACTGGTCCGATGTGCTGGTACTTCCTGAGCCAAAAACTATATCCATTGTCTTCTTGACTATCCAGCCGCTAGTACTACAGAGACAATGGGGTGGATTTCTTCGAAAAGGACATCAATCCACCCAATGGCCCTAAAAATGTAAATGACGAAGTTAGACATCCAATAATCCAATCAATCAATCAATTAAATAGTTTTCGTGATATATTTCTTTTTTCAGTTGCATAATATAGGCACTCAAAAAAACCGTAACTAACGGGTGAGTCACAAGTAGCCGGATGCCGGACTAAATTCGAGTCACGTTTTTCGCCACACGCATCCAAAATCGGAGGCGAAGCACTTTTTGACGGGGGGCTACGAGAAATCCATGATTTATAACATGGTCGCTCGGTTCTACCCTGGAGAGTCTATGGCCAACAACAACAAAAGAGAAATAAGCGCCGCCAAGTGGGCAAAATTGAAAGCTAAGAACAAGATTGGCACCAGCACCAGGAAGCTGGCCAAGAATGTTCGACACGTCGCAGAGCACAGTTTGACCACTGGGAACATGGGGTTCTATACCCGATAAGGTTAGATATGCCAGAAAATCCAAGTTTGAGCCCAAGATAGTGGTGTGGGCGGCCATTTCGACATGTCTACATGAAGAACTGTTTGCCAAAAATGGTTGCTTTTGTAAAAAAGTACCATAAGGATGAAGATATTGTGTTCTGGCTGGACCTAGCTTCGTTCCATAACAAAAACGCAACTCTGGTTTGGTTCACCACCCATAACATACCGTTCGTACGTAAGTTCCCGGTCGGTGTACTAAAATGGTTGGGAAGCCATCATAGCTCAACAGCCAAATCCCGTATCATCAGATGTGTCAAAAAAGCGAAACTCAAGGTGGTCTAAACCATGATGGCGAAGATTCTGAGAATCTTGAGGAAAATTGAAGATGAGGGGCCACTATCTGTCTAATTATTTTACACCTTGAACGCATATTTGATGGACTTGTGAAAATGCAATAGGCGACATCCATTGATTATGCAACGCTAAAATAGAGATTTTTTGATTACCCATTATACCCCCATTTTTTGAAGGACCTTCAATTTTTTTGTATGGATTGTTACGTTCCCCACAACGCACCTTTCCTGCGTAACATAATTAATGGACCATAAAGAATTGAATTTCGAAAAAACAAATTTTTTTTTTTGCCAAATGTGTTTTCAGATGGTTGCGTTCCTTATGACTCACCCGTTGCCTATATTCCTCGATTCCAGCAAATGCACAGTTTCTGACAATCCTTAAGCTGGTTCCCCTTGAGAATTGCATCTGAATGGACACATCCTTGATTCCTAGATGGTCCAACGCATGATGTTTGAAGACTGTACTAAATGTTTTGCATGAAAATTTGAGATTTCTATTGCAATTTTGTAAAGAAACTGGACTTTTACCGAAGACGCGTCAGTTTTGACAAGTAATTTTTTCCAAAAAAATGCTATATGATTACTTTTTGCCCAAAACGAAAAATGTAATTTAAATTAGGTCGATTAGTTGTTCCGTTCGGAAGTTATCGCCGAAAACATACCGTGTAAAAAATACCATGTAAAAAAAGACCTCAGTGTATTTCTATTCAATTTTCACAGCCTGCCGTACACTAACGGAACTATCAACACCTTCTCTTCACATCTTCGTTCTAGCAAAATTACTTTCCATTCATGGTTGTTTCCACACCATGGCCTCATGGTGATAAGAAAATATTTCCTTCTAAACATAATCTTGCAATTTTTTGATAAAACGGAATAGGAACGGTCACATAGGAATTAGGCGCCGTTTGAAATTGAGATACCTCTACGAGTCTGAAAAATCCACAAAATTGATCAAATCCATCAATTATCGTGAACAATGGGACTTTGTTTTGATCACGTTTTGATCGATGATAGAATTGAAATTCTAATTCTGTTCGGAAAACTCAATACTATTGAGAGACTGATTCTGTGGAAAACTCTGAGCAGAAGTTACCAGCGAATTGTCAAGATAATGCCTTCGAAACACTAAAGTGATTTTAAAGAAACTTTTGGAAACAACCGCAGAAAAAAGGTCTTACTTGTTAATGATCCTAATCCTAAGAGATTTAGAATAACATTTTGAAGGAATACTGAGAAGAATATAACAATAAACCGCAAAGGGAGTTGAATTCTTATCAAGTTACTGTTACAATTCCTACCCATGTAATCAATAATCAATGCAGTAATGTCGAGCAAGTTAAGAATACTTTTTATGAGCAAATTCGAAACGAAAAGTACAAATACGAAATCGAATCCTTTTCGTTATAAATATGTAAAACTACATGCTTACGCATGTAAAATCTGAAAATATTTGATGCATTGATTCGACATATTCGAATTCGAACTTATTTGGGCTAACCAACGTACACAATAATTCAAGTCACAAAGAAATACTTGTTTATACAGAAGAAAATGAAGTTAGTGCTATTTGCAAAAGAAAAGAAGAAAAAGAAGAGGTAAAACAGTGTTATATATTCATATTGTGGGTGCACGTAAAGCTGTATACAAAATTGGTAAAATGTGATAATGTAGGAGAACATCAAAGCCGTCAACATTTGGTCAAATCACTTAAATGACACACTTCAATTTGTGCTTTTGTTAAGATCACACGCATCCTGTTTCACGTTACTGAGATATGCTCAATGGAGATGAACGTTAATTTAAAAAAAAAAGGGGGGGGGGGGGGGGTATGTTTGTGGAGTGGGAAGGATATGACCCGCGCGATGAAATATGGCTTAGTTAGTCAAGAAAAAAGAATCACAGAGAGAATGAATCGAAAAGTAAATTTGGTTTTTCCCTAACTGTGCTTTCAAATCTATGCCGCATTATCTCAGTTCTTTTTTCCCTACTGTAGGATGAATGCAATTGGAGGGTTAAACAGAATGGGATGAGCTTGGGACTGGCCTTCACATTCTCAGAGCGCGAGGATAAATACGAGCACGAGCTTATAAAGATATCAATAATAATTTAAAAAAAAAACCGGTTAAACAGAAGATGTGGTTAACGGAAATCCAAAATTTTAAAATGACAAAAAAGACAGGTAAGAGTGTGAGGGAACACAAAAATCAGGTCGCTGATGTTCGCATTGAACAATGGCAGCAGTTTTCTGGTGCGCAGTATACCACTTACCCTTTGCTCTGCTTGAATCAGATATCCTCGGTCACGTGCTTTCACGAGATCTATCTTAGTTTGTTCACTTGCAAGATTGAAATGTCCACCGATCGGGTCGATTAGACCGTTGCCAACGGCGGTGAGCAACGGCACAATTACACTATTATTACTTATGTCACGTACCATTGTTGTTGTTGGGTCAATTAAACCAGATTGAATGGTTTCATTTAGGGTTTTAGGTTGGTTAGGATGGAACGGGTCTTCGAAAGTACCACGCTCGGGCTTGTACAAACTATAGTTAAGAGCATCCATAAGACAAATCGCACGTTTTGGTGTTATCAGCAGACCACTATCGACTGCCGTCTGGAGAGTTGTCAACTTGGACGTGTTGGTATCCAGTACATTCGACTTATCGGCATCAATCAGTCCCTTGCGGAACGCTTCCGGCAAAGGAAGGAACTTTTTCTTGGCACCATCTTTAAGCAGGACCGATTCGGGATCGATATAACCTTGACCGATCGCGTCTTTCAGGTTCAATAGTTCAGTCACATCGCTTTCCGTCGCACCACCACCAATCGTTGGAGTTTTGTACAAGAACTTACCGGTCGACAAATCCAGCAGACCAGATTCAACCGCTTGATCGAATGTCAATGGTTCCCGCACAAATACGACTTTGCTACCGTCAAACACGAAGAACGACTGTTTTGGATCTACTGTGGCACGACTATCTTCGGAGATCATGTTATCCTGAATTGCTACCCTCAGAGGCATGAACATCCGGTTCATCGGATGCTTCATCACAGACTTATCTAGTGATAAAATGTCATGTCGCAAAGCATCCTTCAAACTCATCTCCTTCGGACTTTTGCCTAACGGTGATTCTTGCAGTAGATTATCTATGCTTTCCTTCCTCTCGAGTATCTTTCCAGTTATCGGTCTCTGAACCGTAACCAGCAAACCCTTATTGAATGCAACGTCAAAGTTGTACGTCCTATCGGCTTTCCTATCCGTCACTTTACCTTTCTCTACGTCTATGTCATGATCAGCGATTGCTGCTCTAAGCGGTTTGTCCTGCCCTGTCACTGCATCCTTGTAAACCGTAGTCTCAAAATCTAACAGTCCACTATCTAGAGCTTCCTGCAAATTAATGTGGTCACCAGAAATAGGTTCAATGAACGTGCCGGAATCTTGCCTGTACAGTTGAAGTTTAATTGCCTTTTCCAAAGATAACAGCTTCTGATTAGTAACAATCAAACCCTTTAGTCTAGCTTCCTGTAAATCGATCTTATTTCCCTTCGGAAGAACATATACACCCTCTTGATCATCAACTATCTTGGCACTGACGGCTTCATCCAGACGGACGTACTTGCCTGTGACTGTATTCTTAACAATAGAAGAGCCTGCATTTACAATGTCTTCTCGGCAAGCCTCCTCTAATGTAATCTTCCGGTTTGTGATCGGATGAAGGATCTTCCCACTTTTCTTGTCATAGAAACCCATTGCAAGCGTTTCGTACAACCCAAATCCAGCGCTTTCGATGTCAACGATCAATCCTAGAGCAAGAGCTTCGTTCAACGGAATGAACACTTCACTTCCCGGTTCTTTGAACACTCCTTCTCGTCGGTCAATCAGTTTCGCTCTACACGTCTCAAACAAATTCAGCATGATTTCGTCCTTTTCGTTAAAGAAGCACGGCAACTGGGGATTGATCACAAACTTCCTGGTTGCTTCGTGCAATGTAATCTTACGTCCGGATTTTGGATCGACAATCTTTCCACTCTTATCATCATAAATACCTTGATGGATTGCACGCTGCAAACTGATCGGAGCCTTACTATCGTACAGCAATCCAATATCAAATGCATGCTTCAGTGTAATTTTTTCGCCACTATGATTAACGTTTGAGTTTTGACCATTGACTAAATCGCTTTCGATGGCATCAACTAAGTTCAGATCCTTGTAGAAACCGGTAGAAGGATCCTTGATCTGCACTGAATTCGGATCGATCACCTTTTCGGCAATCGCTTGAGCCAATGTCAACTTTTTACCGGTCTTCGGATCCATAAACATACCACTACTTTCTCTGTAGATACCCTTCATAACAGCCTCGCTCAAACTAATTGGTTTTCTTACCTCAACTAATAGACCCCGGTCAAATGCTTCCCTAAAATCGATCTTATTACCTGCCTCATCCAGAATGGTACCCCGTTTTACATCTACCGTACCATTCTCAATAGCAAGCTCGAATGGTTGAATCTTACCAAAAACATTCACAATAGTAGATTCCGGATCCAACATACCACGTCGTATTGCACGTTCTGTGGACATCTTTTCTGGTGTTGTAGTACTGCTAAATTGACCAGACTTTGGATCATATAGACCTCGAAACACTGCATCCGGCAAGCTACATCTTCGCTTGGCTACTACAATGATGCCTCTTTCCAGGGCCTCCATCATACCCATACTCAAGCCGGAGCCAGAGTCTACCACCGTACCCGAAACGGGATCGACCAAGTTTCCACGAATAGCTTCTGAAAGACTCACAACACCTCTACTCTTAGGATCTCTCACGATCAAATCAGAGGTGGAAATCTCGCCATCGGTGATTGCCTTTTCTAACGTGACTCCAGGCGCTCCATCAAAGCGCAACAATCCGCTTTGTTGGTCATAGAAACCTCGTAGAAGAGCATCCGTCAATGAAATTGGTTTTTTATTGCTTAGAATGTAACCCTTCTGATAGGCGCGATCAAGTGTCAACTCCGGTCTTGTTAGCACACCTCGAACGTCATCTAACAGCCCAGATTCAATAGCTTCCCCACATTTGACGACTTTGTCTTTCTGCTCGTCCCTGACCAATACGCTCTCGATTTCCACCAATTGTGAATCGATTGCGTCTTTCAAAATATTCTCTTCCCCATTGCCAGGGTTCAAAATCTTTCCCGAGCTGGGATCATAGAATTCTTTGTTCAATACATCGATCAAACTGTGTGTGACCTGCTTTGTATCCATCATCTTTTTCTCCAACGCTACGTCCAACGGCACCAACTGGTCCGTTACAGTATCCTTCATTTTTCCAGACTCACTATCGATCAGCTTTTTATCCAAGGCATCCTGCAAAGGCACCAATACATTCTCCTTAGTATCTTTCACGTTCGAAATCTTCGGATCAACGATACCCTTATCTACCGATTGTTGTACATCAACCATTTCTTCGGTGATCGTATCCAAGATCAAACCCGATTCTGGATTGTATAAACCCTTCCTAACGGCTGCCTCTAGCGAAATGGGCTTTCGTTTACCTTCCAACATGTAGCCGCGGTTGTAGGCATCGTTCAGGTCGATTTCTTCCTGCGTTTCCCGATTGAAAATCACGCCCAACTTTAGATCGATGATTCCACGCTCGATCGCAACACGAAGTGGCACAACTTCACCGTCAGTTGGATCTCTGACCGAAACGGAATCGTTATCGATGAAGCCAGCCCGTAAGGCCTCGGCAATTGGAACACTCTGATTGTTTTGCACCAATTCTCCAGTTTGTGGGTTGAACTGACCAGCGTCCAATACCTCAGAAAGTGTTGGCGAGTGATCAAGGTTTTCACTAGACGGTTCTCTCTGAATGATCCAACCCCGTTTACAACACTCAACAAACTTGACCTTCTTTCCGGACTTATTGTCCAGCATGTGCCCCGTAAACCTATCAATCAGATGTTTTTGAAGAGCAATATTTAATGTTTCATATTTGTCCCGACCCAGATCCTTCACAAACACCGTATTTGGATCAATTAAACCTGAGTTGTATATCAGATCACGGAAAGACACTTGTTCACCGTCATTTGGATTGATGAAAGTACCTGTATCCGGATCGAATACCCCCAAATCAATCAATTTCTGCTTGGTCAACGATTGGTCTATGATTAAACTATCTGGTTCACCTTCAACGAACAAAACCAATTCCTTGGAAATAATGTCTACAATGTCGTAGATTCGCACATTCCTATTATCAAGACCCTCCTCTACCGTGTAAGACATTTCTTTGTCATCAACCAAAACACGACAAATCTTTGGAATGATTTTACCCTGCGAGATCGCTTCTCCGATGGGCATCCTCTCGTAAGATTCATCCGTGACAGGCAGGTGCTCTGGCGTTTTCTCAACAATATTGAAGGTAACATGCTTTTCTGGAGTTTTCAGCAGTCCATCGGCGTCTTCCTGATCCAGGATGCCACCGATTGTTTTCTCAAGCTCTCGGAACTCCCGCTGACCATCACCAGGTGAGCGCTCATTTTGCAGGAATGCAACCGTGGCATCCTTCGCGGAAGCCGGCGAGATCATCTTGGGTTGGGTTTCTAGATCTGCTGAACGATCCTTCATTAGAGCATCGACAACTACTTTACCGGCCAAGATTGGGGCACCAACTACGGCCATCAGCCCAAGTTTGGCTGCGTCCAAAACCTTCTTCCCTGTTTCACTACTTTTTGATTCTTTGCTGGTCTTAAGCTCTGTGGGACGCTCAGGAGTTTTCTCCTTTTCAAAGGATGCGGACACAACGTGAGTTGCTGTCTGCGTTGGAACTGCTTTATCAGTTTTCACTGCCAGTGGGTCTTGATTGATCGCTGAAATTGGCTCAGATCGGTCTTCAGTGGCTTTAGGAGAGGATCTGTCTATCTTATCTTTCGTTGAATGAACAGCAGTTGGTACTGTATTTGGGCTTTCTACGCTATCTTCTTGCTTTGGCACTTCGTTATCAATCGTAGATTCTACCAATGTTGGGGCCTCTGCGACAACTTCAAGAGTTGGTGTATTGTCCGTTGTTGAGGTTTGATTATCACTAGGTTTATTTTCAGAATCCTCTGTACTCAAAGTACTTTCTGAGTTTTGCCTCTGATCTTCTTCCGCCAACTGTGGAATCAATTTTAGTTTAGCTGGCAATTCTTTATCGTCAAATGTTTTGCTTATGATAGTCTCGGAATCTAGTTCATCAATGATAGGTTTCTGTTTGGAATCGTTTGAGGCTGATTCTGCTATCAATTTATCAGGATTTACATCTGATATCATTTCCTTAACCGTGATGATTTCTTCAATAACCGTTGTGGGTGTAACTGGCATATCTGATTTTTCCACAACTAGCGGCACGGTCGAAGTAGCAAACGAAGGTGTTTCATGAACTGTTGATTCAGGTGTCCCAGAACTTATTAGTTCATTGGTATTACATTCATCAGTAGATAAACTATTTAAGATTTCATCGACGTCTAAGAGTACTGTTTTTGTGATTACTGTTGATGATTCTGAAACAACGGATGTAACTTCTGAGAATTCTTCAGTATTTGTGTCTGATTTAACGCACTCCATGCCTTCATTCAAATTATCAGTAAGTGTTGAGTTAAAAGTCTCCATGTCTTCTTTCGTAGGTTGCTTCAAAGCTGAGTGATCTGTAGAAGTGGAATCTTCGAAAGACTCTGAACTAACCAGTTCAACTATCATTTCTTCCTTGATCGGAGCTTCATTCTTCGTTACCGCAGGATCAGTGGATTCTTTCTGAACCGACGAAGAATCCTCTGGAATTATCGATACTTCGGTAATAACAATGGAGGGCTCTACACTTTCAGTTTTTATAGTAGTGCTGGTTTCTTCGCTAAATACAGTGACAATAGGTTCCACATGCTTCTCAAGCTTAATTTCAGTTTTAATGTCAGATGGAACTGGTTCAACATTGGCTATTTTTATAACCGACATAGGAGCTTTATTAACATCAACAGAAGACATGCTACCCGTCGAAGATGTGTTTGTAATAACCTGCATCGTCGTTGAACTGAACTGTTGGCTTGATGACTCCACCACTACACCAGAAGAATCAACTACGACCGAACTAGACTTTTCAGCTTCTTTCCTTTCAAACACCTTTTTGACCGCTCCTGCGATTGCCATACCTCCTAAAACAGGTGCTCCAACGACTGCCATCAAACCCATTTTGGCAGCATCTCTGATATTTTCTGCAAGTTTACTGTCGCTTGCAGAATTCTTCGATTGTGATGGCTGAACGCCCGTGCTGATCATAGGATCTTGATGGAGCTCTGTCTCAGTACTTATTTTATGAATAATTTCCTGCTTGCTTTGGTCAACTGACGATCCGGACTTCGTAATATCAACGCTTGTAACTACTTTATGCACCATTTCCGGTGACCGATTCAACGCTTCGTCGCTTGCCGTTTTCGACGCAATGAACCCTTTATCAACAGCGTCCGAAATTGACATTACATTTCCTGTGTCTGGGTGTCTGAATGTGCCCTTGGTTACATCTAGCAGTCCCCTCTGCAGAGCATCACTGAAGTTTATATTGACTTCTTTGTTCAAGATTTCGTTCTTCGTTTGTTCCTCATCACAGACGATTCCTCTACGTCGAGCTTCATCCACTGACATAATCTCACCAGTTGTCGTGTCTTGCACTTCAGTGGCGGATATCAGCGCATAACCGGATTGGATTTCCACTGTTTTCGTTGTTATTGTATGCGACGATGAAACCGTTTCTTGGATCGAGGTCACAGCCGTGTTGGCTTGCATTCCTCGCACCATTTCCGGTAGTGGCTTCACTTCCAGTAAACCGGTTTCGATGGCTTCCTGTAGAGGAATTTCTTCAGAATTTTTGGGATTAGTGAAGGATCCTTTAGATGTATTGATCAGTTTTTTGTTTAGTGCTTCTTCAATGTCTACAGCGTCTGCATTTGGAGTGAAAGGAATTGCCATCACAAAATCAGTCTTAATAGCGTAATTTACCTTCATACGATCCTTGCTGATAGGGTGAATGATTTCTTTGCGATCTACATCCAAGAGATCCCGTTTAACGATAACAGGTAGAGTCATCCCGATAGGAGGGATCATAGAAGAATAATTTGGCACAACAAAGACGTTTTGATCGATGGCATCCATCAACTTGGTGTTATTGACAGTGCACTTGTCCGCATCAACAAAGCCCGATTGAATAGCCTGATCCAACGGAAGTCGTTGGTTACTGCTGATTACTATTTCGGACAAAGGATCGACGATTTCGCAAATAGAAGCTTCCCTCAGCGTGACAAGCTGTCCCGATTCTGGATGGTAGATCTTGGAACTTTCTGCATCCAGTAGGCCTTGTTTTTTGAGTTCTGGTATAGATAGAGATTTCGCCAGGGGAATGAATATGCTATTCGTTCCGTGAGGATCGAGAATGCCGCGACGCATGGCTTCATTTATTGATAGAATGTGGCCTCGCTGAGGATCGATGACATTGCCCCGGTTACCATCCAAACGTCCGGCGGAGATTGCCCGTTCAAGCGAAAACCCATTTTCAAAGAGCTTGGAATCTTCCAAAAGCTGAGCAGTTTCCTGGTCAAGAATTCCTTTTTCAGCTGCATCTTTTGGACGTAGGACACATTTGCGCATTCGTTGTAGTACCAAGGGTTCTTTACGATCACCAACAGTAACGATCAAACCTTCGGATGAACGCCGACTGTTGTCTTCAACACTGAGTTTCTTCCTCAGAGCAGCGCGTTCTGGACTGGGAAGTTGGCTCTTTGTGATCAAGCCACGCTCGTAAGCTAACTCAATTGGGATTTCTTCACCAGAAGTTGGATCGACAATGGTCTTCAGTAAGGCCAGAGCACCAGCTGCTGCTACCAATGGGGCACCACAAACAGCTAAAGCACCCATTTGAGCAGCCTCAATCAGACTCATAGGTTGCCCAAAACGATCCTTGATCGCTCCCGTTTTTGGATCAAGAACTCCACGACTCACGGCTTCGGTAAGGGTAATAAGCTCAGAACTGTTGGGGTCTTTGATCTTTACCAAATTAGGATCAACTTTACCACTCGTAACAGCATGGACAATGCTGTCAGATTTACCGTTATCGGTAAAGATCACAAGGGCTGTTGAAGGGTCATATATGATACCCGGAGCCAACTGTAAGGGTTCAGGACTAAGAATCTCCGGCGTTTTTAGACTTTTGACCTGTATCGATTGCGCATTTTTTGTGGAAACTTCAATAAGATCTGGTTGACCACGTGTTTTGATCACCTGGATGGTGCGGTTTGCAGCGCCATCTGTCGAACGGTCACTGGGTTGCTCAAAAATGATATAACCACGATCGAGCGCATCTTTCATGCTTATTTTATCGGCTCTAACTGGCTGATAGTGGCCAGTGCTATCGAGAATGTTCTTGTCGAGGGCATTTTCTAGAGTAAACCTTCGATGAGTACTCTTCGGGTCGGTAACCAATGCAGACTGGCGATTGATGATTTTTAGATTGATGCATTCTTCAAAGCTTACCAATCGATCCGTTCCGGGTATTATGAACAAACCGGCAACGGGATCAAACAGTTGCTTGGAGATAGCATCCTCTAGAAGCCAACCGTCAGGCGGAAGCTCGAAGGTTTCCATTTCTTTACGTTCCCGTTCCAAGAACTCGGTTGTAATATGAATGTTTTTAGTGTTGCTGGATTTTGCTACACGGGTTTCGAACTGTAGCGGAATGGAAGAAGGTTTACTATTAGAAACTTCGCTACCAGTTTCCTGCGCCGGAACTGCTTCCGTGTCGGGCAGGATAAGGCCATGGTTTAAAGCTTGTTGTACGGAGTAAACATTACCGGTGGTGGGATCTCGATAGGTGCGAGTATTCTCATCGATCAACCCCTGGCGGACGGCCTCGGTGAAGGAAAGCAGTACGTCCGGTTGGGTTTCCACTTGCTCACCGGTGTGCGTGATTGTAACATAACGTTTAATTGTTTTCACAACGGTCTCCGTTGTGAGCGTGATGTTCAATAGGCTAATCAAGAGTAAGGCGCCTTCTGGTGTAATAAATTTACGTTCTATGGCTGGTTCGAGTGGAAGGACCTTATTGGTGCCATATTCCACCAGAAAGCCAGTTTTTGTGTCAATAAGATCGTGGTAGACTAGTTCTAGTAGGGTTAATTCGTGTTCCCCTTCGGCGAATACGCCAATTTTTCGGCTGAGCATTTCGTAAACTTCTGGACGGATAAGTCCCTGAGCAACGGCTTCGTGTAGATTAACGAGAACTCCCTTACCCACATCTAGCTGGAAGCAATCGTCCTTCTTGCGGACAACATTTTTCGCGAGAGCTGTATTGAGCGAAACAAACTCACCGGAATGTGGATCCTTGAAACCTAAAATATTGAAAATTGATTTAATGGCAACCGATGAGATGAGACCTCGATCGACTGCCTCTGGAATGGTCATAAGCTCACCGGTCTCGAGCTGCCGGAAGCGGTTCTCGAACGGAAGAATGCTCTCCTGCTCGAGGGCTTCCTTTAACGTCAACAGTTCTCCCTTAGTTTTGTAAACACACTTAATGCTATCGCTATCTAACACACCTAAACTAATAGCACCTGGAATATTGACCCGCTCGCGTCTCGTGGGAGAAGCGATCTTCCCCGACTTATCAAACAATTGTAAATCACATACGTCTTTCAGTGTCATCGGTTTGCAGATAAGCTGCCGGTTTCGTGCCTCTGCGAATGTCAGTTTTTCCTTCGTCAATGGGTTCATGTAACGGCCGGTTTTGGCATTGAGGATGCCCTGATCTAAAGCTTGTGCCACAGTGATTTTGATGTCATTCTTAGTGTCAACTATTTCCCGCAAATCGGGATTTACAAGATTTTTCGCGATGGCTGAATCTAGTCGGAACGTATCGCCAGTGTTACGATCAGTGACCCAACCACCATTATCAACCAAACCCTGACCGATGGAATCGGTCAGAGAGAGCGTGTGCGGTGCAATCTTGATTGTTTCATTACGAATCAAGTAACCGTACTCGTATGCATCGGCCAGTGTGATAAGGTCGCCGGTCTCGGTACGGTAGAGACCACTGCTAGTATCGACCAGGCCCTGCTTAATGGCATCGACAATACTTTTTGCTTCTTTTTCATTATACTTTACAGTGGAGGTGCGCTTGACAGGAGATGTCTCGTGGCTGGTCGTTACCTTGATTCGTTTTTCCGTGCTGTCGTAACCGTTCTCCGCCTCGAGAATTTCCTTCTGTATCACCTCCAGCAGGCTCATGGGCCTTCCGTCGCGATCCAGCGCTGCCCCCGGCCTGAGTAAGTTATCTACCAAATCCACATCGATTAGTTGCCTTCGTACCGCTTCCTCCAGACTCAACCGTTCGCCATTTACATTCAACTGACCACTCCGTACATCCAGTATCCTCAACCGAATCGCCTCCCCAACCGTTAGAATGCGCCCACTCACCGGATCGACGATGCCCGGTGTGTTCAGGATGGTATCGCCATCCTCGAGCTCGTTGTTCGTCCCGACGGCTTCGTTCGTGCGCGAAATGCGCTTCAAGCTACGGATTTCCGTGAACTGCACGGATGAAGCATTGCCGGCACCGTTGGGCTGATGCACGTCGGAGTGCAGTTCGACTTTGCTAACCTTCTTCGGGGAACCCTCCCGGGAGGATGTTCCCCCGTTACCTGCCGCTGCCGTTGCCGAGTCCATAGCGTCGTAGATCAGCTTGTTGTTGGTGATCTTGGTTATTCTGTGGAAGGAAGAAGAAGGGGTTGCTTTATCCGGGGGATGTTGTTTTTTTTCTCGTTAGAGCGGTTGAGGTTAGTTTTATGAGAAAAAAAAATATGCGACCTGACACCGTAAACAGTTATTATTTTGCAAATTTGGGACTAAATGAACGAGTTGTGAAGGTTTGTTCAGGGTTCCTTTATATTTTAATACAAGATCAATGTAAGTGTCTTAACAACCATTGTTATATTGATACGCAGAAACTTCAAATTAGTAGCTTTAAAACATTATCTCTTCGTTCAATAACAATGAATAACGGCTGTTTACGGTATCAACTATGTCAAACATTTAAAATATCATAGGAAAGATGGAAACACATAACTGTTCTTTCAACATCACATTGATCATTAACACTGTACGAATGTTCCACGAGTTTAAAAACCATTCAGTATTCATCACTATGTTCATCATCATCATCATCATTCCTGTGTGACAGAAACTGATGTATAATTTCACTTAAGAACACTTCAAAACACCTACTCTTGCGATTTGAACATTAAACAGATTATTCTCGGCTCATCTTCTCAACTGCCACAAATGCATCACAAGTGGCAATTAATCAGTCTGGTTTATCCGCCGAAGAGTGGTTCGATCCCGTAGTAATAGGAAAAGGGTCAAGTACTTACTGCGTTGCTGAGTAGGTGCTGGTGTAGACGTCCTCCGTTATTTCCTGGAAATCGTCTCCGTTGCCGTTGCCGTTGCTGCTCACCGGACGACCGAGATTGAACTCCATCCGATAGGTTCGAAGCGGCTTCTGGAGACTTTCGGCAAAGCGCTGTTGGCGTGATCGTGTGATATAAAAATGTGTGTTTGTGTGTGAAAGAGGGAAAATCAGAAAAAGATAGCAAACCATTAGAATCGGGTAGATGTGTTATTGGCTTCGTTGGATGGAGCCGTAAATAATCTTGATTTATGGGGAAATTACCCTGAACTCGTAGGAAAAATCATATTCATAAACGGTCTCCTCGTGTCTCCGCCGGAGACGTCTCTTCTGGGCCATGTTTTCCTGGTTGTTATTGCTGTTGTTGTTTTTTATGTATTTTCGCAAAACAAGTGACGCGCTCGTGTTTATCACTCAACGTGTTATATTAGCGAAAATCGCTTCAATTTCATTTACTGATGAAATTGAAAGTTTTGCTGCATTCCCTCGCTGATGGTGTTTGAATTTTTGTGCAGTGGGGTGTTAATTTTACTTTTTTCCAACCTTGAAAACTTTTGACGCTATCTGGATTGATGCATCGAGCTAGGGAAAATATAGACCAAGCTTTTCCGTCAAAACATGTATGGCACTCAGACCAGAACTGACGAAACACGGATGGGAAAAACCCCAAGCGAGCCTCCAAGAAGTTCGTTTGTTTGATTGCATGTTTAGAGGAAATAAGGAGGCAGAATAGGGTGCAATTAAGATCAATTACATCGTTTTAATGTCCCTTTTCTTATGTAGTTCTTATTCCTTCAGGTTTAGTTTCAAATTAGGATTACTATCGTCTTAATTTCAATTAGTGGGAAAAGTACCAAGCGTCTCCTTATTTTTAGCTTATTGGAACGAAATCGAATACGTCAGAAGAGAATCTAAATTGCAACTCAGATTGTGAGAGACCGAAGTAGGCTCTGGTTACCGGTGAACGTGTTTTTTTATTTTCGCTGTATTTTATTTGTTTTAAATTTGCTATTTTTTTTATCACAGTTTCTACGTGTTTTGTTTATCGTTGTGAGAATTATAAGAGGTCGTGAACAGCGAGAAGTGGTATCGTAATGAAACCGCGTGCTTTTTCAAACGTGATGTATCGTCGCGTATGTTGACGTTTGTTTTACTATTCAAAAAGCTGTGAAGAACAGGATTTGAAGTTAATTGCAACGAGAGCACTTCAACTGAGGAGGCCAAACTTGGCGATGGTATTTATGTACATCTGGACTCTGCAGATAACCATGTTCTATTGAATCATTGCAACCACTATGTTTGATGATTTGGTTGAGCTCTTTCCATTTTGCCAATATGTTCAGTAAACACAAATCCATCCATAAACACAAATACACTTTATACACAACATAGAGAAATGCATTGTAGTAAGCCAGTATCGTTTACAAAACGTATCCCATGGCTTTACCCTTTCCACTAACAAACTTCAAATTTCCAACAACACTAATGAGAGGTCGTAGAGTTCTATGCATCTTTAGTAAGTTTTTTAAGAGTTCAATTATCACCGCTTCCCATCCTCAGCGCTTGCAAGGACGTGACGAGGACAGTTTTCGATTGTTGATTAACTGTCGCTTTAGAGGTCAAAATCCCAATTCTCGGTGTATCAGGTGATAGGCGAAGGTTTTCCATTCTCATACAATGATATCGTACTTGTACAACCTCCCCATTATCTTCGATATTCTCAATGTGACGCGAAGATTGTTCATATTTTTTCAGGGTCTTCATTAAGGTATACCTCGATTATATACACACGAAATTAAGCTTTTCTAATACAAATTCCTCGAAATGTAGTTTGTTATTTCTAATATTAAATATGTTATATTTCTCACAGTTCTACAAAACTTTAGTTTATATTTTGTAATTGTATTGTATTGTACAAAATCCTTTTTTTTAGAAAAAAAAAACGAAGGCTAATCATTAGCTTGTAACTTCTTAGCGTATGCGTAAAAAATGATGACTGATGACTGAAACTAGCTAAGGGGGTAATTTTTACGTTGCCAAAATTTCATCACAATCTTTCAGATGGCATAGGAACAAGAGCAAATCAGCCAAAAAGTTATGTGCACCGTAGTGGAAAATCCGACTGCCTCCCACACCGAGTATCAATTCAAATGCAAATTGGTTTTATTCATATTTTATGGTAGTTTTATCAAAGCATTATGGAGTTCATCCGGTTTTATCATGGCATTTTCCAAGTTAAGGTGATTTTATTCATTAACAGTTCTTAAGAGTAATTAAAGAACATTTGAAGAAACCTCATCAAAACTACATCATTTATAAGTGTAATTTACCTTATAAATAATTTTATAAGACACTTGATCCCCCTCTCAAGACATCGTTTCGCAACTTTCATAAAACATTCTTCTTTAAGATGAATATATCTTGTAAATGCTGCCATAAAACGCTCTTAGAACCATTTGATTTTAAAAAAGAGCACAAACTCTTGAGAAAGAATATTATGTGAAAAATAAACAAACTGTCGCAATGGACGTCCACAGGTGGAAGAAATGAAAAACTAGTGGATCGTTCAAGCGGAAATTCAATAAAAACCAATCCAATATATTGAGCACTCCTTCATCTCAGCCACCAAAGACCCATTTTTGTTGGCCATCGCAGGATTTCATTGGATTCCCAGTAACTGGCATGCTAAAAGTTAACGAAATAGTATATCATCTGAGCGAAAATCGATTTTCTCATGATCTAAACGTTAAATCTAAAGTCGGAAGTAGTGCGCAGGAATTGCTCAGTGATCCACCACACAGCGCATTTCTTCTGACGTTAGGTATAGCGTATAGATCAAGAGAAAAATCATTTTTCGCTAAACTGATGTTTCAGCCGTCGACGCAATATTATTAACTGTTCTTCTTCCCAAAACCATTCATTGGTAGCATATTCAAGTAAGAGTTTTTTTTGGTTCTTATCGACTTACGCTGATCAGTCAAAACAATAAATTGTAAGCTGGAATTATGACAAAGAACAACAATTATGCATAGACACTTTTGATTTGAATGTTCACATTTGCTTTGTTTATTATGTGCCTTCTCCAAAGTGATTTTATGGCTATTTTACGAAAGTCCCCATTCAGCAGCACGAATCCAAAAATGGAATCTCCGAAATATATTTGTGACGGACTGGAAGTGTTCTTAAAGAGGAAAATCATAAAGCTATCAAAACTTGTGGTAGTTTTATCATAGTTTTAAGCATGTCTTGAATGTCATTACAAGTATAAACCGATAAAACTATCAAGTTTTAAGCGAACCTTGGGAAATAGTCTTGAGAACTTCCTGTAGTATGGGCCTTTTTGAACTTATGAGGGTTTTATGGCTGTTTAGAATATGCAGTTTTATGCGTGGTTTTATCAAATGAGTCTTGAAAACTTCTTAAAGTGTACCTTAATATTGAATTTGCTACATGCGACAGATAGATCGGAAATATCACCTGGGATTCCATCATCCGATGGTTTCCCGGGTGGCGAAAGCACTCAAGGAGACCCAGACGGTCCAGCGGCTGTCGGGCAGCGGCAGAAAACCGAAGACAGCAAGGAAGGTGTTTAATCTCTTCAAGCGTCGACCGAACATTTCGATCCGCGATGTGGCGAAGAAGATAGAGGTTTCTATATGGTTTGTCAAAAAACTGATGAAGCGTGCCGGCCTCCACGTCTACAAGGTCAGGAAGGCACCAAACCAGAATGACTGACAAAACACGGTAGCCAAAACCCGCGCCAAGCAGCTGTACCGAGAGTGGCTGACGAAACCGAGGTGCGTCGTGATGGACGAGGAGACTTACATCAAGGTGGATACAAAACATCCAAATTGTCAAAGCAACGAACCGATTAATTCAATTCCATAACCCCGTTAGACATGACAATTTGTGTCTCAATCAAAAACCTACTAACAAATTATAATTTACAATGATAGAATCACATGTGACACGTGTTTGACTGTCTGTCTGTCGGCAACCATCGTACCACTCATTGTTATGGTTTTGCTTCGCGAGCAACTTCGATAAGAACGGAAATAAGAGAATGAGCGCCCAAACACTCTTCTGGCCAAAGCAGCTGATTTTCCTGCATCACTCTTTCTCACTCCCTTCTGTCCTCTCGGTATCCTTTTTCGAACGATCCATATGTCCATATGACATCCTTTGTCGTACCAAATCTGCTTCCTTCTTTCGAACCTGCCACATACCAACCGCAGTTAACAGAATGTGAAAGTCATCGTCCGTATTTCGAAAATTGCCTTTCCTTCTCTTTTTTAAAAGAGAAAATGTCTCACATTTTTCAACCTCGTTCAAAAAACCTATCAAATCTAGCATGAACATCGCGATCAAATTAACGACATATATAAATGACCACCACTTTCTGCGACCTTCAAACATAAAAAACGTTCAACGCTGCTTCGATGACCGGCGACCGACATCGTGGCGAGACGGTGACGCATGGTAGCTTGTAAATTTTCAATTTTAAATTTTCCTGCAACACCTTTGAATGGGATCCAAATTGACATGAACGACGAACGGCATCGTTTTCGTCGTGTGGGTAAAAAGTGCTTGTAAACAGAATTTTAAAAATAATCATCTGTCGGATATGGACGTTATAGGTGTTTGGAGCGGATGACTTCATTTTGCCTCAATTTTCCTCCGCCGCAGATCTGCGATTGATAGCTTATGTAACCTCGCGGAACGCTGAGATGGGCCCGGGCGGATACATTTCGGTTCCGGCGGAAAAAATGCTTCCTCTTTTCTTTTCATATTTCTTTAACGCACTGAGGAAAACATTGCATAATAAATTACGATGCCGTCGGCGCTAAGGAAAGGCGCCTTCGGGGGATAATTTGACATCAGAAAGGTCATCTCACAGAGCAATGTTGACTGAGAAACAAAATTATCGATTGTCTCATTTGTACGGTAGGTGTTGAGGTGTCGTTTTCTTTTGTCCATCTTATTTAGCAGGATCGAATGCAGATTGCGCAGTATGTTTCTTAGCAAATGATAAATATTTTGATTATTGATGGCAAGGCTTGGTTGTCTCGTGTCGGTAGCTCGTTTCAGAAACTGAATTACAAAATATGATAAAACTTTTGCACTTGACTAATCCCACAGCTTTGTTCAAGAGTGCATTACTTCAACTCTAATATCTAAGCGATGGGAGCCTATATGTACCACAATATTCAAATGATGTTCAAAATCGAAAATGATTTGAATATCGCGATAAATATACATTATTGCTATTATTGCTTAGATGTTTATGTAAGATCGATGCACTGCCTGACAAAGATGTGTGATTAGTCAAGAACAACAATTCCATAATACAGCATGTTTTGAAATTTAGGTAAGCGAACTCCTAGCAGACACAAATCCAATGTTGGCCCAACATGAACCCGCAATTGATCAGATTTCAGCTCGACATTGGGTGGACATCGATATTAAATGGCATTTATTCAACAACGGGTCAACGGCCGTCAACCAATTGATAAAAAACGTAACCCATTAAAATCAAAATGAATTCCATTTGAGAAAAAAAAAGCTTTCCGAAAGATTGACATTACATTTATAAAATTGATTTAATCGAAAAACTGGATCATCTTCAATTGAATGATATGGAAAATTACACCATTTACACCTTATGCTTAAACGTTTTCATATCGAATTCTGTACAGCTTCTTGAAATTTCAACACAATTGATAAGAACCACACCCCATTCAAAAATCCATGCAAATTACTATGGAGAAAGACAACTTTTCGTTCACTGTTTACTAGGCTTTTCCTAAATCCTTCTGAAAAAATGCTATATGGTTATTGCTATTGGACATTTAGGGTCCTCCCTTAGCTCAGTCGGTAAAGGCGCGGCTACAAAGCAACACCATGCTGGAGGTGGCTGGGTTCGATTCCCGGTCTGGTCTAGGAATTTTTCGTTGAGGAAAATTTCTCGACTCCCTGTGTATAGGGTATGATTTTACTTGCAGCACAATCATACTTATACAAAGGTACCTGTCATCGAAAGCTCTTAATTAATAGCTGTGTAAGTGCATTTAGAACACTAAGTTGAGAGCAAGCAATAAGCTAATTGCGAAAGCAATAAGCATGAAACGCTAAAAAGGAAGTATAGGACATTTAATCAGTTACATTTGTATAGGACATTTAATCAGTTACATTTGCTGAAGATTGTTTTTCAGCCAAACGTCAAATTATTTGGAAAAATAACAATCGTTATGCGGGAACAAACAGCTGCTCAGTCAGCAGCACTATATTGAGCACTACCTATATAGTTTTCTTTTGTCCATGATTTTTGTGCTCGGTTTCACGAGCCTGATTAACCCATGTTTCCTGCTGAGCTGTTGACTGACGTAAATTATAAGACACTACCCGAGCAGGAACGAATAACTTGATAACTGGCCTTGGTATTTAAGAGCTCAGATTAAGAGGTAAAATACCTGAGGATAAAACCATAAAATTGTCCTCACAATGTTATGCGAATACCAAATTGAAGTAAGACAACACCAAAATAGTACCTCTCAGGTATTCCCAGGTATCCGAAATAACAAGTTTTGTTATTCGAGAGATACCCGAGCAGAAGCGAATAACTTGATAACTGGCCTTGGTATTTATGAGCTCAGATTAAGAGGTAAAATACCTGAGGATAATACCATCAAATTGTTCCCACAATGTCATGCGAATACCGAATTGAGGTAAGACTATACCAAAATAATACCTCTAAGGTGACCAGATACTTACCCAGGTATCCGGAATATCAAATTTAGTTATTCTAGAGACATTTTGCTTGCAATTCTTAGGTATTTTGCTTAGGTATTTTACCTCTTAATCTGAGCTTTTTAATACCAAGGCCAGTTATCAAGATCAAAATTAGGTATTCATATGCTTTTGTGTTCTGCTCGGGTACTTTTCTTGCAATTCTTAGGTATTTTGGTTAGGTATTTTACCTCTTAATCTAAGCTCTTTAATAAGATGTTCGCGAGGCCCGTTATCAAGATCTAAATTAGGTATTCATATGTTGTTGTCTCCTCCAAAGTAGTTGTTGGAAATTGCCTATAAATTAAGCTAAATACTTTAACAGCACATTGATTTAGTAAGTTTTTGAAGTGTTTGGTCAGTTTCAAACTAAATGAGTTCAAATTTTTGGAAGCTCCTAAAAACCTAATTTCGAATCGCTCAAGCACAGGGTAGTGAAAATTTCAAAATTTGTATCAATCTAATGAACATACACAAGTAAGAACAATTACGGTTATTTCGAGCTTTGACCAAATTGTGCTCATCAGAAAGTAGGGTGGTTAAAAGTATTGATGCAGCTCCACTTGACTCGATCTTCTATCGAAAAGAGTCTTCGGCAAAATGAGAACAAAAAAAATTATCTTTCCCATAGTAATTCCTAAAAAGGGTCAAATAATTCCCATAGAGGGTCAACCATAACGATTTTGCCCGAGAGTTCCAATTTCTCGCGAAGAATCAGGACGTGATTTGAAGAGCATTAAATGCAAATTCGTCTGGCGATCAAAAGTTCAAGCTGTTCAACATTTTGAAAAAGGCTGCACTTAGTCGCGGAAATAAATGCTGAAAATTGCAGAAATGAGTGCTTGCAGAAGAGGTTGCTTCCATTATATCGGAGGCATGAGAGTCCTTCTCTTATCTGGACGAACCTGGCTGAATTTGGTCGCTACTCATTATGCCAGATCAACTCTATCGTGGTTTTGTGATAGCAAAGTAGATTTCGTTGAAAAAGATATTAACTCACCAGATTGCTCCCAACTGCGACCGATCGAGCGGTTCTGGGCAATCGTCAAGCGGAACCTGAAAAAGACAGGCGCAGTGGCCCACAACATGTCAGATTCAAGAAAAACTGGTCAGCCATGCACATAAACAGAGTGTCACAAAACATACAAATTTACATTAAAAATCATGTAAAGTTCGGGAACATTCCTTAGTTTGTCTCTGGTGTTGTATGCAAAAGCTTGTCTTTGTTAGAACTATTTCATGCAAGTTGCTGCTTTGCGTGGAATAAAATACAAATTTTACAGGCTCTGATAGTTACATCACAATGAAAATTAAGATTTTTTCTCTGTGATTCGCAAGACGTAAAACAAGAGGTATAGGTGATCAGAGATTGTTCCTCTGAGCAAATCTCAATTACACCGGTTTGAGTTGATACCAGACCCACTGGGGTGAGAGCCAACCACGACTACTACTACACCACCGGCAACTGGCGCCATCTAAACCATCAAATCCAAAACGTGAAATTTTCTTAATTTTATTAAACAAAACCCTTGATGCACGTTCTGCATTCTTTCGAAAACAAACCGTTCCTAATTGTCAGTTCTGAACAATTTTCGTGGGAAACCCAGACCTCTTCGGAGAGATTACGTAATGGCAGGTTCAGAACTGAACAATTTTCGTGGGAAACCCAGACCTCTTCGGTGAGATTACGTAATGGCAGGTTCAGCCAACTTCAGGACGATGTCCATTCCGATTGCACCTACATGGCACGAGCAGCACGAGCTCTCTGAAACTTCTTTGATTTTGGTGGAAAATTCGATGGCTGATTTGTTAAGAAAAAGAAATAGTCATAATCTTTGATGATTAAATCCGTATTAAAACTTATTCGTTCCCTGCTCAAAAATAAAACTTTAAAAAATTTAAAGTTAATCCCAGGAAATTTCATTTCGTCAGAAATTAAGTTTCAATTCTCGATTAGTTTAGGTTAAATAATATTCTTCCAGGAATTATGTACTCCACCAATTTTTTTTCACCGCTACGCTCGTTTTCAGTGATCAGTCGTAAACCTCGGTATCGGTTGGAAGCTAGAACTGTAGATTTCATGATTGGAAAACTAGAAAAATTTAAATTAACACTTCACTTGATCACTTAAAAAAAACAAAAAACTGAAACACTTTTTCAAACTATCACTGTTTACTAGTGATAGTTTCTGTTTCTAGTTCTCTAAGTTTAGAGTGCTGGACATTGAAGAAGTCTGTAAGTCGCAGACGAAATAGGCATATCTGTCAAAACAGCTAGTATCATAACAGAACTGATGGAACAGATGGAATTGTATCTCAATCACTGAACTACTCTGGAAGCATCCAAAAACTACTTTGAAAGAATTATAGCACAATTCTAGAATTACTTCTCTGGCTTAGAATAATTCTGTACCCATCCCTGAATTACTATGGATGATCCCAAAACTTACTCTGGAAGAATCCTGGCTCAATTCTGAAGTATCACAACGTTATTCTGGAAGCATCTCAGAACTACTGTCTGTACTACTACAAGTATCCCATTTTTGTAGATATCCACATTAATTACTCTAGGAGCATTACAGCAGAATTCTGTAAGCATGCTCAAACTATTTTGAAAGCATCTCAGAACAGCTTTGAAAGTATCTCAGAGCTTATCTGGAATCACCCAAGAACATTCATGGAAGTATTCAAGAAATATTCCGGCGCTACTTTGAAAGCATCTCAAAACTACTCTGGAGCATTCCTGAACTAGTCTGGAAGCTTCCAAAAATTACTCTGGAAGGATCCTAGCATAATTTTGGAAGTATTTCAAAGTTATTCTGGAGCTACTGTGGAAGAATTGTAGCACAATTTTAAAAACATCCTAAAACTTCTCCTTTCCAAAACTACTTTAGAAGCATCTCAGAAGTACTCTGAAAGCTTCCCAGAACATTTTTAGAAGTATGCCCTATTCTGGAAGCACTTCAATTTTACTGGCGAAGCATCTCAGAACTATTCTCGAAACGTCCAATAAATACTCTGGGAGTGTCACAGTACAATTCTGTAAGTATGCCCAAACTATTCTGGAAGCATCTCAGAGCTAATCCGGAAGCACCCAAGAACATTCTTGGAAGTATGCCAGAAATATTCTGGAAGCATTCCGAAACTACTCTGGAAGCATCTCAAAACTACTCTGAAGCATTCCTGAACTAGTCGGGACGCTTCCACAAACGACTTTGGAAGAATCCTAGCTCAATTCTGTAAGTATCGCAAAGTTATTCTGGAAGATTCTTAGAACTACTCTAACAATATCGCAGCACAATTTTAGAATCATTCCAAAACATCGCAATTCCAAAACTACTTCGAAAGCATCTCAGAGTTACTCTGAAAGCATCCCAGAACATTTCTGGAATCATCCCAGAGCTTTTCAGAGCAGTTCTAGGCAGCAATTTACAAACTACTAGGGAACAATCCCAGCACAATTCTAGAAATATGCTCGAGATATTTGTTTACAAGCAATATTCTGGAAGCATCCTTGAATTACAATGAATGTTTCCGAAAACTACTCCGGAAGAATGCAGGCATACTTCTGGAAGTATCACAAAGCTATTCCGGGACTTCTCAGAACTACTCTTCAAGAATCCCAATTTTGTAAACATTTAAGAACTGCTCTGGGAGAACCGCAACACAATTCTGTAAGCATCCCCGACTTTCGGAGCTCTCAGACTTCTGGAGCCTCAGAGCTGATCTGCCCCCAAGAACATTCTTGGAAATATGCCAGAAATATTCCCGAAGCGTTCCGAATTACTCTGGAGCATTCCTGAACTAGCCTAGTAGCCTCCAAATACTACTCTGGAAGAATACAGAAACAATTTGTAATACTGGAAGTATTACAAGGTTATTCTGGAAGCATCTCAGAACTACTTGCACGAATCTTAATTTTGTAACCATCCAAGAACTCTAGGAGAATCACAGCACAGTTCTGAAAGCATACCCAAACAAGTCTGAAAGCATTCTACATTTATTATGGAAGCTTCTTAGAGCTTATCTGGAAGCACTCAAGAACATTTTTTGAAAATATGCCAGAAATATTCTGGAAGCATTCCGAAACTACTTTGGAAGCACATCAAAACTACTCTGGAGTATTCCAAAACTAGTCTGAATGCTTCCAAAAATTACTCTGGAAGAATCCAAGCACAGTTCTCGAAATATCGTAAGGTTAATCTGAAACCACCTCAGAACTACTCTGGAAGAATCGCAGCACAATTTTGGAATCATCCCAGAACAATTCTAGAATCAGCTCACAACTAATCTGAAAATGTCACTGAACTACTTGGAATTCTAGAATTTATCACACAGTTATTCTGGTTGTATCTCAAAACTTTATACACTGGAAAAATTCTAGCACAATCCTGGAAGCATATCAAAACTATTCCGGAAGTATTCCAAAACTGCTTTGCCAGTATCAGTCAGACATCACTGCAATAAACTGCTAATAACTATTTTGAGCTTTCTCACATCATCTTGCGGTTCTGGACAAACGTGTTGAGCATTGACGAATCTCAGACTTAACGTTACTTGAATTCTTAAAACGCTCCCTAGTGGTAAAAACTGAAACAGCGGTCTCTCTCTCCATACATTGTGATGATTTTTCCCCCACAACCTTCCACCTGCTCCCATTTCCAATGGTAAATTTCAACCGATTTGACCCAAACTTGAATCAAAAGCGCATGGAGAACAAGTGGCTTCGTAATTTTTGATATTTCTAAATAAATTCCCCTGGAATTTTGAAGGTTCCAAAGATTTTTTAGGTTTCCCGAGTTTTCGCAATTCCTTGGAATTTCCAGTAGTTGATCACTCTATAACGAGGGACTTACTTATGCATCATCAAAAGACATTTACACCGTCTTCAACTCGAGGTTGTACAGACTGAAATATTTGAACATAGAGCGAATTACAACGGACAACTGAACCTAACACCCATTGGACCAGAATGGACATTTTCGTTTTTGCGAAAAGGTCCACAGGCTGGAGCGGGAATCGAACCCTCACTTCATGACAACCGCCTAAACGACGGGTAACGCCGCTAACCGCTTGACCACGAAGTCCTCATTGTCATTAATTAGATAATTTCCTTGAAACCCCCTCTAGATGGACCCTTTTCAACAGCAACTTATCACGTATTTCAAAACACTTCCTCATAAATGTTGAAAGAATTTCTCGGTTTTGTGAGATTAAACCAGAGTCGTAAAATATCAAGAAAGCATTCTCAATGTCTGTCCACGCTAGGCAAATCAAAAATCAACTCACACTCAGCATTTGCAAATAAATGGTAGTTACTTGTGCGATTCGTCTATTTTCGGACCGAATAGCAAAATAAGCCATCTCACACCAATATGACCGTATCGTTTCGCATTGTTGTTTCATTACCGGCTATACTTTGTTTTCTTGTTACTTTCAGTTTCAATGCCACATTTTTTCGTGTTGAAAAAAATAAAGCAGCATCTTGAATTTTGTTTTATAATCTGTTCCAAAAGATCATTCCGGATTTGCGCTTTGTTTGTTGCTTTGAAACTCACACCGGTGACGCAATTGGTCGCTCTGTTTATCAACCCAGCCTTGCTGCAGTGGAACGCGTGGGAACGTTTGCATACAGTTATACGATCGTCTTCACACCATTGACCTTAGAGCAGGTTGACTACTAGGAAAGCAAACCCTTCATTTTTTTTAGGAACAGGATAACCGGTTTTTCAATAAACAAAAAAAAACGACGTCGAAAGCATGGGAATCCGCAAAAATTTGGTGTGCCGCCCAAGTGCTACGGGGAACCTCATTTTGCGTAGAACTGTCCCGAAATACGACACCACCAAACTGTGTCGAGCGTAAAACGTGAACACCTTACACAACTTCAAGTGTAGTTAGAGGCGAAGGAAAAGAAAAACAAGAGCAATTACAACCGAAGCTAAACGGGAACAGCTGGTAATCTAATTTGCAAAGCCAAAACACAGTATTTATACTCTTGGGTTGTGACAAGCGCTGCCATAGTAGAACGACCTGAAACGGACGTATTTATGCCGGGAAGAGTACACCTTGGTAGGGCGTCTAACGAAGATTTACTGAGATGAATGTATTATGAGTCACATCTCTTCCGTCCCTGATGGGAAAATATAGGGATCGTGCACGTGATCCTCAATGTCAAATGGGATGTGATCAGAATTTGAACCTTAAACTGCATGACTGCGGTGGTCATCTGTCTGATCGTCTAGCACTGCTGATTACCGGTCCTAGCAAGCGTGGTGGCGCCGAAACTGAGACGAGTCCGAAAGTACAACAAACACACACTTGGCAGCGTTTGTTTTATTATTTATAGCGAAAACAATCACGGCTCGCAGTGTGGCTCAATGTAAATGAGTTTCGATGAATAAGGTGTTCGGTTTGTGGTATGATTATTCGCAGTCGGGGAAGCAAGGTGACCACGGATCAATGGTTGGGAATATGAAATATTCCTAGATTATTGTAACATCTTTCATCGGGTCCATTTGCTAAGAGAACCACGGGAAGAGTGGACGGCCTTGGAGTTCTCCACATCCGGAGATCATTCATGATACGCGAAATGGTAAACAAACGAAACTGAGCGATGAATGGGGTTTTGTGTTCGGAACTTTCAACGGCGACAGATAACCTCTACGGTGGCCGTTCTTGGCCATGAGTGCATTTTGAATTTGAAAACAAAATCAATTATTCGTAGCGCTACAATTGCCTGATTCAGCTCAAGAAAATGCTATGCAAATCGCTCAAGATGTTACCGGCAAGATTGTTTCCGCCAAATAGAAGCAAACTCGAAAAAACAAATGTCAAGAACAGTCATCACGAAACATGAAACCTCCACAAAAATGACGTAACTTTTCACATGATCAACCATAAAACCACCAATACACACAAACACGAACGCCATCCCCAACAAAAGATCAGCCATAAAAAAACACGAAACAGAATCGGAACGAACGTGCAGAGCATTTTTTGAATATTAATTTGAAATTTGAATGCGAAAAATCTTACGAGCCACGAGCGAACGGTCAGCTCACTTCGGCTGAAAGATGCCGTCAATTTCCCATTAGGACACTCGCGCACTTCATCTTCGTCGTCGTCGTCGTCGTCGTCGTCTGTCACCAAATGTGTGTACACCATCCACTCAGTGGTGCAGAATTTAAGAAAGAGCTTGAATTTGTTTCCAAAAATGACAACCAGGCACCCGCCGCCGCTATCCAATTTTAACCAACACCGTAAGGGGTATTGTTCGAAGGCCACTTTCTATCCTCTCTATAGATTGCGATAAAAATAGCCGAAACAATTCCCTTTCGGCTTACGACGACACTTCCATGTCCGCGACGCGACGACATTCCTGCTGCAATCGCATCATAAAAAGAGGAATTGAAATATGCTTAGGTTATCCGTTGCAAAGTGTTTTTACAACAGCTACAGTTTATTACCGGCGGATTGTTATCAGGCAGTGAATTTGACATGTGCGTGATAAAGAGCCATTGGTGTTTGCATGCACTTCAGGCACCGGAAGGTTAGCGATGAATTTCAAGTATTGTGGAGTACGTCTTGAATTGATTTGTGTTTGCTTCGAAACAGTTGTTTATTGATAGGTGTGAAAGGCGTGATCATGAGTAAAGGTTTTCTTCTATAATACACCTAACACTCTGCGAAGTAATATAGCATAGGAATTTAATTTTAGTATAAGGATTTATCCATGTAAGAATAATCCATGTAACAAAAAGGTCCACTGTTATTTTACGTCTAGAAAATAAATAAACCTAATATTACCTTCACCATGCATCTGCTAAGATACAACAGAATTTTGTACGTTTTCGTCTATTAAAACCTGCGCTAATTTCATCACAACTTATCATGACCAGAAGGTTAACTTGTTCTCAGTTTTCGAGCTTCAAATACCAAACAATCCAGAGTGTTTTAATCCAACAATAACAAACACTAAATGAGAGCTATTGGTGTCGGTTCCATTTTGGCATAAGTATGATTGTCGAACGAGTCCCTCTCGAAGGTCAAAATTTTCACCTTGCCGGTGGAGGAAAGGGCTTATCTCATGCTATAAACCTACATGTGAGACCAGGAATTTGACCAGCAGTGAAAGTATCACATATTCTGCTCATTTTTTCACTGCCCCGTCGTAGGACGTTTATACAAAGGCAGTAACATCAGGTGTGATACTGGCGGGATATGCCGCTATTCATTTTTAAACTTATTAAACAATTAAAAGTACACTTCTCGAGTAATTCATGATTAGGGCCTAAAAACCAATTGTAAGCAATGACTTTAAAGTTCGATTTCTCTCGAATCTCAAAACATTCTCGCGAATTGGAAGCAGTATCTGGTAGAGGAATGTTCGCTCTATCATATGCTGTAGTTGAATATCGTTGGAGTCTTGTGATTCGAGATCAACGATTAAAGCCATTTTTTACAATTGGCTTTGAGGCCCTTATCATGAATTACTCGGGATTTTTCATTTGTAATTGTTATTGTGATTGCAACATTTACGAAGAGGGGGATTTTTCTGATCACGGTAAATATCTGCCTGTTTGAAATGAAGCACATAGTCACAAAAAAGTGCGACTCAAGACTGACAGTATGTATATTAAAAATGGGAAGCGGAGGGCTCGCTTGGGAAATACACACTTAGAAATTATGAATTTTACACGAGACGTAATTCATGTTTGTAAAAAGTCGGGGAACGTAAAAAAAGATTTCGTGTAAAATTATGTCTCCTGAAACTGACACATACGCAATTCGACGAAAGATGTGTTTGATTGAATTTATTTTCTCATCTCTTTCAACTCATTCTTATGTGCTAAAGGACGCTTGCATGTGTCGGTCTCCAGAGACAGAAATTTACATGACATTTTGGTAGTGTGTACTATTGAAAGCATTTGAATAGACCTTTCCATGCGGTTTATATTACAGTGATAGACATTTGTTTAGTCGGGCGCTGTGATTTTTTGAAATGTCTTAAAAAATATCGAAAAAATGTTTTCAATTGGGATATCTTTGATCTTTGAGTAGTGTACTTGAACCACTTTCATAAGCAGTTTGCACACACACACACATCAAAAACGCTTTAACTCTAGACTTTCGTTAAGCCGAGTTGCAAAAGAGAAACTGAAAGGAAAGCACAAGCTTACCCTAACTCATAAGCAAAGCCGGCTCAAATTCGTCAGAAAGTACATCGATTGGAAGGCTGAATGGCACAATTTTGTGTTCTCTGTCGAGAAGAAGTTTAATTTAGACGGATCAGACTGCACACTTTAGAATTAACAAAAGCGACTAAATGTTCCGATTTTTCATGCGATTTGTTCCTCCCAGAAGTTGCTGCCTTCATTAAAAAGTACCACAAGGTTGATGACGTGGTGTTTTGGCCGGATCTAGCGTCGGCCCATTACTCGAATAAAATGAAAATTGGCTTGTTAAAATATCTTGTTCCGTTTTTTTACCATCCATCCGAAAATAGTAGCTTTTTTTAATGCACACATTAGTTGCTACTGGCATGATTTAAATCAAACCAGTGTCGTGAGAACGAAGCAAACCTTTAGGTGTGGAAATTCAATAGTTTTAGGTGTCTTCTCCTACCATGCAAAGCATCCGACTTGTTTCATTTGAACCCGGATGAATGCCAACATGTACCTGTAGAGTTTTTGGAAGATGTTTTGATCGGGCAAATTGTGAACGACGCGTATGGCGATATCGTTTTCCAGCAGGACAATGCATCTTTTCACGTCTCCAAGCAATCCATATCATTGTTTACTAAGAAAAACATTCCATCACTGAACTGGATTGCAATCCCATTGAAAACCACTGGGGAATCTTGGCTACAATGGTTTATGCAAACGGACGACAGTTTGATAGCATTTACAGTCTTAAAACAGCAGTTCACGGGTGTTGGGCCAAAATGGACATGGCAACACTGCAAAAGCTCTCTGATGCGATGCCAAACCCTATTTTTTTAAGTAATTCGACGTAATACCCAATATTAGCTATTGATTGTCTTCGAAATTCGCATTTATAAGTCAGTTTCAAAATAAAATGTTACCATTCGGCTAAAGGAATGTCTACCTATTTTTCAATATTATCTCTATCTGGTTACCCAAACACTGAACTATGATAAGTTTTAATGCTGAATTTGTGGAAAATAGAGGAAACTAATCGAAAAAAGACAAAACACTTGTGTGTTATTTCTGAAATACATAGGAAAAATGAGAGTCGGCTAAACGAATTTCTACCACTGTAGTAACAGGGTTCACGTTAGGGTTATCATAGGGCCATTGATTGCGTGTTAACTGCCTCAGAGGAACTAAGAGTCTTTGTGAGAATATCACCAGTAATCACTCACATGCGCCCTGTATCAAATACTAATACCCTCATTTTCTTCTCCTTTTCAATATTATTAAGCTTCATGGTCGAGAGCGGTTGTGAGGTTTATGAATCGGTCCGAGTGTGAGAGACCTGCCCGGCATCCGATTTTGGCGGACAAAATAGCTATGGAGCAACTAAAATACGAACAACATAAGGTCGTAACAGTAGAAGGACCAGTGAAGGTAATTATATATTTAAAAAAAAAACAATAGTAATTTCCAATCCAAAATATTGGAATAAAATGTTATAAATTCAGATTTTAGCCCGGTAGTCAGAAATGCAAGAACTTAAATTTAAAAAAAAATTAAAAACATTCAAAGTGCACTGTTGAGAGTGCATCAGTTGAGATTCGAAAAAAAAACTCGCATCAACATTGTTATGCCATTTTACATGAAAAAAGGGAGGAAGAAGATCACAACGAAGTATACTATTTCTCGATACAAAATTACGTAGTTACGGATATGCAATACTACGTCTGATGGTCAAAAGTTTAACCTGTTAAACGAGTTCAATCTGTAAAAATACTGCGGTAAGTAAGGTAAATATAATTATTATACGTATTTTACTTTCAAATCGTACTTTAAAATTAATATCCTAGAATGGCCTACGAACTCACTGAGAGCTCAAAATTTTGTTCAGCAGTAGAAGGATTTTTAGTTCCAAAAACCTTAAAAAAAATTGGAACTGAAGCGTCCACAGCTCGAAGGAGTTCAACAAATATTTGGGCCAAGATTTGCGAAGAGAAAGAGAAGCAGTAAAATTTCAACAAATAATAGAATTTAGCGAGCACATTCCAATTCCAATAACTATGTTCAAGCTCATTTTGATCCACATCTACTATTGTTGACAATAGAAAGATAGTTGAATCGAAACGTTCACGAATTAAATCTTCTACCGACTGTTGTATCTGTTAGCTTCTTTAACTTCGAACGTTAGCGAAGCTTTATTTGTTTTTTTTGCTTCGTATTTACGTAACTTTCTTCCTGATGCGACCTGGATCCTACATGTTGAATCAATGAACACATGGGCCGGGACCAATGACTTTACTTCCATTCCGAAGGAAGACGTGATCAGACATGTTATGTCTCAGCAAATCCCAAAGGCGCCGACGGGAATTGATACCAGACCGACTGGGGTGAGAGGCAACCATGCTTACCAGCACGCCACCGGCTCCGTTCAGGTAAAGTAGCTTTTTTTCTTATACCCGAGTAACACATCTTCATGATTTTATGTTGAGTAAGCTTCTTTATAACCAAATATAGTAGTCATATAAGAGTATTTTCAACCGTTATAAAACCGTGTGTTGCTTGGGTATTAAGGATAAGTATCAAAAACGTTTAGGCGAATTAAAGCATAATAAATTTAAACAAACGGCATCTTAGCATTTTGCTTTGAATCTTGAAACTGAACACGTGCTTCTGTCATGTTTAAAATGATATTTTCCGATTTTTAAATATATTAAATGTTTTGTGAAAGTATTGAATACCTGTTCATTGAAGAGGATGCTACCCATCTAGCCCATCCAGTTGGACATAGTCCCATAGATGAGCAGCATCGTCGATCAAAAGGTATTTTTATTTTTAGTTTAAGAACGATAAGTGTTGTGGATTATTTTTTTTTAATATTCGAAACGATCTCACCGAATAAGCTTCGAATTCCAAGATGTCATTTTAATCAAGAATCTTTACCCGGCTTTTCATGGGACCTTTAACTTGAAAATTTTGACATCGAGGACCGGAAGGGAAATAAACAGAACGGCAGCAATATGCTCTACCACCATCGTGACCCACAAAGGATACACAGTTAGAAAGAATCATGTAATTTTCTGCGTTATCTAATGCACATATATGGAATGCTAGATTTTGCTCATTTCAATTTGAGCCGGATATAGCCTTAATCAGACCTTGATGTTGTATGAAAGATTGCAAATAATTTCGTTGTTTACACCTGCTTTGGCGTACAATTGAACGAGGGGAAATTTTCAGACACTATGTGCGAAGTATTCGGGGCACTTGGAGAATTTCAAACGAAACTAAAATCGCGCGTTTCATCCGAACATATGACCACATTCCAAAATATCCTACTTTGTGTACACAAATGACAACATTTTCCTCAAACGATGGGCGATACCTACCGCTCTTGGAATAGAACAAACGATTCTACTCTTGGGCGGTAGTCAACGCTTTGAAGCGGTCAGTCGTAAATATTTTCCACTTTCCATAACATTTCTTAGGTTTTTATTTTTTTCATTAGGGCGAATCTAACATTGAGAGATTCTCTCCGGTCTCGCTCTCTTTCATTTATTACAGCGCCATTATAAAACTTTCGAGGGATTCTTTAGTACAGATCGAAACACAACAGTGCTGGCTAGCATACTCTACAAATAGTAGAATGAAAAACGTAAAAGTGATTGAAATATGAATGAAAGAGAAAGTAATCAAAGAGAGTCTCTCAATGTCAGATTCGCCCTAATGAAAAAAAAACCCGAGATTTCACTGATGGTTTAGATTCGAAAACTGTTTTTGCAAGGAGGAAAATCTTACGCTAAAATTATCATTTTCAAAAATTTTAAACCCGTCGGAGAAAGAAAACGTCTACTTCCGCCAAAAGCACAACCAAAGCACAAGGCTGAGTTCTATTCTATTCAATTTTTATTTTTAAATTTTGTGAACTTCTACTACGTACACAGTTTAAAAGAAACATTAGAATTTTCTGCGTTATCTAATGCACATGAAGGAAATGCTAGATTTGATATAAATTTAGGGGATATTCGATGTAATTTAATGCTGAATATCGCCTAAATTAGGTCTGTTGTATGGAAGATTGCCAACAGTGTTGTACGGCGTATGGAAACTCGTTCTTTACGCTTGTCTTGGCTTGGAATTAAACGAGGAGAAATTTAACGCGCCTGATAAAATTCTTTTTTTTTTCTGTGTATGCAAAATGCAGCTAAGCTCAATGCCTTATGCACTCTTTGAAAAACAGGAAACCTCTATAAACAGACATTTCAGTGTAGTTTTTTAAACAGACGACAGGTACCGTTGTTAGAATAATTCACAAACCGTTTCAGAGAAAGCCTACGATGATTATCTGCTCAATGATATTAAAATAATACTGGGTTCCAGCGCACTGTGAATCAACGGAAATATTGATATTTCGAACAAATCGATCATCCATCACTCTCCGCCGGTGACTGTTCCGTAAACGGCATGCCACTCACTGCGACATTCCCCGATAACTCGCCGCACAAGCAACGATCCATGACCTATGACGGACAAAGCACTGATAGCGTGATCCGTGATTCATAACCTAAATAAAAGCTTGATTCAGTCTACTGATGAACAATGCAAAACAAAACAAACCGACACCAAGTTCAAGTTTTGAGGGTTACGTGCAACTTTGAATGCCGTGTGCGATTATTACTTTCCATTCAATTGCTAGCTGCATCCGTGGGATTATATACCACTAAGAATCAACCTAGCTTCTACATAAACAAATGCATTCACATATATGCATTCAATTGCAGAGGAAAAATAACTTTGTTTACGTCTTCTATCACGAGTTGCAATCTGCATCCTCCGTCGCCGAACTTCGGCTAATTTTGCTGTTAGAAGGCACGTTTATTGATTAATTTCCATCTTCCAGACTCCGCGTTGTGCGGTGTTTTGAACTGTGTCAGTAGGCCACGGAAGCGGCAAGGGAGACGCTTGGTACTTCAGGGGCGATGGACAGCAATTTGGCACTATCCAACAAGTATTCTCCGAAAAACCGACGCGAATAGATTCCAATACATCGTTTTCCTGTTCAGCAGCTGCTCAAAAATATTTTCCAACCAGGGGATTATCGATTTCCATGCTTCAGTTCAAGTACGTTCGTTCTCTTCCTGGGTATGCAGCCATGAAGTTACATACAGTATCCTAAAGCTATTGTACTAACATTAAACTTTTTTTTCTTCTTTTTTCCTAGATGTGGCAAAAACAACAACAACAACAATGGTATCAGACACGTGATATGCAGTCGATAAATCCGAGGATAATCCTTTTTGCTTCAGTGCAGTATTGATTAGTACTTTTTCGAAACGAGAACCCGGCCTCGTTCTTTTCTCCCACAAACAAACTGTGCGTAGATTTGTCAAACGTCACGCGTCGCGGCGACGACCGTCAAAGTGCTTTCTCAAGACGAACGATTATGCGACGATCACTAATTTAAATAAAAAATCATAAAATTCCGAGGTATTCCTATGTTCGCTCGGTTGAGAGAGCGCGCGCGTATTCTGTCCGAGTTAAACTTTAATACTGACACCGAGTCTCGATTCGAGCCGGTCCGTAGGCGATGGTGATAGCGAGTGGCTACCTACTTGGCTACAACCCGGGGGTGCAGTGCGCGATGAGCACTCAGAGAGTTTATTCGCAAAAATGTGCGCATATTCTCACTCTTCGGCTCTCAGAGCAAAGACGACGAGGGTTGAACGCGGTGTTTGGGTAACTAAAACCAGCTTCGATTAATAGTTTTTTTTTTGTTACTATTCTTGAATGAAAAAGTCCTCCAGACCGATTTCGTATGAGATCACCTCGTCGTATATCTGCCAAAAACAAACCTGTTAAAAAGGCACGTAAACACAAATAAACTTTATCTACCAAGAGCGATTAGAGTTTATTTACTGAAATTCCTTTCCGTACTTTAGCAGGGCATTTCTATGGTTTCCAGCCAGCTTAATCGGGTTTGCGGATTTTTGATTAGACAAATTTCGCACCGGCGAAAAAAAGATAACACTAACAACAAAGACGACGTGACGTTCCAAATTGTTGTTGTTTCTTCTTTAGCATGGCCGTACCGTTGAAAAATATGATGTCATAAGCCATAAATAATACGCCACCTCCCATTATTGCCAGCTCCCACTAGTCGCGCGCAATCAGATACATTAGAACGTCGAAATTCTCGCGAATGGGAGGCTGCACTGCGACTCAGACGTTTGGGACTTACAAACCGCTTCGTGCGCGTGGAGAGGGTGGCAAATCATGTCATTGACGAGTGTTTGTTATTCGTTTAAACTTTGTATGCGCCGCAGGAGTATAACGGACATAAAATTGCAGTAAGATGAATTGTTTAAAGTGATGACGGAATACACCGTCAGTCAAGGTGTATTGACTATGTTTACTTCAGCGGTATTACTGGTATTACTATGGTATTATTTCAGCAATACTCAAGAAGGAGGGAAGTTGATGATGCTATAGATTTCAAATGTGAAAAAAACAACGAAGATCAAACAATTAAGAATGAAACTTATTTTGCTGAATTGTAAAACAATATTGCTTGAATATAACTTAAAATCAAACGTATGACATATGACATCAGAGTAATGCCTTGTTCAGACTACAGAGTTATAACATGTTATAATGGTTGTCAAATATTTTCAACAAGAAATTCGTCATCAAGATAGGCTTATAACATGTTATAACTGCTAAGGCTGGCCAGTGTTTAAGATTTGCTAGTAATTCCCTGCAGAATACTTCAATAATACATCAGATTCTTGGACTTTGAGATACTCTAGAATCGTGAGCATAATTAGCTAAAAATGCAAAGGTTAATTCAATTGGAATTCCCGAAAAAAAGTTTGCTCATAATTCACAGGAAACTTATCTTAATATATTGAAACAAATCTGAACATGTTTGAATTGAAATCTCGCGTGAGATTTGTTCGGAATTTTGTGCAAATTATGTTTACAATGCTGATCAAGACACCCACAAATTGAATATGGTTTGCCTAAAATCCTCAATTAATAACCTTTCACACAATCACAAATAATGTTAGGCACGACCTAACCAGAAGCTTAACCCGCCTTCAGTACACTGAAAATTTATTTTCGTAAAATAGCTTCCACTAGCTTCGTAAACATGGATTTTGTACATAGAACAAATGTCGCGTATATTGTATGAAACAATCATATTGCTTTTTATCTGATCAAGTGCTATCAATACACCTTTACTATACAATTCACGATATGAATTTCGTGAAGACCAGCCAATTCCGGCTTCTCTTCTATCGCACGATGTTGCGCTGGGATGGGAAATTTATTCATCCCAAAATAAAAATTAAAGCGCTGTCGAGATAGCCTCATAATCAATAATAAAGTATCTTTTCACGAGTGGCTTTTTTTTTTTCAATTACATTTCTAGTCAATGTAGTAGATCTGTCTGTCATTCATGCAACCACTAGAGAGACGTTTCTTTTTAATATGTAACAAAATATTCGTAGCTCTTTTTATTGTTTTCGTACAATGCACGAGTGTTCTTTCTGTGTCAAAAAATGCTTCGTGCTTTTGACAGCTGGGCATGTGCCATTAATTACGAAGGTAGCTTCATAAATAGTACAAATCAGTTTCCTTGCAGAAAACAACGAATAGATGCGTTAGTTCTACCTTCGATCTCGTAATATAAACTAAAATTAATTTTCAGTGTACAAGATTCCTTGAAGGTACTGAGCCAAATTTACTACAATCTTTGCTTGAGTTCATCAACCCTTCGAGTAACAATGACCTTAATCTATAAGAAAATCTCGTTCACAATTAATGGAAATTTTATTTACAATCCAAATTGAGAAACGGTAAAATTTGCAAACAGACCTGAGGCTGATTTTAGAAAAAAAAAAACATAGAATTTGAACATAGATTTGAGAAAAAATGATCAAGAAACATTCCATGTATTGAGCAAAATCTGCTCAAAATCTTGAGCAAAATTGACTGAAGACTCACATGAGATTTGATCAAAAACCTGAATGAAATCTGCTCAGACAGCTGATATTTGTTGATATTTCAACAGACACTCCCATGGTTGGTTGACGAGATCGAAGTAGGTCGCGCTCGAGGACTGACGTGTTTGTGTTTCGCTGCTTGTTTTTTTGTCGAGAAAATTTGACAGTGGAAATTGATAAGTAGTGTTGATTGCGGTCTACCACAAGGCTTTCACTTGGTGTGGAAACAAAGTGTCCCCGCTGGAGACGGAATACCGAACATACAGCATCGCGGCAGGAGGAGCAAGTGTTCAGCCGTGTCACTCGGATCGTTTGGTCCATGGTCTTGGAGTGAAATCCTCAAGAACAGGATGTAATCTGGTGGGCACACGAACCTGCTCTGGTTGCTCGATGATATAACCACAGCAACGGAATGTCCTGAAAATCCGGGTGAGCTCTTTCCATTTTATCTTTTTGTGTCCCACTCCCAAATTTTGGAAATATTGTTTGACAATATCTGAGGGAGGGGGTGCTACTAAAGGTCGTGCACCTTTAAATCATATGGTTTGTTTTTAGTTCTCATTTGGTTAATTATTTTGGAACACTTAGAATCGTCTTTACATTCAAAAAACATTTAACTTAAGAGCATGTAGATCAATTAAAGGCTCAATTTGTTTTTTGAGCATTTCAGGCTCGAAATAAGACGCGGTTTAGCAGTGGTGTGGTGAGGGCGTGCGACTGTAGATCGTGTGCCTTTTAGTCATGTTGTGTACTTTCCGTACTCATTTGATTGATGGTTTCAGTGCGCCATGGAGTCATCATTGAATTTCGAAACCATTTAACTTTAGAGCATGCCGATCAATTAGAGGCTCGATTGGTTTTTGGGCTTTTCAGCATGAACATGTGGATTGCACTTCTGAATTTCAACTGCTATTTTCATAGGGGACTAGCATGCGATCGTGGGCAGTATGGGAATAAATTTGTTAAGTGGTGTCGTGATTGGATAGGCCATTTGTTTCGGCAATCATCAGGACGGGATCTTCAGTCACTTATACTGCTGTCCTTGGAGTGTGACTGGAGAAGTGTACGAGTGTATTATTTACTATTTCATTGTAACATCGTGGTGTTTTCATCGTATCATTGTATATTATTCGAAATCATGTTGAATTTTTGGGATATGGAGTCTCAATTGTTATATACATGTACGTGTGTTTCCGTTTTGCATATCTAGGTATTCTTATATTTATCATATTTGTTTATGGATGTTATTATTTGGATACATACAGGTTTTCACATACATAAATTCATGTTTTGGTTGAGGGAGCCAGTATCAATTGTAGTCATTTTTTTCTCATTTTTTACATGGACCTTTCAGTATACATTCATAGACTACTAGTTGAGCGGTGTACAGCTGAATCTTATTATTAGTTGCATATCATTGATATTTTCCTTTGGAAAATAATAATAATAATAATAATAATAATAATAATAATAATAATAATAATAATAATAATAATAATAATAATAATAATGGAATTTGGTCTGCATTAGAGTTGCAAGCAGTTGATACCAGGTTGTATAGATGTTTTGTTGCATTGTACCATGAGATTGTATTAATTGGGATCAACGGATGTTATTTTATTTTTTATTTTTTATTAATAAGTGCTGTTCAATTCTGCAACGGTTGTATTGGATGAGACTAGATCAGTGACCAACCAGTTGATGTCATCATTTAAGCCAATGAGATCTACTACAAATGAGAATAGCGGTGCATGGAAACGGAACAGCACATCAACATTTTAGATACACTATTTTTTATATATAGTTTCAGGTCATCTATGGAAATAGAATGATGATATTGTCATCGAGCTGATCACTGAAGCTGTTTTTCGGGTACGTTCCGCTTTTAAACATCTATGATATTGTGAATCACTAAATACGCGTCAATCAAGCCTTGCACATACGCTTGATTGAAAGTTTCAGTATGTCACTACTGGAGCGGGGCTTATTGTGTACGAAGATAGCTTCGGAATGCTTGCGTTCTTGAAATGGGCTATTGGAGTCGCGGTAGAGCTGTCACCTTCTAATCCCCGGATCTAAGCTTTTTGCAACTGTAAACAGCAAATATGAAACACTTGCAGGAAGATTCTATCCATAATACCGCTGCCAGACAGTGGGAATTAGATTGTAAACACACACACACACACACACACACACACACACACACACACACACACACACACACACACACACACACACTCCCATGGTTGGTTGACAAGTGACTGGACAATGCTTATCATTGGTACTTCGTGTACAGGCAGGTATTAAATAGATCCTACTGTGATCCCCTGCATCCCCGTGGTTCCGACTGGGGTATGAGTAACGATAGGAAACATCGGTTAACCAACCCCGGTGTGACCTTGGTCATATGCTGACAGGGAAAGAGGAGAGCGTCTATTCTCCATGTTAGGGACGGCTGATCATCGTCCTCGTGTCAGCATGGGATTCTACACAGTGATGTGCACAATGGTCCTCCGGTGAGACAGGAGGTTGGACAAGGCTCAACTAGCCGCTCTTCAAAATCAAAAGTTACCAATAAAACAGAAGTAAATACGGACCGGAACAATCAGCCTAGGCCTAGGCAACAAAATAAGCACTACGCTTAGAAACTCGGAACATGGAAGTGCAAATCACTCTGCATCCCAGGTTGCGATAGGATAATCTACGACGAGCTTCAATCACGCAACTTCGAAGTCGTAGAACTGAAGGAACTTTGCTGGAAAGGACAGAAGGTATGGAAAAGCGGGCATCGAGCGGCTACTGTTTACCAGAGCTGTGTCACCACCAGCGAACTGGGCACTGGATAATTTCCGATCAATGCGAAAATGTGCAAGCTGAGGATCAAAGGCGGTTTCTTCAACTACAGCATCATCAACGTACACTGCCCACACGAAGAGAGACCCGATTACGAAAAAGAAGTGTTCTACGCGCAGTTTGAGCAAGTGAATGGTGGTTGCCCGCGTAATGGGGCCGATCAGCCTGCATGCCGCATCGAACGATAACGAGGCCAACGATGCGTGGACTTTGCAGCCTCCCGTGGTTTAGTAGTCCGAAGTATCTTTTTTTCCCCGCAAAGACATCCACAAGATCTCCAAGTGGCTTTGTAGCCTGACCAACGAAGAGAAAATCAAATCGACCATGTTCTAATCGACGGTAAATTCTTCTCCGATATCATCAACGCGTATTCGCACCTACCGCAGTGCGAATATAGACTCGGACCACTACCTAGTTGCAGTATGTATGCGGTCAAAACTCTCGACAGTGTAAAACACACATCGAATTCGGACGCCACGGCCTAACATTGAGCTACTACGAGAGAGCAATTGCCCTGGAATGCGTGCTGGAAGTAGCCCTACCAACGGAAGAGCAGCTTGGTGCAGCTACTCTTGAAGATGGCTGGAGAGATATTCGAACCACCATTGGTAGCACTGCAATAGCGACACTAGGAATTTCTGCACCGAATCGAAAAAATGACTGGTTTGATTTCGAATGCTAGCAGTTAGTAGAGGCGAAGAATGCAGCACGTGCGAGAATGCTGTAACACCGTACGAGAGCGAATGTGGATCGGCTCAGACAGGCACGCAGACGGTCAAGACTCTATTCTTCGAAGGAAAATACGCAAAAGGGAAGAACGAGACAGCGAAGCAATGGAAGCACTGTACCGTGCTAACGACACACGCAAATTCTACGAGAAGTTGAACACCTCACGCGAAGGCTACGTACCACGATATGTGCAGAGATTTGGAAGATAACCTTCTCACAGATAAGTGTTACAACAAATAAAGGTGGTTCGATAATAAATCTAGAAACACGTGCAGAAGATGATAGGATTCCGACCCCAAACCCCTCAAGAAGTTGAGGAGGAAATTGGCCGGTTGAAAAAAAAAACAAAGCTGCTGGTGTTGACCAACTCCAAAGCGAGCTATTAAAATACGGTGGTGCAGCACTGGCAAGGGCGCTGCACTGGTTAATTACCAAGATTTGGGAGAAAGAGCCTCCCCAGAGTTCAGATCGGCGGTGATGACATTGAGGCAGGGCGAATTAGTGTACCTGGGCCCATTGGTGACCGCTGTTAATGACATTACCATAGATTTACAAAGGCGCATTATGACTGGCAATTCTGCCTATTTTGAACTCCGAAGGACACTAAGATCGAACCAAGCTCGCCGAACTAATTAATCCACTCAGATACCTCGTAGAGGACCAACGCATCCTTGGTGTCTTCGAACGGAAGGTGTTGCGTACGATCTACGGTGGACCGCAAATAAAGGGTGGAACGGTCAAGACTTGGTCGACTCAAATTTGACGTAGTGGTTTTTAATCGTGCATTTAAAATACTTGAACACCCTTCATTTTGTAGGTGTATGCGTACGGAATGTTGACTCTATTTTGTTTTTGCCATTTTCTATTCAGTTGTCAAAGAGGCGGCGAAGCATGAAGAGCAGCGTATCAAAATTTTGCACGCGCATAAGCAAAATCCAAATTATTCCCACGCCGACTTGGCTAAATCACTTAATATTGCCAAATTAACCATGACGAATGTTATAAAAGTGTTCGGAGAACGTCTGACGACTGCCAGGAAGCCGGAATCAGAAGGAAACCGAAACCAGGAAGTCGCAGCGAGAGGAAGAATAGCGGCCAGCTTTTTCAAACACAATCCCAACCTTTCCATCAGATATATCGGAAACTGGGAAATTGTGAAAGTCCCACACAACAGTGCAAAGAGCAAAGAAACGAGCCAGACTGTCAACATATAAGTGACACCAAATCGAAATAATAAGCAAAGCACAACAGCCAAAGGAAGAGCGCGTTAGTTGTACACGAGTTTGTTGACCAAGTTTGATTGCGTCGTAATGGACGAAGAAGCACACGTCAAGGGTGATTTCAAGCAACCCCAGGTCAAGAGTTTTATACTGCTACCGGAAAAGGAAAGGTTCAAGAAGGTTTAATCAGAAAAAAAAATATCAAAGCTCTCAAAAAAATACTTGGTTTGGCAGGCGATTTGCACCTGTGGGCTAAAAAGCAAAAGTTTCGTGACAACTGGCAATGTCAACCAAGATATTTTATGTAAAGGAATGCTTGCAAAAACGCTTATTCCCTTTCTTGAATAAACATAGTTGTTCCGTGCTGTTTTGGCCAGACCTCGCTTCTTGCCACTACGAAAAAATGGCTCAGGAATGGTATATCGCAAATAGTGTGCAAATCGTACCCAAGGAAAAAAAAACCCCTCCAAACTCGCCGGAATGACGCCCAATTGAAAAATATTGGGCAATCGTAAAGAGAAACCTCAAGAGAACTCAAAACAGTTGGACGCGAAAACGTGTTCAAGGCAAATTGGCGTTCAGCATCAAATAAGGTGGATAGAACAGCGGTACAAAACTTGATGGAAGGTGTGAAACGTAAAGCCCGACAGTTCGCATTTGGAAAATCGGAAGCCTAATCAAATAATTTTCCTGTGTTTTGTAGACAATGAACTTCAAAAAGAAAGAAAGATTGATAATTTATATAATAAACTAATCAGAGTGCACTTAATCGTGTTTGACCAATTTTTGACCGTTCCACGCTGGAGAAGGCGAATGAACCACAAATGGCATCAGTTGCAAGAAGAATCTCCAATCATTCACACCGTTAAAAACGGTCGACTACGGTGGGCTGGGCATGTCGTAAGGATATCATATGACAGCCCTGTTATTCTCGATAACGATCCGATGAGCACAAGAAGAAGCGACGCGCAACGAGCAAGGCGGATCGATCAAGTAAAAGGCGACCTGCGGAGCCATGGACTGAATGGAATGAAGAATATATAGAATAGAATAGAATATATATAGAATAGAATAGAATGGAAAGCGGATCAGGAATGTGTCCAAATCACCTTCAAAGTTATATCCTGGATCAAATGCTTTGGAACACAGTGTATGACGAAGTGTTGAGATTAAAGTTAACGGGGTAAACGCGGACAACATCACTCTAGAGGTATATGGAGTAACCATAGAAGAGGTTAAGTTAACGGCAACTCACTACAGGGTACAGGGATGGATGCACTCTAGGAAACTGGAGCTAGGCAATCATAAATGGAGGTTATTGTGGTCAATAACAGGAAAACGGAGCAACAGACGACGATTAGCGCAGCTAACTGCACTATCGCCTCAAAGCGGTCCATGAGGTTCTTGGGGGTCATGATCGAAGACAAGCTGTTCTTTATCAGTCACATTGATTACGCCTGCAAGAAGGCCTCCAAAGATTTTCAAAGGAAACTTGTGTGAGCGTCAAACAATTTTAAAATCGGATGTATATCTATTAAATAAAGTGTTAAATCGGATGTATATCTATTAAATAAAGTGTATATCTATTAAATAAAGTGTTATCTATTAAATAAAGTGTTGTACCTTCGAGAAAAAAAATGTGCCTTTAAGAAGCAATCACAACTTTGTAGAACGTTGGAAACATGTAAACATTCAAAATAAAATTTAGGTTGAAAAAAAATCCTTTTAAGTTATGGTCAACTGTTTTAAGTTATTTTACATTAAAAACCATATGTACTCTATTTTCACTCAATTACTTTGAACATTTTCGTGAAATTTTTAATTCTGTAGCCAATTGACCTTAGGGCCGGTTCATAAACGACGTAGACTCATTTTTGAAAATCTCAGACCCCCATCGTAGACTTTTCTCCATACAATTTTTTGAAATTTTGTATGGAGCGTAGACTTTGGTCAGACCCCCCTCACCCCAAAAAAAGTCTACGTGGTTTATGAGTACCCCCTTATCTGCAATTAATCACTTTTAATAAGAAGCGAAAATAAAGTCATTTTTGTTATTCCAGTACCCTCTCCCTCCCCCTAAAACCTCAATTTTCAAATCAACAAATGAAGAACTATTGTAGAACTCAACAAACAACTAAGCCTAATGTCTTTGTTTAAAAAACCCACTTTTTTTACTTCATTCCACGATACGATACGATACGATGTCGATAATGATCTATGATGGAAATTATCAGTGTTCTTGTACATTGCAGATGAAATTAAATTTAGTCTTTAGTTTCAAAAATGGTTACCGCTATTACATTAAGCATAAGGATTCACAAAGGTTCTGTAGATCATAATTTAAATTTGTTTAGAGATATTTAACTCGACAAAACTTGTAGTGTTACTTGAGCAAGTCACTAAGAAATTGTATCAAACAAAACTAGTTTAAAAGCATGTGTTATCTCCGCCTTGGAACGTAATAGGTATTAAGTAGCGGTAGAAGCACCACTGCCACCAATTACCTATTTATTCAAATGTTCGTCGTCCCTCAGTCGGTCATCGCAATAAATAAACCACACATCGATTGCGTGGTGGCTCACCTGTAGGGGCTATTCGTAGAAGCTACTCATTGTCACGTCGTAAGGTAAATAAACTCTTTACAGCCGCAGTTCCGCACGACGTGACTTTAAGCCGCTTGGATTCGACGCTAGTTCCGCACCTAGGTTCGAAGAATCTTCTCACCGTAGGAACAGGCTGTCATGAGCAAGCGCCTATTCCCAACGACGACATTGCTGCATGACATCAGCGAAGCGAAACGTAATCAATGCTAAAGCTCTCGAAAGCTTGCAAGCTCCCATCGAAATTCCGGTGCCCGTTGTCATTGACTGAAATGCGGTATGATGTCATCGATTTGCTGTTCAATATGTGTAGGTATGACGCTGACTCGTCCAGTGTGCGATCGTAAATTGTGAAAATCGAACCTACTCCAGCGGTCTTGATCGGGTGATGTCAACATTGTATGGGAGCCTCAATTAGTCGGTTGATGTTGTTGATTGGTGCTATTTTTACTAACTTGATCTTGATACGAAATTAGCATGAAATCTGCATTTGATGTGGTCTACCGAATGACTGGGCATGATCGACGCAGAAACTTTGCAACTGCGATCGCAGAAACTTGATTCTGAAAACTCGCTTGGGTGCGCTGAAATTAAGATTTGACCAAGAGGGTTAGATAACGTCTATGCAAACAAGAAGTTATCCCAGTTTTTGGCATATTTATTACGAATGTGACATTTAGAAACAGGTTTTGAGAAACGACGAATCTTTTTTTTTTGTAAACAAAGAGGGGAAGTAAGATTCAAACATTAAATTCTTGAAACCATTGGCACTCTCGTGCAAACTAGGGCCACCAACACAAGGAATAACATTTCCCTGGTGATCCTGGAGAGTGTGAGCTTTTTAGTGGAATACCTGTAACTTGAAAATGAGAAGAAATTTTTCTTCTCATTTTCTAGTTATGATGGTGATGCTAATTTCCGTGAGGGTGCTGAGAGTTTTGAGAAATTTACGTTTGAATCTACCTTCCCCTCTTTGTTTACACACACAGATACGTCTGTTTGAAAAAGTACAAACATCATTGGTTTTTTTTCTATGTCGACAATAAATTAAAGCGTAGCATCCGGAGAGTACCTAGTTGGCGCTGAAATATTTGTCACACAAGTGCGAAAAACAAATATCAACAATAAAAAAAATATTATATTGATATGCAAATCTGAAACTGATTATGATCCTCAAAAATAGAAGTCAAAGGGTAGAGCACTAGTGCGGCAGTGGACCGATTTGTCATTTATCGCTATTACTTAGCCGTAATTAACCCAAACGATTTGATTGTTTGTACATTTCGGGTTGGCTGGTCAACACTAATTCCGTTTAATTGGCCGTTCGTGCACCGCTGAACCTGTAAAGCTGCCGACAACGCTTTTCCATTTACGACCCACTGGCACCGTTGATTGCATTAAGTCATCGCGTTTATTGTACATTTTCACCCCAGCACGGAATTTCATACCCGTTTTTTCATATCAACAGTCGCAATGCACTTTCAATGTCAAGTTCGTTTATGAATATGATCTTTCCAGCCGGCGGTATTGTCGTGTAAAATCAAGATAACAAAAGAAATAAAAGAAAAGGTGTTACTCACCAATCCGTCCGCGCCATTCACCTCGATCGCCGTCTTGAGTCGCTGCGTGAGTTGTTCAATCAGCGACTCGTAGCGAACGTTCAGTGTGTCCAGCCGCTTCGAGTACACCTCGGTGGCACCCGGGTCGGCGTCCGGTGGCCTCAGGTCCTGCCGGGGAGGCGAAAAGCTCGGCCGTATCTCCACCAGCCAGTCGATGTAGTGCAGGCACTTTCCATCGTAGATCTGCAGACGCGTTGTTGTTTCGGGCGGTTTTGGGGCGTTTGGGATTCGGTTGTTTTTTTTTTTGGTTGCGGTTGATGGTTAATAGCGCGTGGGTCAGTTGATTGTTGTTGGCCGACGAGTTAAGTGTTGATTGAGTTGTTGTTGTTGTTGTTGTTCGGACGGGTTGATTTTTTATTGGATTTGTTTTGAGAACGCGTGTGTTTATGTTTTGAGGCAGATGTGTAAGTGTGAGTGTGAATATGAGTTATTACATCAATTAGTATTCATTTCTAAGATATGAGCTTGTACTAAACGTTGTAAATTAGGGGTTTAAATGTAAGGTCGATTGTAAAGTGCGATTTTTAATTATTAATTTGTGGACCACCGAGGGACACTAATATTTTTTCTTTGCACTGTCACTTGTGTTTCATTAGTTTACGGATTAAAAGGTGCTACCGAGTTCGAAAAGCTATTTTTATTTTGTTCTATGGAGGTGCATTTCAGCGCCAGCAGCTGTCCGCGGCATTTGCAGGAAGCTAAATTCCGTAAAATTCCTTTTCCAAAAACCAAAAATCAAACACACATTAAGCCGTAAAAAAAAGGTAATTACCATCGCCCAGCTGCTTTGCAAAGGCGCCTGATTTTAATCACAATTCTACTCCACTAGTAAGCGACAAATTAATAACTAAAATCCCAGCTTTAGAATCGGCTCACTCGTATTGATTAAAAAAGTAAATTTTGAACAAGCCAATTTGGAATTTGTTTGGAGTTCGATCAATTTTGCCACCAACACCAATTCGATCACTCCTCCACGGGAAGAAATGACCTCACAAAGCGATTAAAAAGCGTCAATTCACTTATAAGAGAAGGCATCCTTTACCTAACGCTCACAATGGACCTCGCACACGGACACATCACATACACACACTCGTGGGCACGCAATTTAGAAGCTGATGAACGCACAATCAGAGGAAGTGGAACATTCATCACACCCACACGCACAAGCAACCGACACAAACATGTACTCCGAAATTCAATTTTTTAACCAATAGTCTCGATTCTTACAAGTTTTACCCTCGCGAAGAAAGATTTCGGGTAAAAATGATCAGAAATGGCATCCCTGCCAGGCGGATCTAGTGCACACCTTCAACCGGGCTCGACGGCTTCGGCGGTGAGCATTAGACCGAAGCTGGCAGCGATTGCGATTTCTTCATTCCGGACGCCGGTCTGCCACACGACGATACGTACCTTAGCTTCTCGGATCAAGCGGCCACCGGTGAGATTGACCTGTTCGATCTTGGACGCACGCTCCATGGCCTCACCCAACATGGTCTGTCGGTGGTGTTGGGCGGAATCGAATAATTGCGGACATTGAAATAGATTTATTTTTCGAAAGATTCAAGAAACCGAACGGGACGAACCACGACGTGTGTGGAAGTTCATGGAGACCGGATTTCGTACACGCATTGGTTGTTGTTGTTGTTGGATATTTATTGGTGGTGGTGGTGGTGGATCGTGTGGTGTATTTGTGTTTTTTGTGTTGTATTGTAGATTGATTTTTTTTAATAAGATGCATAAAGGGAGGAAAGAAAATAAATTAAATTGATTAGTACGTTTCCATTGCTAGACTAAACGATTTTGGTAGCGCAAATCTAATCTGTTAATCTGTTTCTACTGACTAAGACATATCTAAAATGGCGAAATCCTGAACCAAAGTTATTGTTTTTGCTTGTTTGTAATCTGTGTTTGTGTTCTGCGGGCTACTGATGAGAGGGAAGAGCTCTTGCACTAATAAGGTTCATGCGTGGGGTTTGTCAATATCTGAGTGTGTCGTGACTAATTGAATCGTGTTCATGTTCGATGTTAGTCCAACGTCCGTTGTAAACTGAGAAGTGTCTGTGTTCATTATTTTGCTAAAAGCTTAGGTATGGCGGATTGTGGTACTGGTAAATTGCTGCCAGAATCATAGACGTCAGAGTACGTCATGAAATGAAAAAAAATAACTTGACCAGACAAAGCGAGAACAAAACTATTGGTTGCATTTTCTCCCCCAAACAAATGAGCAAAATTTGATAACTGTTGGTTTGAACGAACTATCCACATTTTGTTTAAAATTAGATCCCTATACTACTTTTATTGGAATTTGCATTCCTGGAGACTACAATTCTGCATGTACTATACAACTAATCAAATAAAAATATGACCAGACAATGTCTTTGTCAAAAATAGTACAGTGCAAGAATGTCCCTGAAAAATGTTAGCGATACTCAAAAACTGATGGACCGCTGAAAAAAATGCTGAACTTCTTTTATCAACACTGCGCTTCAAAATTTAAACTTCAACAACTTTGAAATGTCTCGTCTTAAGGGCTTACGCTGAAGCATTCTCGACGGCAGCCATTACCTAAAAATTTAGAATTGATATAACTCAGAATCTGTACTAGATATTGGATATTTAATCACATCAGTTTGTGCTTACTTGCTGTGAGCAATCTGCTGTAGTTCGATTCGATGTTCATTCACTAACAATCGAGATTTATCAATTTGAAATAGCGAAGTAAATTTGCGAGAGAGAGAGATAAAAGATAGGAAAAAATACACGGAGCAGCAATTCACCTTAACAATGAACAATTCTAGAAACTTTTTTCACAATGAACAATTCTAGAAACTTTTTTCAATACACGGTGGGACAATTTAACTCAATTTTGAATCGTTTTTGTCTCAATTTCGTCAAAAGTGGAGTCACTCACATATGAGTAAATGTGACCAGGATTGACAAGTCGATATATCTAAGACACCGACTTTAATCAGATCGATGTTTTAGATATGTCGACTTGTCAATCCCAGTCACATTTACTCATATATGAGTGACTCCACTTTTGACGAAAGTGAGTCAAAAACGATTCAAAATTGAGTCAAATAGTCCCGCCGTGTAGGGCGAATCTAACAATGAGAGATTTTCTCCTGTCTCGTTCTCTTTCATTTATTACAGCGCCATTATAAAACTTACGAGGGATTCTTTAGTACAGATCGAAACACAACACTGCTGGCTAGCATACTCTGCAAACAATATAATGAATAACGTAAAGGTGATTGAAATATGAATGAACGAGAAAGTAATCAAAGAAAGTCTCTAAATGTAAGATTCACCCTAATGAAAAAAGTCTCTAGAATTGTTACAAAAACAAACAAAATCATGCAAGTTTGAACAACTACAACTTTCTTTAAAATATTTTAGACTAAAAATTCCTTCGACATAGTTTCCAGGTATTTCCTTTACTTTCTTAGAAATATAGTTGTTCAAACACTTGCTCGCATAATAGCGCCGCCAAGTAGCGCGGCACCGGTTTCACGACCCCAAACTGTTTAAAAACCTGGATTCGGAAATCTGATGTCGGCTACAAATCGAATCAGAATTAACTAGGAAAGTGGAGACCCGTATCTTACGAGTACTGAAAACCCCCCGGAATAAATATCGTTGCCTGAGTGAATCAAATTGATGATTTTTATTCATGTAGTGTAGAGCCATTAGGCCGGCTCATAAGGTTTGTCTGTGTTAATCACATAAATGCCACATGTAAGAGTGAGGACAAAGTTATTCACATTTCAGGGTTTCAGCGTTTGATAATGACCAATACGGCTCATAAAAACATTTTGTCCCACCTGGAAAAACAGCAAATCGAGAAAACGCTGTTGAAAATGTATTTCTGTGAAGGTTGTTAGACCAACCGCACCAATACGGTAATATCGGTAAATTGTTACCCTGTTTGACAACTCGACACCGCACTGGTGGTTGGTAACCGGGTTGAAAATGACAATTTGCTCGCTCGGAGAGCAGCCAGTTCGTAAATTTGATAACCCAACCCAACCGATCCGAGCGTTGCTATTTGAAGAAAAATCAGCAAAACATGTTGAAATGTTAAAACAACATCTTCATCTGGAAGACTTTCATTTCAATTTGAGTGTTTCCGATTTGTTTTTAAAGTGTTATTTGCTAATTTCACGTTTATCATGATATGTTGTGAAAAAATGAGTGAATTGGACGCACCAAGACAACGAAGTGCTTTGCAGGGCTTGGCTGGATGTTTCCCAAGATCAAATCTCTGGGACAAACAGAGCGTCGAAAACCTATGCAGAAGAGTATTTAAACTATACACTGCACGAAATATTTAGCGAAACGAAACCGGTGCGAGAATAAATTTTAGTCTTATTGTGTTACCTTTTTATGAGCGACGATTTCGACGGATCTCTTTTTCGATAAAAAAAAATCCATTTGGGACAGTTATGCTGTTTTGGGCAGAATAATACTGCGACAATTTCCTTTCGACATAGCCATCGGATACACAGATAAAGATGAATTATAACAAACGCTTCCACTCGTTCAAATGCACGTCAAAGTAAGCGTATACAACGAAGTTGTTTGCAATATTGCATACAACTTACCAAACATTGGGCGATATCTCGCGTAAATTTACATGAAATATCGAGTTAATTTATGCCGAACTGAGCGTTTTAAGTATGTGCACTAGATATCGCAAACAAAATACATGATTTTCAAACTGTGTCTGATTGTTTCTATAGGTAAGTTTCTGAAACTGCATTTGTAGTGTGCCTTAATCCTGAAGATTAATCCGACGTTATTTATTCTCAACCTTTCGTAATCGAACGACACCTCTTCCTTTGTACCTTCGACACCTCTTAGCGAAATATTCCGGACATCCCGTGATACGCAACATTTTATAACTGTTTTATTTTGTGAAGAAAATTGCATGCACTTATTATTTTTCCTAAAACGGCCCTTGAAGACCCTTTTCTACGGATGCAAAGGAACTTCAAAATAAAAAAAGATGCAATCCTGCCAGTACCACAACATCCCTTACCGATAACTTTTCCAAATTATTAAGTTATAATTCCGTTCTGCGTAAGCAGAAACAACTACCAGGAGACGACGAGCATTTTCTTGTGTTAATTCTGGTCCCTTCTTCCAATATATGATTAATTTCTGTTGTTGAATGCAGTTAGTCATTTGATTCTACTACAAGTTGTGTGGTTATTTCTGTTTCTGTCACTACTGATGGCTTTCTAAAAACCTATTAAGTTGTTTGGGGAACTGTGGTAGGTAATGGAAATCTGTGTTTTCGTGAAAATACGTGGTTCGAGGTTCTCCTCTATTGAAAAAAAAAACGAAAAATAATACGCCTGTTCGTGTACGTCATCACCTTCGTCATCATCGGTTCCATCATCATCATCATCATAATCATCATCAATAATAACAAACGAAGTCGACCTACTAAATCTCCTGCGGTAATGCTAACTTCTGAACAAAGCAATAAGACCTGAAAGCTGCGACGAGGGGCATCAAGAGGAAAGGGGGTACTTACATCCAGTTCTCTCGCGGAGGTGGCCGTTGGCAGCGCTTGAAGCTTCTCGGTTTGCTTTTCGACCCACGTTTCTTCGACTACAATGCTTGTCTGCAGGTTTTTCATCAGTCCAATTGCTGTCTCAACGCTTCGAAGTCTGGTCAATGAAAGAAAGAAAACACGAATGCTTAACCGATCAAATTGAGGAATTAAACTTCGTGAATTTATTACCGTTCAGCAAGTTGCCCACAGATGTTGTTCCATCGTGAGTTCAAACGTTCCACGTTCGCGTGGAGCCGCTTCAGGTCACCCAAGACCTTGGTCGGTACGCCCATCCGACCGAGCTGATCGGCGGCGTCGTTCATTTTGTCCATTTCCGGCTGCTGTGCCGAAATCGTTTCCTGGATGGTGCTAAGTCTCTTAAATACCTCGTACAGACCTTCCTGCGACGATGGTAGTTCCAGCTGGCGGGACAATTTACCCTCCAGGTCGGAAATAACCTGCTCGTTGTCCTCCAGACCAGCTAGAGCACCTTCGAGCAATTTCAAGCGATCGCCATGCAGACTGGCCTGAGTGTTGAGTTCTTTCCACAGCTCCAGGAGATTGTCGAGGCTCTTTTTCAGAGCGGGTGTTTTCAGCGTAATAGTACGGAATGTTTCTTGCAGGTGTTTTAGGTCCGGTTCAAGCAGACCCAGACGGCGTTTGTAGTCGTCTAGGATCTGGACCGCATGTTCCAGTGAGTCCAGATCGCGAGGCATTGGCGAGAGGATGATGTGGTCCAACTCGCGGGCCATCTCCTCCAAACGGGTCTTCAGGGAAATACATTGTTCGGTGAAGATTCGGCTTGCTTGTTTGCTTTCCTCTGAAATTTCAAGAAAATGACATATATTAACACCCGGTTGCAAGCAGAAGCATCTTTTAGGAGCAACCTCGAAAAGATCTGAAGCGAAAAACGCCTTTCATGATTCCGTTTCTTCAGATAAATTCACTTTCAAACTAACTACTTTTTACTAAAAGCGAACGATTTGCTTCTAAAACACGGTCCGTTGCGAGTAACGATCGAAGTAGAACTGACCGCACATTCCACAAAATCTAGAACTAAACTTCCCAAACACCCACCCATCTTTCCAAGGGAAATCGTTAAAACATATTCGTTCCAGATCGTCCGGTTTATTATTCTTGACCTTCCCCCTTTATTGACGTTGTGGCATACAATGGAGTAACATAAAACTCAGAAATGACCACAAATCCCAAAATGGTCACATCGATCAATTAACCAATTAAAATCAACCTATTGTCTAAAGCTCGTTTGAACTCCCAATGGAGATCATTTCTCCGTGGTGACGGAATCAATCATTTACTTTTGCTCGAGGTGCTATTTTGAGATTGCGTATTTGGCCAAAAATCATTCCACTCAATCAACTCTTGGGTCGTAAAATTTCATTAGAAACAAATATGAACTCAAACTCACCTTCAGCTCTGGCACGTTTTTCGAATTCATCAAACAGTCGATTCACCTCGTCCATTTCGCGCCGCAGTCGGCGCAGCTGCGGATCGGCAGGATCCCCTTCAGCCAGCAGCTTGTCGGCGTCATCGTTCAACGCGCGCCGAATGGCTGTCCGCTGTTCGGCACCCATCGCCAAAAATTGCTCAAAGTCCCAGCCCTTCACCACCTTGATGGTGGCAAAGATCATGTTCTGTCTTAGCCGTAATTGTTTCTTCTGCCATAGGGCGATCGAGCGGTCGAACAATCGCTTCAACCGATCGGCAGCTTCGATCGATTCCTGATCCGGTGGCGGTAGAAGAAGGCACACACCATGGACGGATCCCTCTGCTCCCTTCGCCGTTTTCACACGCCATTTCACCCTACCAGAGGTATCCAACAGGGTGCAGGATTCGTTCTTCTCCAGTGAAATGTTGCCCTGTTTGTAGGAGCAAATCGTTTGCACCGTACACTGTCGATTGACCGGTTGTTTTCGCTGTTTCAAAGGCACTATCGTCGTGGCTTGGTGTTGTAGATGGGCCACCGTTTCGCCGAATGCGTTCAGCTCCTCACGGATGTCCTGCATTCCGCGCAGCAGACTCTCGCCCTGGTCGAGCGAGAACTCTGACTGGGAGTATTTGGTATTCAAGATGTCATCCCGTTTGGCAAGCCAGTTTTCCGCTTCGCGAATTTCGTCGAAGAACGAGTGGTAATCCGTGGCATGTTTCAGATGGACCTCTAGGCAGAGCGTCAGTTGCAGCAGCCAAGACCACTGCGACTGAAGGGCCTGCAAGTGACCTTCGATGCACTTCGAGGCAGGGTGCTGTTGGACTAGAAGCGCCTCTCCGCGATCGAGGATGGTGGCAAAGTGCATCTCGCGTTTCTCCAGCTCGGACATCAGGTTCTGTTGGGGCGGGAAAGTAGGGATGAAGGTTAGTTCTGTTTCTTCAAATAACGCGGTGAATGTGAGGAAAATTTAAAACACGAACATAGAAGCGATAACACCGGTGATAACACGGAGAACAGAAAGCTAATGCCTGGGAACATTAAAGCAATTACCGATTTAGTCATTTTTGTGCAATCATTTACCATTAGAAGTCAAAGCTGTCGTACATCAGTCAATTGTTTAAGTTGATAATTTTTTAGTTCAATTTCGAAAGTGTGTTCAAATTTATCGATGGTGGCTTACATTTTGTCAGCCCGAGGTACTCGATTCTTAAGTCTGTGGGAGGGAAAGTGCTGGTAGTACTACATAATTTTTTGAGGCCTAAGAGGTCATAGAGAAATGGCTGAACACTGAATAGAAGAGAACACCATCGTGAAACTTGTTGTAAATTAAATCCTTTGTAAAGCAAAATATGAAAAATATGTGCTTTGAATCTAATTGACATCCTAGGACATCCTGAACATCGAAAGAAAAAATTGACTGCATATATGTAATGTAGAGTGTTGGTGAAGAATGTGGTTTATATTCAATGACATTCATAGACTATTTTTTGTATACGTTAAACATTTTTGTAGCATCCAGGGATGTTCTTGGTCTTCCAAATTATCCTGGAGCTCATAACATAAGATCTAAAACCGTAACAGTAGTCCTTTTTTTCACTATTTACAGTTACGATACATCATTAACTAAGCTAATATAGTCTTCTCATGAAACGTTCTTAGATAGTCTTAGGATGTCCTAGATAAGCCAAACTAACGTGAAGTTCAGAACTACAATCTTAACTAAAAGTTTTTTTTTTTGTTATAAAAAGTTATATTTTGCTTGCTTGTTTGTGTTTGTTTTTTTAAAAAATCCTAAAAAAATCTGGGAGCTTTACAGATGGTATGAGAAAACCTTGGAATGATCTGTGTCATCCCAACTACCCTGAAGGCCAGAACACGAGATCTACACCCTTAACAAATCATTGATTATCTAAATTCGTTGAGGGAAGATATCTAACTATGTTTATATAGTTTGAATAAATAGTCTTCGGATATTCTTTGTCATTCATGTTTTCTCTCCGGGTTTTTAGGTTAACAATATTTTCATGAACAAAACGAGTTTTTACTAACCGTAATCCCACTAATAAGCAGAATAATTTTTCAAATTTGAATTTTACAAAACAGGAAGCATGTAACTGAAGTTTGGTTCTGAACTACACCTCCAGACTTACTAAGAGATACAAGAGGATGTACATGATTGACTCTAAATTGTAACGTTGAGTAGCAAAAAGAGCTACCGTTATAACTGTAGATCTTACACTCCTAGCTACAGGACAGTTTGAATGAACTAGAATATTTCAAAAATAAAATAATATTCATTGAGCTACCTTTGGGGGTGGAAACTCAGGTTAAATCCCTGGGCACACATTAAAAAACACCACTCCCGGCGAAGACAAGCGCTAGCTATCTAGAATTGTATTTGGAGGAAATACCAAAGCAGAACCCATAGCTTCCGAAAAGGTAAACCCTGGTCTTCCGGAAAGTAGGGGCTTGGTGTCAGGCCCTGCGAGCCAAACCGTAAAAAATCTAGAAACGGAAAGTCAACAAGGGAATACGGACCGGAACAATTGGCGAAGGCCACAGCGTCGAAAAAGGACCTGCGATCGGAAACTCGGTGCATGGAATTATAAATTTCTCAATTTCATTGGAAGCACACGCATACTCTCCGCTGTACTGAAGGTCCACTGGTCCGGCATCGTAGTGCTGCAGGAGGTGTGTTGGAAGGGATCCATGGTGCGAACGTTTAGAGGTAATCATACCATCTACCAGAGCTGCGGCAACACACGTGAGCTGGGAACAGCTTTCATCGTGATGGGCGATATGCAGAGGCGTGTAATCGCTTGGTGACCGATCAACGAAAGAATTTGCAGGTTGAGGATTAAGGGTCGTTTCTTCAACTTTAGCATAATCAACGTGCACAGCCCACACTTCGAACGCACTGAGAACGCATTCTACACACAGCTCGAAGGTGAATACGACCACTGCCCAAGCCACGACGTCAAGATCATCACAGGAGACCTGAATGCTCAAGTTGGCCAGGAGGAGGAGTTCAGACCGACAATTGGAAAGTTCAGCGTTTATCAGCTGACGAACGATAACGGCCTACGACTCATATGGCCTACGATTTCGCCACCTTCAAGAACATGGCCATTCATAGCACCTAATTCCAGCACAGCGTCCCTTATCGCTGCACATGGAGATCACCACAACAGAAGGAATCGCAAATCGATCACGTTATCGTTAATGAACGACACTTATCGACGATATTATCGACGTCAGAATCTATCATGGCGCTAACATTGACTCTGATCTCTACCTGGTGATAGTTAAACTGCTCCCAAAACTCTCCGACATCAACAATGTCCGGTATCGACGGTCGTCTGGAAATGTCACCATTGCGTACGCGCAGCATCTTGACCCGGCAGCGTTTCCGGACGAGGGTAAGGTTCGCGGGCCCCTCTTGAGGACTGCTGGAGTACTGTCAAAGCAGTCATAATTCGTGTACGTAGAACGAAGTCAACGGAATTATTGGTTTGACGAAGAGTGTACAGAGATTTTAAAGAAGGACGCAGCGTGGGCGGTTATGCAGCAGCAAGGGACCCGGAAGAACGTGGAACGCTACAAACGGAAGCAGAAACAACAGACCTGCCTTTCCGGGAGAAAAAAAACGCCACCTGGCTGAAGCGGAGTTGAGAAGATGCCATTCTGCAGCTGTGCCATTCTCAGGAAACACGAAATTCAACGCAAAGGCTTTGTGCCACGGGCCAAAATGTGCAGGAATAAGGATGGAAGTATCTTGCCGAACGGACGTGAGGTGATTGAAAGGTGGAGACAGCACTTCGACGAACACCTGAATGGCGCGGAGAACGTAGACTGTGAGGACCAAGAAAGCGGAAGCAATGACTACATCAGTACGGCATGTGAGGGTAATGAACCCGCTCCCACGCTGAGGGAACTTAGGGATGCCATCCAACAGCTCAAGAACAATAAGGCAGCTGGTAAGGATGGTATCGGAGCTGAACTCGTCAAGATGGGCCCGGAAAAGTTAGCGACTTGTCTGCACCGGCTGATTGTTTGAATTTGGGAGCCAGAATAGCTACCGGAGAACTAGAAGGAAGGGGTAATATGCCCCATCCTAAAGAAAGGCGACAACTTCCGAGCGATCACCATTATGAATGCCACCTACAAAGTGCTATCCCAGATTATCTTCCGTCGTCTATCACCTATAACGAATGAGTTCGTGGGAAGTTATCAAGCCGGCTTTGCCAACGGCCGCCCGAAAACGGTCCAGATCTTTACCATACGGTAAATCCTCCAGAAATGCCGCGAACTCCGAGTCCCTCCGCAGCACCTGTTCATCGATTTTATGACGGCGCACGATAATATCGACCGCATACAGCTATGGAAAATCATGGACGAGAACGGCTTTTTCAGAAAGCTCACAAAAATGAGTAGAGCAACGATGGACGGCGTGCAAAGTTACGTAAAAGTTTCAGGCGAACAATCCAGATCGTTCGAATCTCGCCGGGATTTCGACAAAGTGATGGACTTTCCTGCCTTCTGTTCAATATCACCCTAAAAGGTGTCATGCGACGAGCCGGACTAATGATGAATGCGTCGAAAATAAACTACATGCTAATAGGCGGCAGCGGGCTCACCTAGGTAGCAGTGTTACGATAGACGGGGATATTTTCGAGGTTGTGGATGACTTCGTCTACCTTGAATCTCTGTTAACGGCAGACAACAACATCAGTCGTGACATACGAAGGCGCATCATCAGTGGAAGGCGTACGCATAATGGGCACCAGAAGAAATTACGGTAAAAATAGATTCACCCCCGCACCAAATGTACCAAGTGCAAAACGCTTATGAGGCCGGTGATTCTCTACGATCACGAGATTTGGACCATACTCGAAGAGGACTTGCAAGCATTTAGTGTATTCGAGCGACTCGTGCATATGATATTTGGCTTTATTCAGGAGTACTTCCGGATCAGTACTTCCAATAAAATGTACCCAGTATAAACTATATGGTATTCTAATTGTTTAGACATGGTGTTTCCGAACTTATTGAACACAGTGTATATAGCCTAAAAAGGATTATTAATGATGTAAATCCCATGTTCTTAACTCCCGGAATGTTTGAGTGATCCAGAACAACATCATAATATTTCAATCCTGTAAAGCAATAACAGTCACCGTTACAAATGTAGAACTTAAGCTCTGATCTCCAGGAGAGTTTGGATGACCTAGAAAATCCAAAAACTAAGGATTGTGTCGAAAATAAACTGGCGACGCTTTTGAGCCGCTCACACATACACGCGTAAGACTATCGGTTTGAGCCTACCTTCATTTGACACGTTCATTTCTCAACAACTTGATCAGCTCCTGAACTTTCGGTAAACAGTGATCGTTTTCGAGATGCCGCGAATCAAAAAGACTATTGAAATTCAAGTGGTAGATACGTGGCTTCGTGAGAAGGATGCCTCGATGAACAAAACAGCGAAACGTTTCGGAATTCATCACGACAGCGTAAAATCTATTATCAACAAGTTCGGGGAACCCTACTCGTTTGATGGACTGCCAAGAAGTGGGAGAAACCAAGGTAAAGCTAACGCAAAATTTGATCGGAAGGCAGGCAACCTCTTTCTTCCGAGCAGATTGATGTCGATTCGTAATTTAGCCAAGAAGGCTCCTTCCTCCGCCGAAAAGGTGCGACCTGAAGACTTAAAAGAAGCAGAAAATAGCAAAACAAAATGCTGAGCAAAAATCCAGGGCGAAATCAGAGCCAGAAAGTAATACAGCCGACATTTGCAACAACCGTCTACCTGCGTTTTGATCGATGACGAAACATATGTGAAAGAGGACTCCAGAACGCTTCCAGGTCCGCAATTTTACACCAAGGTCATCGGCGAAGATTTGAGCATCTCCGAAAAGTCGTTCGAGGTGGACAAAAATTTGACCAGAAGGTTCTCGTATGGCAAGCAATTCGTTCCTACGGCTCCAAGTTATCGATTTTCTCTACTTAAGGTACGATCAATGCCGAAGTTTAGCGAAGTGAGTGTTTGCAGAAAAGGATGCTTCCGTTATATAAGCAGCGCAAGGTTCCTCCTTTGTTTTGGTCTGATTTGGCGTCAGCTCATTACGCCAAAACCACAGTACACTGGATGCAAGAAAATGGAGTAGATTTCGTTGAGAAAGACATCAATCCTCCCAATTGTCCACAGCTTCATTCAATTGAACGCTACTGGGCTATCGTCAAGCGTAACTTGAAGAAGAGTGGTAAGAAGTGCCAGACCATGGAAGAGTTCAAAAAGAATTGGACTGCGGCTTCCAGAAAATACGACAAAACTACTGTTCAAAACCTAATAAGTGGAGTCAAATCCAAAATCAAATGGATCACAAATGTAGACCTTGTTGGGGATCTTCAGAACAGTCTGAATAAACTAGAATTTCTTAAATCTTGTAATGTGTGACCGTATCACAAATTTGTAAAGCCGAGAAATCTACAGTTTCAAATTTAGATCTTAAGTTATGAGCTCACTTTTGACACTTTTGACGACCTGGCACATCCCAAAACCAGTTAAACGCAACACTCAGGCTCATGGCCATGCGAGTCGTGAGTGCGTACAGAACGTTATCATCGGAGGCAGTATGCGTCATTGCCGGAATGATTTAAATTGACATCACTCTGGCGGAGGACAGTGAGTGTTATCAGCGGAGAAATATCAGTGGAGTTCAGAAGCTCAGAGAGCGGAGTCGATGACCAAAAGGCAGCGAGAATGGGACACTGTCGACAGACGCACCAGCTTATACCGGATCTGTCGATCTGGATGAAAAGGAAGCATGGAGAGGTAAATTTATTATCTTCAGGAGAGTAAGATTCTATGAAAAACCACAGGAAACTCCTTGCAAATGGATGGAATTTCCCTGCTCATCTGAAATCCAGACCCTGTTCATCAACACTGTGACAATAATAATTTATCACCAAAGCAATCGGTACAAGCAAGCGAATTAACAAATAACCGAACTAAAAACTCATATTAAAGCAACGCATACACACAATTATTCGCCAAATGAACATTGAAACAAAACTCTTCCGTTCAAAACAGAAAGCAACCTTGAGTACTTACTTCATCACCATTTCCATACGAACGCTTGAAAGTAGACTACCGGTTAGAAATAGTGCGCAATTTCACAGAATTAGTTATAGCACAGTTGCCGACAAAACAAGAATCCAAGAACGAAAGAGAATTTCAAGAGCAAAGAAAAGAACATTGCAATTGTACAGAATGCCTAAAGGTTAAAAAATACCCTGCCACCAAGATCCCGAAACTTACCTCGTAGTACCGATGCACGGCGGACAGGTCCAGATTTTTGTCCGCCCAGTCCCGACTGACCTCGATCTGTTCGCGATCGTTCAGCCAGCTCAGCTCGGACGTCGCCGCCGACAGGAAATCCGCCAGGGCGTCCAGGTCCGACAGCCGCTTGGTCGAGGTGCTGAGCAGCTCGGCGTAAATCTTTTGCAACTGGCTCAGCTTCTGCTGATACAGCTGCAGCTCGTCCCCGGTGAAATTGCTCTGGTGCCGTTCGCTCTGGGTGATCTTCGAGTGGAACTGATCGATCACTTTGTGCTCGTGCTGGTGGCGTTCCAGTTCCACCTTGGCCGACGGTAGGTCCGAACCGAAGTCCGAGGTCAGTAGTTGTTTCTGGGGATGGAATTGGAAGGTTGTGGGTGTTGAAAGATTTCATTAAAAGAGTTGGTAGAGAACACGCACCAGTTTGGTTTGACACCACTCGGTGTATTCCTGGACGTCTCGGAAGTACGGATTCGTACCGATTTGGCGTGTTTCGGTCACGACGCGGGTTTGTTTCGTGATCGTCGTCTCCTGAACTGGGTAGCTCATACCGGATAGTTTTTGTACTAAACTAGTGTGGAATGTAGTTCGCAGCTGGGACCACCGTTGGTGCAGTTTTGTGACTCTGAAATTAAAGTAAGTTTTAGTGTTTACATTTCAACGAAGCATTTTTCCGCAAGGTACTCACTTTTTGTGCAGGTCTCCAGCCTGTGGATACCGGCCATCCTTCAGGCTATGGCAGTCGTCGTTCATTTCCTGGAGCGGTTGCTCCAGATGCCGGATGTCGCTTTCGAGTCCCTCGACTATGTTCTTCGCTTCGACTGGATGCAGTCGTTCGATTCGTCGGCTTTCTTCTGTGATTCGAGTTTCGATCTTGGTAATAACGGTCTCGGTGTGCTTGAACTCACGTTGTACTTTGTCAGCCAGTTTCTGTAGCCGTTCAAGCCGCTGCACCTCTTGCTGGAGAATCATGTCCCGATCCGCCAGTGCGGACATGAGCCTGTGCCAGGCCTTCTCCAGTGATTCGGGTCGCAGCTCGGTCTCCACGTCAACTTCACCGATGGATTCGAAATACTTTTCCAATTCCTTGTAGATGGTAAACAGTCGTTGTTTGTCGCGTTGCCGCGGTGGCACTTCTTCACTTCGGAATCGGTTCAGATCTGATAACAACCGTTTGAGCTCGATCAACGTGGTTGGGAATGCTCGTTCCTGTAGGAGGGAGGTCTTTTCCCGGCACCAGTACAGTAGCTGTTGGGCTAGTTCCCTATATTCCTGTACTCTTCGCTGAGATTCCATGTCGAAGAGCGGATGGATTTGTGGCGGTTCCGGGAAGACATCGTACAACGAACTTAGGTAGGTGATCATCGATTTCTCATCGGGTTCGTTGGTATCAACGTCTGTGGATAGCAAAAAAAAAACAATTCCAGTCAATAAATTATCACGGGACGTGCAAATAAAATTTATGCGACATTCAACAATAGAGTCATCTTCACGTCATGCGCACGTAGCTTCCATAAGTGGCGTGACGGCTATTAAAATAGCTCCTTTGTATTGCTTTTGCACCCTTATTTAACTTTGGTGATCGTCACAATCCGGGCGGTTCCCCAACGGGAGCTACCGCAAATAAACTGAACATTCATCAACACCTTTTGCCCACAGAAGGTAAGACGGCACGCGGTCACGGTTCTCAACCCGGACAAAGGTGCATTTTTTTTTATAAAATAAAAGAACAATTCAAATCTCGTAAGAAAATGAATATATACCTCGTTTTGCATAGACCCGAGTTCAACCCGTATGACGGATTCGGGTAATTTAACATCTTGATTTGGTGTGTATGCACTAAAGAACGTGAACCCACTGCACTGACTGACAGTACGATGATTCGGTGACAACAACCTGCTCACGGAAATCGGACTTAAATCAAACCAGGCACGCTCAATTTAACAAACAAGGCCGAAAACAAACCTGTCGAAACAGAAACGGAGCACCTTACATCAGCGTCTCGGTGCGTTGGGATAAATGGCCCGTAACGAAGCAGTACTTCGCACAGTTGTGACGGTTGTCTTCATAAATTATCATTCAATTTGAAGTTCCGATTCGTTTCCGAGCTGTTTTGATTTTGATTCAATCGATCGTTGATGACACGTTAACTGGATTAAATGGACTGTAGATCAAAATTAATGATCCTATCGAAATGAAGTGTTTACAATTCTACCCAGAATTTGCTTCGCGGTGTGTTGATACAACCATTGTAACATTTGTTTGGAAGTGGCATGGGATGAAGATTGATTACCGAATAATGGGGATCGTCAATCTATATTGAGGCTTTTGAGTTAATCATTGCCCAAATGATTGAGTAATAAATGGAACTCGTAGAGTAGAACACTATCCACATTGATATCGATTTTAATTTCAGAATTTAGGGCCTTATTACGAGTGCCACTTCACGGGTGCAAAGGCATCACGGTGGAAAAAATGACGTGTAAATCAAATGGGAGTCACTGTCCTTATTACGACTGTCACGAGGAAAGTGAGAACCGTAATAAGCCCTTAATGTTTCAAATGTTTGCTTTTTTCAGTTACACGCTGTATGGACTAACGACTGGCCTTAACAAGAACAAATCCGATTACGGTAACGTATACGTTAAAAAATGGACTGATTTTAGCAATTTTTCATTCGATTACCCTGTCACCTTGGTGAATGCATCGACAATCGTATGTAGAGAAATTTTCCTTAGTCAATTTTACGATTATTGGAGGGTCTAGACTATGACGGTATAGTGATTTTTAACCGACTATGGTCATGGTCAAAATGACCATTAAAATAGTTGACTCAACATTTACCATGGTGCCGGCTTAGTCCTTGTAACCATGACCTTAGTCAAGAATACCATGAACGTGGTGAATTCGACCTTTTTCATGGTTATCATAACCATTCTATACAATAGTAATCTTGACCATGATTTAATTGCCGGTACAACCATGTAACTATTCTCAGTGTAGTAACCCTGTTGTTTACAGAAAAAAAATTGAGAGCCTGGAAGCCTGATTCCAACCGCCGCACAGAGCTGCTCAACTGCAAAGCGCAGCAGAAGCTGAATAGTAAGACCGAGGTCAATGTGGGCTCATCGTAATGCGTCTTGGCCTGAGAGGTTGGTAGAACCGGCCAAACAATGAGAAGCACGTGGGCAAGATTAACATTGTTATGCAAATCTCAAATTTGAAAAATGGCATTTTAAAGGGTAATTGGGGCTTGAAATTGGCACTTCCAGAATGAACCTGGCGGCATTCGATTACATGATTTTTTTCTGTATGGTATAATTGTTTGTAAAAAGTATTAGGCGCCGTTTTGGGACGGGCTTCAAATGGTGAGTTAACAACCAGAAAGTTCTTCGGTCCTCACAGGTTCTCAAGCCTCCACGAGCCTGCCGAGAAAAGACGAGAAAAGACTGCCAGCTGGAACATGGAGACGCTGGTTGTCGTAGCATGGGCAATGTTGTCAATTTGACAACAGTGCAGTGAGGAGGTGCGACTAAAGATCGTGTACCTGTCTATCACATTTATAATTTCCATTCTCATTAAATAAATAATTTCAGCACGCTTCTAAATCACCTTTGCATTCCAAAACGATTTATCTTTAGAGCATGGAGCTCAACTAAAGGCTCTATTTGTTTCTCATCATTTCAGCATGATGTTTACATTAAAATTGTTCTTATGAACTCCCACTACTATTTTCATACAGACTGACATGTGCTCATAAAGCCTGTCCACGTTCAATTCCAAATACGTGATATTGTCAGCAAACAAAATCTAGACATAAATCAACAAAACCGATTGTTTATTTCTGTATAATAGAGTTACATGCATAATATAATAGAGTTATATACACAGTATATACAGTTGATTGAGATGTTAATCCTTCTTTCTGTAATATTCTCGAACTTTTTGTAGTTAAACTGCCATCAGATTCCGCATTCAGATCTGAGATTCCTCAGATACGCTAGCGGTGGCGATTCTCTTGAAATCATCGATTTGTTTCGCTTTCTTCATAGTTTCAAAGAGTTTCCGCTTAACCAGAGCCCAGTATTTTTCTATCGGGCGAAGTTCAGGACAGTTAGGTGGATTGGCTATTTTTGACATATCGCATAATGAAAAGAGGCCAAAGCAAGCCAAAACAGAGCTGGAGAGCCATGCCTTCATATATCAACCGGTAGCAACAGCTTTTGCAGACATTCTTTCTCATCCTTGTTGATAGTGCAGATAGAGACAAAATTTTTGGATTTTCGACCACAACTACATACGGCCTGCCGAACCAGATACTTCTTGAGAATTAAGACACCTTCTTTGTCCGTAAATACTCAGTAACGGCAATTTCTCTGCGTTGCGGAATAAAAAGCTACACCCGGAAGCTGTTGAAAGTTTTCAAGCAAATATGTTTCGTCGTCCATTATGGTAGAAGCAATCTTTTTTACAAAAACTTTGTGGAACGCTCCTCAGCCCGACTTTGTGAGGAGAAATTTTGCTTGTTATCACGGCTGGGCACCTTTTTCACTTTGTGCGTCTGGCTACCATGATTTTGATTTTCCAACACAGTGGAAACGGACACGGAATCAGCGCATTTCTTCCATTTTGCCCGCATTTGCTGGATGTTCTTGACTGCCCCGCCGCTTCGTTGAAGTCGCTGCTTTGAAATTGCCCAGTATTTTTCGATTGTTCGAAATTTCGGGCAGTTCGGAGGATTAATTAGCTTAGGGACAAAATCTTGCTGGCAGCATACCACTCCAGAACAACCTTGGAGTAGTGACAGCTGGCTAAATCGGGCCAAAAGATGACTTTGCCCCTATGCATAAGGACACGCTTTTTCAGGCATTTTTTGATGTAAACTTGGGATGTCATCGTCGAGGATGTGACGAATGGTTCCGTTTTCAGGCCACAACTGCAAATCGCTTGCCAAATCATGGTCTTCTTGAACTTGTCAGCAAACACGAACTAGAATCTTCAAGGCAAATCCCCACTTCCAGTCGCGATGTAAAACTTTTGACCGAGAAGCTGCTTCAAATCGAGTTTGACGTATGTTTCGTCATCGATCAAAGTGCAGCCCTTATGTTTCGTCAAAACAAGGTCGTACAAGACCTTGCACGCTTGTTGGCCACGAAATTCTGCTTAATGTGCCGGTTCGAATGTTTACTGGCTTAGTACGACTTGTATCCTTCCCTGGCAAGGATGTTCCGCATCGTTTGAAAGTTGGCCTTGTACCTTCTGGCCACATCTCGGATCGAAAGACCGGGGTTGGCTTTAACGCACCTCAACACCTTGCTGCGCAGCTGACGATCCTTGGTTCCAGTTTTTTCGTAGGTCCACTGATTCCTTTCAATACTCAGGGTTTCTTTGTAGGGTTTGAGCACTCGACAAACTGTTGTTTTCGGCATCTTCAGCACTTTAGCCAGCTTGGAACCGCAATATTTTTTTTTCGAGTTCCATTTGACGTTATTTATGAACGCGATCGACTACTTTGTTCAAACTTGCAAAAAATGTTCTCTATTTAAACAAACCACTGTCAAAAATTTTCGATTCCCAACACTAGAGGCGTGCTAGCGCTGCGCGAGGGGCGTACCAATTTACTTTTAGTCAGCCTTTATCATTGGAAGTCCCGTTTTTTAATTCTGCTATCATTTTATTTAAACGGAGTGTGTCAAAAAAATGTTCTTATATTTTCGAGTGCAAGAGGTTTAATTTAAGAAAAATATGAAATAATGTAAAAGCTCATTATTTGAAAGATTATCAAATTAAATCAAAATACTCAAGTCATCAAATGAATATATTTGGTGCTTTGATGGAAGGATAAATAGAATTGGAGGTTTAGTAATCAGTTGTCGAAAAAAGTCTACACTGAAGAAGCCCTTATTTCCCCTACTACATTTAACAAAGATGAAACAACAATAAAAAAAAAATCTTTCATTAAAATATCCAAATGAAAGAATCACAATAAGCAATATACAACGAAAAGATTCCATTGAAAAAGCATATTGTTTCCATAGATATACTACAAATTAAAAAAAAACTAATAAAAAGCAATAGAAAGTCAAAAAAGTAAACAATAATATTTCGATAAAGAAATAGCAATTTTTTATTTAAAAATAATCATAAATTTTCATAATAAGTTGATTGAGAAAATAAGAAAAAATAAAATAAAAAAAAAGCGATAAAAAAATAGAAAATTCCCATTTTGAGAATTTTTTTTATGAAAAAACAAATATCAAAAATATCAATGAAGCAACAGCAAATAGAAAATTTCCCCAAAATAAAATACATAAATTTCCATTTAAAATTTTTTTTTCCATTAAAGGCTTTATTTACATTATTCTACTGAAAAATAGTATTCCTTCTAAAAAATACAAAACGTAACAAAAACGTAAGCAGCGGATAGAATAGGGGCTGTCGCTATTGAATGAGGGCTTGCCATCCTCTAAGCCCCCACTGCATGAGTCCAAAATAAACTCTACACTGCGCTTTTTTTTTATAGGTTTGCTTTCAGGAAGACGCATTGTCATTAAAATAATATTATTTTAGAGAACGATTAAACTGTTTCAAATTATACTGAAACTGGTATATTATTTTAGTTTTTATGGAAAATTTATTCAGTATATTTATGATTTTATTATATTCCTTTTTTGTTTAATTTAGTTTTTAATTGCATTTTCAATTTTCTCCATTACTTTTTCTGAACTTTTCATGGAACTTATTTCTATGATTTTTTTTCTTCTTATTTTTATGATTCTTTTATTGGATTTTTTTTAATTAAATATTTTTATCAATGGAATCGTTAAATGTTCTATGGCAATTTTGGTTTTAATTTCTTGAAAATCATTGTATTATGCACAGTTTCATGAGCATTTTAGTTTATCTATAGGAATTTTCATTTTTTTAATTGCTGCCAGTCCTATTTGTCTACAGGCAATGTTTTTTTTTATGGAAATTTTCCATTTTTTATGAGTCGTTTATATTTTAGTTCGGTTTGGGGCCTCTGTTAAATAGGTCGGTCGGCAGAGGCGCAGCTACAAAGTAACAGCATACTGGTGGCTGGGTTCGATTCCCGGTCTGGTCTAGGAATTTTTCATTAAGGAAAATTTCTCGACTCCCTGGACAAAGGATATGATTGTACCTGCCTTACAATCATTTTCATGCAAAAATGATAACTGACATCGAAAGTTCCCAATTAATTACTGTGGAAGTGCATTTAGAACACAAAGTTGAGAACAAGCAATAAGCTAACTGTGAAGTCAATAGCTTGAAACACTAAGAAAGAAGTTATATTTTAGTATTTTTCATTTTTTCAGTACTTTAACATTTCTGTTTAGACTTTATGTTATTTTAGAAATTGATAAGCATGTATTAAAATATTGTAAATCCATTTATTATAACATAATGAACATTATTACATATTGTCCTATACAAAGTAATTGTAACTATGAAGTGAACGAAGTTATAACAGTGGTAATAGAGCGTTAAAAGTTTTGTAACAGATTAATACTTTAATGTTTACATTTTTGTAACAAACATTGTAGAAGAGTTTATTCCCAGATTTATAGCTTTTTTTCTTCTTATTTGAAAGGGTGTACTTTGCAAGTCAGCAGGTATTGGCAGCTAATCTCAAATTCGGTTTGTTCAACTACTTAAAGAAGTTAAGCCGTTGGTCGCAGCTCATGTGTTTATGAGTGCGATATGTAGGGTGGTTGTGTCTCCCTCTGATGGTGAGGCAGAGGGAGGCTAAAAGCCACATTAATAAAGAACGAAGAAGAAGAAAAATCTCGTTGTCGTTGAGCATCTTCCAGCTTTGTTCTACTATTACAAGATTTGATAATTTCACCAAGTTTGTGCGTGTAGCAGCTTTAGCTTTCAACGTAAGAAATATATAATATAGAAGGAACGTTATATCATATACGAAATCCACCCTCCAGAAATTTGATGCATTCCCAACGCAGCCCCATTTAAATCAAATATTCATAGCTGATAACGTAATACTCACCCTCTGGATCGAGTAACCGCGTAACGCCATACTCCCGCTCAACCACGTGGAATGCTTGCTCCAGTCGTTCCCGTGGTCGGCGCGATCTCGAATCTCGCCAGTCGATGAGATCGGGCCGATTCCGATGGATGAGCGCCGAGAAGGCCAAACCATCTCGCCAGGAGCCGGTGAAGTCATTTACCCGGACGCCGGGGTATTTGGCTGTGGAACGGCGGGCCCACCGAAGCAGGGCTTCTCGTGCCGTTAGATTGTCCTCCTGACCGACGACGATGTCGGAAATCTGTGAACAGAGAGAAACGGTGTGACATTGTTAATCAACCTGACTGAATACGGTAGATTTGCGAGGAATGTAGACAAACGGATGGGCGTGGATCAAGAGGCTACCAAGAGTGAAATAATATTTATCAACAAACACGGCGCTTGAAACGAACGAATGACTACTAAAGAACGGCCAATGATGACAAAATAATTGAAACGCATTCACCAACAAGTAACTAGCAAGCGCATACGGCAGTACAATGCAGAAATGCAAATTACATTGCGTGGGAGCGATTATCTAGATCAAGCGTGGATGGAACTCGCTCTGGCTGTGAGAACGCAGAACGGAGGCTTCATCTCGAGGTCAGGCGCTACATATAATAATGATCAATGAAATGACCATTTCTCGACCAACGCGCGCGGTTTGATTAAATCGTCGATGAGTAGGTGTGCTTCGCGGTCACTGGCTGGATGCCAATCATCAATAGTTCACAATAAGCGTATTGCAGTGCATCACCATATTGGGTTTCAACAACAGCAACTGTTTGCTAATAGTCGGTAGATCGGTGGTCGCGTCGTGGTCGAACGGAAACCACGACGGTAATAAATATCCATCAATCGACGACGAATGGCGACAACAACACAACTGCACCCGCCCGCGCCCGCGTTTATATTTCTGATCAAAACGATAATTCTTACTTCTCCTTCTTGAGACGCTAGACGTATGCTGCCGTTGCTGCTGCTGCGTACGCCGGGGGCCACCGTATTCGTAGCTTCATTCGCTACGCCAATTAAATTATCTCCTTATACAAGAGTGTGGTTTGTTGGCTTTATAAAATTCATCCATTGAATAGCGACCGCGGGCCCATCAATGGAGATTGCACCCATCTAACGCGGATGATAATGAGAATGATAATGATGATAGTATTGCCGTTTGCACGATTCTTCCCATGGTGATGATGATGAGCACGAAATTGTAAGAAGATAGCCGCGGTGCCATTTAGGATCGAGTTCACGCGTGACTGATTGTTTAGGTACAAGAACTACGATGGCGACCTTGACCGAAGGGACGATCACCGACTTACTGTCTATGTTATGAAATATTGATCGATTCTTACGTACGTATTGGCAAAATCTAATGATCGAATGCTGAGTTCTACCTTCAAGTAGATTCAAGTAGGTTCAAGTTAGATAAGTCGATAAGGACCCAGCTATAAAAAGGCCATGCTGAAGGTCATTCTCAACCACTCCATCCTAATCAATATTTAAAACACGCAGCATTATAACAAACGCCATATCGCTTCCCACTTGCGAAACCCTCTTGACATTGACCATAAAATTAGGTAGCTGTGACGGTCACCATCGCTACCGATCGATTGAGGTTGTAAATCATTCTGTAATGAACCCTATGCGAACAACCCCTAACTGACTCCCGCTCATCAAAGATCAAGGCAGCCAAAGCCAAGTCAGCGAGTCCTAATCGCTCCATATTTGTAATAACCAATGACCCTACATCCAACGGAATGGATCCCCAATGCATAACCAGTAGCATAAATCGTGAGCCGCCGCCACCGACGTTGATCCATGACTTGTAATAGTTGCACATAAACGGATTCTTAATCGAAACTACCAACTTGAGCGAGGAGTGATTGGCAGAAAAATGAATTAATTGGTTATTCATTCGGTTTAATTAGATTTGATGTAAACGATGACAAGTGAGTAAGCTCGGATCGTATCGATCGAACTGGGTATGCAAAACCATGTCAGTTTCTGTTTGTTCAAATCCCACCCCCAATCTGACCCTTTTTCTCATTATAGGTTTGTTTACACAGGATTAAATTGTTTGCTTCCTGTGTTGAAGATGCATGGCCTGCTTTGACCCGGGACGTTCCTGGGCGAAAATGGTAAAAGTTAGAAATTTTTGATGGAACTGATCGAGCTGAACACCTTTAGTACAAGTGTACTAAAATTGTAAGCGAGAGAAACGCAAAATGAAAAACAGATGTTTTCCAACAAATTTTCCTCCCACGGTTACAGCTGTTCCGTTGTAGTAATAGAGAAGGTAACCGGGGGATGGGGTGTAGTATGATCGTGAGCTCTGAGGCATGTAAACTATCCGAAAAGCATTGTCTGTAGAGTATGCCCATTGCCACTCAATCCACAGTTGACGCGGGAAGGGCCCAGTTCGGTGCTGTCGTCGTCATCGTGTAGTCGTTCAAATCGTTCGTTTGCTTTGCTAGCTCTTCTACTCATTCATTGGATAGGTCATGTTGTAACGACGTTGTAAACACAGAGTGGAACGCGTGTTGCTTTGGTATGAATTCGGACTTCTTTGACTGAGCGGTCGACCATATGGTGCGGCTCGCGATTGAGCTATGAGCCAATGAGCCAATGATGTGGAACTGTTATTAATTTCTTCTGTTTTAGGCAGAAAGTATATAGAAGGGGGGCGCGTATCAAATGACAAGGCGGAATATCAGCGGTTAGTAGGCGATCGGGCGCCTTTTTTGAAGACTTTTGTTGGCATTGGTCATGAAGTTAGATTCTAGAGTTGTAATGATTAATAACGCCTGTTGCCCTAGAAGGAGGTTTACGTAATTTGGATGTTGTATCGTAATGCAATAATGAGACTGTAATTGAAAATCATTGTCTATGGTGTCAAAGGCTCTCCGAGTAAGGTAGCCATTTAAATTGAAAATGTAAAATTACGATTTATCTTAGTTGTCTAGCATAGTTATCCCGGTTGCATTGTAATAATTCAATATTTGGAAAACAAAAAAAAACATAAACATGATTACAAGTTTGAACGAGGATTAATGAGATGATGAAATCGATTTTCAATGAACTTGTAATCTTAAGACCAAAATATAAACAGAAGTAAAAAAAAGCCACATGGTATGTTTTTATAAAACTCAAACTCAGTGGCTTCTCTGCCCATCCGACTCAAACAGGAAATGAAACCTAATTTGTGTTTTAACCGATTCAATACGGATTTTTTCTACACCATATTTCAACATAACTTATGGTCTACATGCTTGAACAAGTGATAAAAACCGATAAAAGGATAAAATTTGCGAACAAATGTTTTTTTAAGGAATGTATCGAAAATAAGCTATCTAAGTACATTTGCGACAATTGGCGAAGCGTTTTGGAATTCATCACGCAAGAGTAAAATCCATCATAACCAAGTTTGGGGAACACCAACCCTAAACTGGATCAGAAAGTGGTAGCTCCAATTCGCAAGAACAAATCAATGTCGATACGTGATTTGGCCGATTACGCGGGAACAGGCGTCGGAATGATTCAACGTATCAAGAAACGGAACAACCGGAAGACCTACAAGAAGCAGAAAATCGCTAAACAAAGTGCAGAACAGAAGCAACGCGCAGCAACAAGGGCCCGGAAATTGTATTTGCGAGTTTTGCAGCGACCGGATGCATGCATTTTGATGGACGACGAGACCTATGTAAAGAGGACTCGAACAACCTTTCAGGTCTACAATATTACACTGCCGTTTTAGGGGAAAAGTTCTTGTATAGCTAGCAACATGTTCCTGCGGTATGTAGTCTACCATTTTTATATACTACCGGAACAATCAATGCGGAAATCTATCAATTTCAGTGTCTGCAAAAGAGGTTGCTGCCTTTATACCAGGAGCATAGTACCCCTCCACTGTTTTGGCCGGATTTAGCATCGGCGCATTACGACTAAACAACTCTCAATTGGCTCATGGAAAAGGGTATAGATTTCGTTGAGAAAGACATCAATCCGACAAATTGCCCTCAGCTTTCGGAACATCGAACGCTATTGGGCGATCGTGAACAGGGTCTTCAAAAAGATCTGTAAAGCAGCAGAGAATATTGAGGAGTTTTTTTTTTATTTCTTTATTAGAGTGGCTTTCAGCCTCCTGGGCTGGTTCGCCACTAATATTGAGGAGTTCAAAAACATGTGATGAAACTTGTCCGGAACTCGATGAAAAGTGTTGGATCAAAAATTCGCAAATTCGTGAAAGAATAATATTATTTTCTTCCTGTCTTCACAATGTTGAAGTTTAATCCCGTAAAATAAAGAATCATCCACTTGTTTGAATAAAACATCATTTTTTTATATCCTTTGACAGAAAAATATGTGGATAACTTATTTTCGATACAGTCTTTAGGTTGTACTAAACTTCCAAACAATCATTGAGTAGAGATCTTGATCAATAATAAGATTTACGATGTTTCCACCGTACTTATGAGTTGAAATAGCTCCACGGGACATCATACCTACGGTACTCCAAACTTTCATTTAATACTTGATGTTCTACGTGATCAACCAGGCTATTTACGATGTCTCCACCGCACTTATGAATTGTAATAGCCCCACGCTACATTATAACACTGTAATAGACATGTTACAGTGTTTCTAGAATACCTGAGGTACTCAAAACTTGGGCAGTAATCATACTCATATGAAATTTATTTGCCTAAATTTTCTTTGTTATTTTGCTAGGATGCCATGTGATCAACTTTATTCCATTATATCACGATGGAATTTTTGCTATTTTAGAGTTTCAATCATCTAACATCGCAGCGGAAAAGGCAAATAGCGGCATTTAATTATTATATGTACATTATGTAGTATTTCTTTACAACATCGTATTATTTCCATCATATCATGACCTTCACATTTTCATACAACAAACTTGATTTAGGCGGTATCTGGCTTAAACACGAAACATACCTTCAATTTATGACATCTAGCATTCCTTATATCTCCAGTATATAACGCAGAAAATTAAAGCTGTGGTAGGCTTTTGAAAATTACGGAATCTATGGTAGGCTTTTGCACTTATTGAAGAATGTATTTTTCCTTTCCGGTTTGCAAATGGACTTTTTACCAATTCTGAGCTGATCTGATTCATGCAGCGCTGTGTGCCATTTGGCTAGTGTTTGATTTTACATTTCAATCTATTGTTATATTGTTTTATTGATTTTACTTCATAGATGATTTAAACATTACTTTTTTTTGCCCATTTATCTTTAACTCCCTTCCACTTGAATCATCCCATTCCTTACTCGGAAGCAATAACTATTAGGTCAGCACAAATAAAAGCGGATTGCTGTTATAAAATCAGCATCAAGTAGCAAATAGTGACCATGGCAACAGTAAATTAAAATGTATAAATGTTAGTTTTGTAAAATTTCAGTAGATTTAATAAACTTTTTCAGGATACCTCAAATCAAGATTTTGGTGAAATGCTGCTATCGCTGAAAACGAACGAAAACGTGCTTATGCGCGAAACCACAGAACTCTACACTTTAACATTTTACAACATTTCTTGCATTTCTGGATCAACCGAACGAAGATCATATATTATAGATACGAATGCTTGTAGTATTTTTCATGTACATAAATATACACACCATTATATAAATATTTCATGGGAATGGGAGGGATTGTTCAGTCTTGTTTTTGGAAGGAGATTCTTTATATCCCTGTGGATACGTATAAGTGATGTTGCATATCGATCCACCCAACCCCTTTTTGGCCCTTCATACAACGGCATGATTAGGATAATCAGTGGATATTAAAGCTTGAGCAAGTCTAGCAGAGAGGAGCGCCCATTGCTGTCGGACTTAGTTTCCGTGCTACAATGGGTGGTAGTACATATCATACATCATACACTACGCGACTTATCTATATCTATACCTATAAACTGTCCTTGGGTTCAGATCTTGATGTTCTACATGATCAACAAGGCTATTTACGATGTCTTCACCATACTTATGAGTTGAAATAGCCCCATGGGACATCATGACACTGTGACAAACATATTATAGTATTTATAGAATACTTAAGGTACTCCAAACTATCCTTGAGATCAGATCTTGATCAACAAAGCTATTTAAAAAGTCTCTATCGTACTTATGAGTTGAAATAACTACATGGGACATCATGACACTGTGATAGACATGTTACAGTAGTTCTAGAATACCTACGGTACTCCAAACTATTCTTGAGTTCAGATCATAATATTCTACAATATTATCACGGATATTTACGATGTCTCGACCGTAATAATACTGTAATGTGACTCTAATTGTCCATGGAGCATTACCAACTCATAAGAACGATGGAGACCTCGTAAATCACCTTGTTGATCATGCAACACACCAAGACCTGCACTCATCAATAGTTTTGGAGTACCGTAGATATTCTGAGAATGCTGCTCTATGTCTGAAACGGTGTAATGATTTTCCTTCTAGGTTTTATAGCTAAGAAGTACGGTCAAACACTCTAAGCCTCCTTGAAGATCATTTAAAATATCAAGATCAGAACTCAAGGACAAGTTGGATGATCTTGTTTGTTTCCGTAACCATAGCTGTTCATTATTTTTCCTAGTTAAAAGAGTTATTTTTGAACAAGTTTGCAAAACAATGAAAATCCGACTAAAAATGAAGTTTCGGCAACCAGTCTTGTGTCTCATTTTTTTCGAGTACTGTCTTTAGGAGCGGATTTGTTCAGGAACATATAAGAAAAGTCTTTCATAGACATCCCTTTTTATCCTTAATTTTTTTACGTTGTTAGTTTCTGGAATAATTTTGCGGATTTTTTTTCTAAATTGATGTTTTGAAGTTTTAAAGTTGGAGTTGTTATTGACAATACGGTGTTCTTTGATTAGTTGACGAAAGTACAAAAAACGAAGAGTGATTTGTTCCAGCATTGCGGAAATATTAGCTGACATGTGGCAACGTTGCGAAAGAGCCAAGGCTTGTGCCGAAGTATGAGAATGAAAATTGGCGCAGTAAAAAAAAATAGCGTACATTTATTTTTCAACTCACGAGACGCCACTGGGGGAATTGTATGTTGGCAGGATAAAAGATATATGCGTTTCAGAATGTGATTAATGATAGCATTCAAAAACCATTTGGACATTTGCAAAGACTTCTTTTTTTTAATAGTTACATATAGCGGCATAAATAATTTAATGGACAGTCGACAGGCCTGCTCCAAAAACCAATGCTTCTAGGTCGCCTAGCTATGGTAGTACCAGTCTCCATGCATAAAACTAAATGCTTCCCAGACTATGACATAAACACTATTTGACAAATGACCTGGCGAATACAAAGCAGCAAAATTTCCATAAGGAAACAAGACTGTTTAGACAACTGTAGCGGAATCAGGAAATGGAAGAGACTGATGAATAAAACTAGGAAAGCTGAAACGTGTCCGATGCTAATCCGAACGAACGAACAGAAACGGATGAGGAAAAACTGAAAAACAGAAGCGAAAGAAGAAACGGCCATGGAAACAACTACAGTTTGGAAAGAGTAGCCGAAGAAGAGAAACGTAACGAAATTATCGGCAGAAGAAGAAGAAAACCGATGCGGATGAACAAAATCAAGAAGAGAAGTCGAAGAAGAAAAGAATGAATAAATGAAGCAGAAGAGATTGAAGAAAGCACAACGAAAGAAGTGAAGCAGAGGAGAGAAGCGAAAAAAAATGAAGTAGAAGAAGATAGCATGAAGGAGAGAAATTTTGAATGAAAAGCCGAAAAAGAAGAAAAATGAAGCAGATGAAGTGGAAAAAATAGAAATCGAAGACGAGAAACGGAAGAGCAGAATCACAAGAAGTTGAAGAACTTGTGGAATAAGAGGAACAGAAGACGAAAAGCGGAAGAAGACAAGCAGCAGACGAAAAATGACAGCAAAAAAATCAATGAAGAAGAGAGAAAAAGAGTAAGGAAAAGTCAAAGAATCGTAAGAAACAGGAAAAGTTGAGGCAAACCAACGGAAGAATAAAAGGAGAAGTAGAGAAGGGGAAGCGGAATTAGAGAAGCGGAAGAAGAGAAGTTGAAAAATAAAAGTTGAAAAAGGAGGGAACGAAGAAGAGTGAGAGAAGAAATACTGGAGGGATTGTACTAGGGTAGTCAAAATGTTTTGAAAGCGACATCTATGGAGCAGTAGAAAAACCAAAACTTCAACGCTATTTTAATAATACATCTTTCACAAGAACGTACTCAAAATCTCATTTCGATCTGTCAATTCATTCTTTGTTTACAAGCCATTTGAAGTTGACATGTCAGTGTATTTTTTGACAATGGAAAAATCCGAATATCGTGCAGTGATTAAATTCTTTGTTTTGGAAGGTTTATCGGCTACTAAGATCCATGCAACGATACTGAAAGTGAGTCTTCTCCTTCATTTCCAACCGTTCACCGTTGGGTTTTTGAGTTTGAGAGTGGCCGTACAAGCGTTGAAGACGATCCACGCTCAGGACGTCCAAAAAGTGCATCGACACCAAAAATCATAGCGAAAATACAGGATATTGTTTTGGAAGATCATCGATTGACTGTGGATGTGATAGCTGACACCATAGGCACCTCACATGGAACAACATGGCATATTTGGCTGAAGTTTTTGGTTTCAAAAAACTGTGTGCACAATGGGTGCCGCATTTTTCATCAAACGAAGAGGTTATAGCGGTCGTAGAAGAGTATTTTGCAGACCTTCCAGAAAGACACTTCCGTGATAAGACAACAATGTTGGAAGATTGTTGGACCAAGTGTATTGATCTTATGGGAGACTATACTGAGCAATGAAAGTGATTTCCCCCTAAAAAAAAGTATTTTCATTTCCTCTTTCAAAACTTTTTAACTAACCTAGAATATGAAGGTGTTAATGGATAATTTCGTAAGACACGAATGCACCCATCTGGTGTGAAATGTCTTTAATAAACAAGAACAAAACTATTTTCGAACGTCATGAAAACAATAAATAAAATGCATGCTCATCGAAATTTAAGTGAATAAATCTAAACAAAGAATAAATACACAGTTTCTGCCAAAGAGGGAGGTGCAGAAGGCTGAAAATATTCTGTTCAAGGTGAAAATATTCTCAACTAGGGAATACACAAGGTGTAACGGTTAAAAAATGGTCAAACATGATCAAATCCACACTGATTATGTTTTTATATAGAAACTTACAAACTAAAGGGCAATACGGTCAAAATTTGGTCAATATCAACTTGACGTATTTCTTTCAATTTTGCATTTAAAAAACCTGAACACCCCTCATTTTGAAGGTGTGTGTGTAGAATGTTGCTCCTATTTTGATTTTGGAATTCACTCTTCAGTTGTCAAAATGCCGTCCAAGCAAGAAGAGCAGCGTATCAAAATTTTGCTCGCGCGTCGGGAAAAACCGGAGTTCCTCGCGCGAAAAGTGGGAAAAATCTATAAAAGTTCCCAAACAAACATTTAAAAATATATTAAGGGTGTGGGGGAAGTTTGTCGACAGCCAGGAAGTCTGGATCGGGGGGAAATCGAAAACCGGAAGCCGCTGAGACGACAAAGAGAGTTGCCGGTAGTTTCAAGCGAAACCCTAACCTATCTCTCCTAGATGCCGCAAATAAGCTGGGTGTATCGTCTACAACCGTGCATCGAGCCAAAAAACGAGCCGGACTATCGACTTACAAGAAGGTAGTGACTCCAAATCGCGATGATAAACAAAATACGACGGCCAAAGCGCGATCCCGGAGGCTGTACACGACGATGCTGACGAAGTTTGATTGCGTGGTAATGGACGACGAAACCTACGTCAAAGCCGACTACAAGCAGCTTCCGGGACAGGCAGTTTATACGGCAAAAGGAAGGGGAAAGGTAGCAGATATTTTCAAGCACACGAAACTGTCAAAGTTCGCAAAGAAATATCTGGTTTGGCAAGCCATCTGTACCTGTGGCTTGAAAAGCAGCATTTTCATAGCTTCCGGGACTGTCAACCAAGAAATTTACGTGAAAGAGTGTTTGAATAAACGTCTGCTGCCTTTCCTGAAGAAACACGGTTGTTCCGTACTGTTTTGGCCGGATTTGGCATCTTGCCATTACGGTAAAAAGGCCATGGAGTGGTACGCCGTCAACAACGTGCAGGTGGTTCCCAAGGACAAGAACCCTCCCAACACGCCAGAGCTCCGTCCAATTGAGAAATACTGGGCTATTGTCAAGCGGAACCTAAAGAAGACCAAACAAACTGCTAAGGACGAGCAGCAGTTCAAGGCAAACTGGCTTTCTGCGGCGAAGAAGGTGGACAAGGTGGCTGTACAAAATCTGATGGCAGGGGTCAAGGGTAAGGCCCGGCAATTCGGATTTGGAAAAGCGGAAGCCTAACTGAATATTTTTCCTGAATTTTATACTAATTGAACTTGAAAAAGAAATTTAATTTGATTTTTTAAATAAACGATTTCACCGATTTACACGCGTTTTCCCTTGACCAAATTTTGACCGTATCACCCTTTACAGCAACATTATTTGAAACACAATTATTCCAATTTTTTAAATTTCAAACAGTCGGGCTTTTCTAAACCTTCCAACAGATTTTGAACCGTATTTTTATCCTCCTTCTTTGGTGCTGAAGGCCAATTTGCTTTGAACAGTTTTTTTTTGCGACGTTCCGCTGAACGATTGCCCAATATTTGCGCCCAGCTCCTGTCAGATTGGAGGTTTTTTTTTACTTGGGTACGATGAGCACGTTGTTGACGGTAAACCATTTCCCGTTGCGGCAGCAAGTGAGGAACAACTGAGTATCTTTAAACAAAAGTTAACAAATGTTTTTTTTTTTTTCCATCTTGGTTGACAGTGTCAGTTGTCACGAAAAATCGCCTGCCAAACCAAGTAATTTCTAGGAGTTTTGACAACTTCTTTACTTAAACTTAGTTTCAGTCTTTTCCTTTGCTAGTGGCCGTGTAAAACTATTGGCCTGGAAGCTGGGACACGCAATAAACTTCAATTTCGACGCGAGCATAAATTAGATATATTAATATGAGTGTTTTGTACTTGAATAACACTGTACATCTTTTTATTTTCACTAAATACAGTCCATAGTTTGTAGTTCAAGTAAATTTTTAGCATTTTCTGTACAATTAAGTTAAGATATTTTTAATAGCATCATTAATACTTCAAAGTTAGATAATTACGGCATACATAACATTGAGTACATGTGCTTGTCCAACGCTCTTCTTGTTAAAATTTCACTTTGAGAACTGAATGGAAAATGGCATGAACAAAATCCATGCATCAATCCGTGCGCACACACCTACAAAACGAGGTGTGTTCGAGGTTTTAAAATGCAGCTTTTAAAAGAGGCAAAATTGTTATCGCCTAATTTTTGACCGTTCCACATTTTAGATAATCATTGGTCATGCATTGGTTGGCATAGGAAGCTCTCAAGCACGAATTGAAGGAGTGGTAAATTTTCGAATATGAAAACATATCGACTTCCTGCGCATAGAGTATATAATGCCTTGAAGTTGTTTGTTTTGAGGTTCTGGGGTTTACGAATATTTGAAATCTACATTAAAAGTAAAATTTAAATACGAAATATCTTCAATTTGGTGCTAAGAAAATATTTTAAAGAGAAAAGACTGAAATAAACGAACGTATTATACACCATCTTGATACCCTTCGGAGACACTGTGTATGCAAGCAAGCTACCAGAAGCCAATAAATTAAGTAACGTTGATTTAAACATCAGTCCGTGGGATTAACAAATTGTTGTGCTCAAAATGAAAAGTTTGAAATTAGGAGGCCATCATCGTGTTCAAAAATTGAAAACCAGATTTTTTGTTCATAACTGAATTACTGGTAATTAAAATGTAATTTTCGTGTTTGTAGGACCCCATAAACTGTGACCTCCCCTGTGTGAACTTGACCGAGCATAATCCAATAGTATCTATCCATTGTCACCTCCTTGAGACACAGTCAACGGCCCTATAAATGGTTATTGTTATTAATATTTTCAACTCCGAGCCCCACCGAAATCAATCCATTAGAGCCACTTTTCGTTAATTGTATGGTTTTGCGGCAGCCACTCAGCCCAAATTAGATGGAGATGCGGAATGATCTACAAACAACAACTCCCCGCATGGTTCATGTTAATGCAACGTGCTGCCAACAATCGGTTTATTGTCAAGGTTTGCCTCAAACGACCAGTTGCGGTTAGTAAATCAGTTTTGAAGTTAGCAATCGATATAAAATATCACTTCCATTTTCGGGAATAAAGGAGCTGCTCCAAGGATGAGGCCTCCCACCTCCACAAGTTTCATGTTGTCGTTGTTTTGCAACAAGCGAACATGTAATGTATTGATAGATATTTAATCGATCTGAGAGAAACCACGGTCCAGTGGTTGGTCGGTAGGTGTCAATCTCCATCGCGATTGCCCGACAGAAACGTGACAGGTTATTTGTTTTGAATCAGATGGCGACGATGAAACGTGCGTCTCCATAGAAGAATGCAAAGTATGTATTTTCCACCAAATGCCCCCCTTCCCTTTCAATATGTCATCATAGTTCATCGTTGGGGGGAATTTGGGTATTCTAAGGCAAAGCTCTTGGTTGACACGAACATGATGTACAAGTGCTTATGAACGAGTATAATACATATTAGGCGACGAACGACCAATTACGTCATATCATACAATGTTCCCTACAAACAACGGTCGACGTGCCTCGCATCTTCTCGGTATATCGCGCAATTAGCCTACCTATCAACTGGAGAGATCACGCTTTTTTGTGCCACCTTCCGGGCACGCGATCGCGTGAGTTTAGATCATTATGCATAGCATCATAGATTTTTTTTGTGTTTCAAAGCGTTCCACTACATCGGAAAAATGTTTATTACCATTTTAAAATACTATACCTTGGCACGTTTCGAGTCCTGCGATCCCATGCGCAAGTACCCAATCTCCGTCGTTTTGACGTCCCGATTCTGCCGAATCCTGTTGTCCGCTTGGGCTTGCTCCTCGGCCCGCGTCAAAGTAGTGATCTTTCGAACAATATGAGTCGTCATCCGACGATGACCATCAGATGCTCGCTGGGATGTGCTTGTCGTTTCCATTGTGTTTCCGAGGACCTCAGTCGTGAGACGCTTGTTACGCGTAACCTCGGCCACGACCTGACTACCGCCGGGATGTGCCACAATCAATTCGTTTCCATAGCTCATGGACGACGGCAGAGCCCTCCAGTGGTCCCGGTTCATGGTTTCGATCACCCCCGGAAGCTCGGTGACGGTCGCTTCGATCACCTTCTCGTTCATTATTTCATGTCGAAAGCGCAGATTGCTGTCATCCAAGTTGGTCGTAATGGCCGGTCCCTTTCGACTGGCGGTACTGCTCCGCGAGCTAGATCTACTGACCAGCGCGCTCGACGGTTGATAATTGTGTTCATGCTGCCGTTGGGCTTTCATAAACACTCGTCCCCGGGGACGAAACTCATCGTCAATCTTGTACATGGCACCTTCCCGTTCAATCACAAATGCATTCACTTTTCACTGAATTCCAAGGATGACCAAATTCACTTTCGTTTGGAATTCCTGCAGTTTCCCTTGAAACACCAAACACTGAAAACACAAATCGATAATCGTAAACGACGTTGGAAATTGCACCACCAGCTCAGCTGCTCACATTACCAGGAACTACTGTAAGGCTTCCCACCCGGTTCGGTCGGATAGTCTCGGTCAGTGTCGTACTCATGAGGGGTTATTCAACCGAAACTCTGTGCAGTGGAACAAAACTTCCGAAATTGATTCGCTGATAGTCATCAGTTAAGATGTGGTTTAAGAGCACTTTATAATGCTTCGGAAATAATCCGTGAACGGAGTTTTTCCTCATTGCTTACTGTGTCCGTCCATCCTTCATTCTAATTAGGTTGTCAATTAGAAAGTGAATATGAAAATATAGATCTTCTCCGATATGCGCACTCTCCCCATTCGTACTAATGCCCTATGCACAAGAGTGTTGATCCGCTATCAGCGTCTTCAAGCATGTCGCTTTTAGGAGCAACTAAATTTCAACACAGGGTTGTAATGCTTTGATTGACACCACTCACAGCTGATGATGGTGCGTGGTGATATCAAAACGCCCGAACGGGTACTGAAGACGAAATACTGCTTGATTTATGGCATTTTGGCGTATCAAATTGCCTCACTGATCAACAGCGCCCGACGATGACCCTGATACAAATCGGAACTAAATTACAAATCACAAGATAGGAAGATAGGAGGGATATTGGAGCGATTTTGGATTCCGATGATTTACACAAATGTTGATGGAAAAAAAATGGTGACCTTGGTGTTAATGTAATGCTGTAGAACATATGCAGTTTATACAGACATTCATGAGCTCTGTTTGGGAAAATACCGTTATAATGTTAATAAACAAAAAACTGAATATTTCCTGAACTTTTATTCACATGCAAGAATCGCTCAAAATGTAAATAATGATGAGTTTTTTCTTCGTTGAATTGCATCCAGTTTGAAACTGTAGTTTTAAACATAGAATAATTTACTCCCAATGAAGATTTCTTCTTCATTTTCGTGAACTTCGTGTAAACGAAGTTATTCTTCGAATTTAAGTTTTGAAGATAAGTAACATTACTTGACTTTCTATTTACTAAAACTTCGAGTTCCTTTGGTTTCATAAATTACTCATGGTGGTAACTTCAAACTGATTTTCACAAAGTTTCAACTATCTTTGAAGCGCAACAACTTACCAAAGTATTAGCTGAGCCTTTTTTAATATTCGAGAGGGTTAGAAGCCAAGGGGTGTAGTGAGACAATCTTAATTCCAGAAAACAGGCTTCAAAGTTTGCGTGTATTTTTCGATCCTATACAAATTACATGAAGCATTAAAAACGAGTCATTCCCTGTAGAAAAGCTCAGGGTCAGAGCTGGTAGATCCCACGGCTAACGGCATCGAACAATCACTGAAAGAAACGAACTATCATGAGCTTTCTTGTCAGTCTCATACCATCATGCTGTCGTGAGATTTTTTCTGATACGATTTTGTTTCCCAAATTTCTTACTAGTCTACTTCAAATAAGCCAAGCAATAATTTGTAATCGACAGAGTGAAAATTTTATATGAAGTATTGTGATGAAACTTACAATAATATCAATAAGTGTGGTAGTAATAGCGATGACCAAAACACTGGCACGTGCTATCATGACGAAAAATTCGATGATATTTAGAAGCAAATCTCCATCATCGTTTTTTCGACCGATGAGATTTTCAGACGTATTATGGACGGTAAAAGTTGAAGGTAATTTTTCATTGAAAATTACATTTGCCAACCCTGCTCAAGGTGATCAAATCTTCATCAAACTTGCATGCATATAGTTTAAAACGTTAGCAATCTTTTGGACTCAATATTGACCATTTTATCACTTACACCTTCGTTCTTAAGGGACGCTCCCCTGGATTTGGACAAAAATAAGGCAAAGTTTGTTTGTGGCAGAATGAAAAGGCATACAAACTTCAGGTTTTGACGATTAAATTCGATTATTATTCAAAGTTTCAGAGATAAAAAAATTGTGAAAATTCAAAATGGCGGCTACAAAATGGTGATTTCCGTAAGCCTCTGCGCGCAAAACATGGGGCGACAACATCAAGCCTGCAGCATCTTGTAGTGAACAGAAATCAAATCTAGTTATCATTCCTACGGCTTGAACTAAATTTCAGACAATTTAAACTTAAACTCATTGCATAGTGATCATTTGAACTGAAAAGTTTAATTTTTCCCTACTTTTTTTCATTTCAACCATGTTTAAAAATTATAAATAATTAATTATTAATGCCAATTTTTAGTTGAAGCCGTACAAACAATTATAACCTTTCAAACAGTTATTTGATGGAGGGAATCGGATTAATTGTTCAAGCCCGGGGCTTGAAGTTAGATTGAAAAACATGGTTTCGAGAAAAACGCGTTCAAAGTTTTTAGAAAGCCCCCGCAGCGCACATGAGACAGGTGTGTTCGAGACGCTGCCATTCAATAAATATTCATCGTATCAAAAAATCATTCTATACATATATTCTACAAATATGTGGCTTTCATTTTTTTGCCAAAAAATAAATCGATTTTTTGGTTCAAATTCAGGGGAGGGTTCCCTTAAGTCAAGTCACGCTTTCAAATTACTATTCATGGTTCAAAAATATATCAGCTAGTATAAATTTGGTTTGCTCTCTCTCAAGATTAATTTCAAATCATTGTATTTGTAACAGTCATTTATATCGTATCAGCATAAAAGATAATAGCTTATGTGATTGCGTTGAACTTAATGAAGAAATTGATCATATTATATTTCAACGTTCCCAGTTAATTATACCCAGAAAAGAAATTAATTGACAATTTCAAGAAATCAGACCACTTTATTCCTGAAGCTGTTTGTGATATTCTTGATAGAAAATATTTTCCATTATTGAAATTTTTATAAAAATTTTTGAATGAAATTTCATATTTTGTGGGATTTATCCTTCTATTTTTATTTTTGAATTTGAAGTTTGGTCCCCGTTACGATGGTTATTCCCCATTAATTCACTTTAATGATTTCGTTTCCAATTGAAAATTTGGCCCACTTGAAGTCTGATTTTTTTTTTTCTAAATTCAAGATTTCGGCTTAGTTTTGTTATTTGAGCCTTAAAGATTACGGTAAGTTTTGTAACATTTTCAAAAACGCTGGAGAGGTTTTGTATGTCCCTTTGAGAAATATTTTGAAAAGAAAGCACTCAAAGGGACTTTTAACTCTGCCAAAAATAAGTGAAAAATAAATAAATAAACTCAATGGCTTCTAACCCCCTCATTGCTTAACTATCATCCAGGATACTTTCCAAAAATAATAAAGACACAGGACTACTAGTATTTTTGGAACTACTGAACAAGTAGCTAACAAAATATTCGTATCATGAAGATTTTTTTTAGATTCAATTAAAGTTAAAATTTGTTCAGCGATATTCGATCTTCAGATAATAGGTTCCATCATAATTTTTCAAAAACTTGATACCAGTTTTTTCGTTTAAAAATGAAAGACTAACAATGAAAATGTTATCATTGGACTTTTCGATCGGCGAGTAGAATACAATGAGGCAAGTTAGGCACTCTTATTTTAAAAGTGAGATGGTCTTTTGAGTTGTCTTGTTGTAGTAGCCAGATAGATAACCTTCGCCAAATCAGCGTGTCACCCAATTTCCAGTTTTGCAAAACATTAAATCAGTCGAATTCCCCGTAAACTAAGGCTAGATCCACTTAGTATTTGGCCGCTTCTTTTTAATTACTGCGACACCTCTAGTTGCCGTAACGAGAAGCCAATGACAGCGCAGTAATTCAGAAAGTTTGTTTACATAGTGGTGAAAGTTTCATGAGAATCTATACTCACGTTCAAAAGTTATCAAAGATGGAACGCAAGAGACGGGAACTAATTTTGCACACTCACGTTGAAAATCCGACGTGGTCAGGAGGAATGATGGCAATGTATCTTAAATTCCCAAAATCGACTGTAAAAACCTAGCTGAAACGTTACCACGAAACACTACCGTTGGATCACACTAAACAAACCAACGAAATGTAACATATGACCAGAAACTACGAGTGAAAGTCCGTAGGGCAGTCCGGAACAACCTGAAATCTCCTTGCGTGATTTGGAGAAAAGGTTCTCTGCGCCGTACAGTACAGTTCAACGAATCTGCCAGCGTCAGGGTTTCCAGTCGAAACTTGCCAGAAAGCACTCTAATAGGACCCTGAAACAGAACCTGGTAGCCAGGCGCTGAACAAGAATGCTGTACGAGCAAGTTCTGACGAAATCCAACGGATCCACATCAACGTTCAAAAGTGCCTGAACCAAATGGACAGCTTGTAACGATCACTTGAAGATGCGATGGGGGATCATTGCCCTGGTATTCTCAAATGTAGCACGTAGTAAAACGTTTCTTGTATTCTATGACTAAACGTTATTGAATGGAGTGAATTAGTGAAAACTCATCGGGAATGATCACTCATATGCATCCGTCGAACCATTCTGAAAGGCCGTTGCCAGAATATCACCACGAATAGCTCACATGCGCATGTCATGTTACCAATTATTAATGCTTCTCTCCTTTCTCCAATTCTCCTGTTTGGCCGCGAGCGGTGCCATATGACACATTGTGAGTCTCGATATGCGCTACTGAAGTCAGCTCTTCAAAAGCAGAAACATCGAGACGACCCTACAGCATAGGGAGGTTGAAGTAGTAAGTGGGGAACGGTATATAACCCTAACTAATTTTACGAGCCAAATTGTCTCACACAAGCTTCAAGCTAAGATGACTTCAAAATCAAGGTAAGAAAATCATATTATTTCTCTAAATTTTGCATATATTTATATAACACCATATGCTGCGATAAAGGGAGGGACCATCAGAGCACCCGATTGAAGCGATTTGGATAGGAAAAGTGGGACTGCCAACTTCCTATTGTTCACATTTCGTGAATAAAGGGCGGGCTCTTCTCCCCATCTAGTGGGACTTTTTACTAGGCGGGGGCTCGGTTTTGTTGTGGTTTCTGCGAACTAGTTTCTGGAAGGAGATTCTCTTTGCTTACGGGCTCACAATACGTTTTTGGCCCTTCATACAGGGACATGATGAAACATTTACCACAATGCAACCTTGATCAAACCGTTTAATTAAAACAGTCCAGTGCTATAGGCAGTTGCCTTACTACATCAGATAATAGTTCACATCATCATCATCATCACCACTAACATACCGATGCACAGTACGTTGAATACTTGGGAAGACAAGACAAACAAGAAAAGGTTATCCGTAATAATGCGAGTAGTATTTTGCATGAATGAAAATGAGACTTTTATAATTTAAATCGCGAAAGTGTCTAAACCACCAACTTTTTAGATTAGCTTCTAAAACCTGTAATGCGTTATAGATAGTCCCAGAAAATAAGGGCAATTTTTTCTAACGCTGCCATTTGAACATACATTTTGATTTTGAGGGATTTTTATGTCGGCTCCATCTAATTGTTTACACCCAAACGTCAAACCGAACATAACTCACAGCATAGTTTAAAAATGCCTGCCATCGTGCACGAGTGGAGCACTATTCCAGGATAATCACTAAGAAAGTTGAAAAAAGGAAAACGTTGGTGTGAAAGCGGTGCGTATTGCGCTCGGAGGGGGAAAACGAACCCCAAATTGGACAACAAAATCGGAAGAGGCGTCAGTTCGCGATTTGGTCAAAAAGCTGAACACTTCACAGTCCAACGTCCAACGTTCAAGCAGCCAAAAAGAAGTCCTACGCAAGCAGCTAGTGTGAAACCACGGGCGCGGAAACTGTATGACACAGTTTTCGCCAAGAATAAGTACTGCATCATGATGGACGACGAAACGTATTCGAAGTTGGACTATAAAGTATTGCCGGGATCGCAAAATTACACGATTCGTGATGAGTTGACAAGGCGGAAACCTCGGTTTTCACTGAAAAATTTGGCAAAAAGGCCATGGTATGGCAGGCAATCTGCTCTTGCTGTAAATTTACGAAGCCGTACATCGTAAATGGAGCAATGAATGCAGATATTTACGTCAAACATGCTTGAAAACCTAGCTGTTGCAGCTGATTTGTCATTACGCTAAGTTGACCATGGACTGGTACAACTCGAAAAACGTAATAATTGTACTTAAGCACATGTATCACCCAGATTGCCCTGAAATTCGTCCCATCGAACGATTTTGGGCTCTGGTCAAGAAGTATCTTCGTAAACATGGTCAACCAGCTGATTTCAAAAGAGATTGGACATGCGCGTTTAAAATCGTTGATAATCAATCTGTGCAGAGCCTTTTGAAGAATGTAGAGGAAAAGTTCGAGAACTTGCTTATACAAGTCATAACAAATCTTTCATCTTTCATCTTTATTTTTTTGTTGATAAGCAATGTTGAGAAACCATAGTAAAAATAAAAGTTGACATAAATACTACAAAAAAACACGTGTTTTCTAACAAACTGAAGGTGTGCCCTTTCATTCTTTGATAGTCTATAGAACCAGTTCGTTATTAAATAAGATGACGGGTAAAACAACGAGACCAAAGCCCGATTTTTTTTACAAAATGGTCATGTTTGGGGGCTTGTCATTGAACCTTTAATCAATTAGGCTGAAATTCCGGCTGTATAGGGTGAGTGGTAATTCCTGACAGTGTTGTTTTAAACATGTTTAACTTTTGATGGGTTAATCACAGACTTGTTGCACATTTTTATTTTAGAGTGTATTCAAATGTCAACACGGCTTGCAAGTTTGTTTTGAATTTTCATTCGTTTGAGACTCGTGGTAATCATGGACGCGAAAAGAAGCTCATGATAAGTTTGTTTTTTGAAACAGTTTCGACCGTACTATTTTAAAGAATTTAAAACCGCTTTCGAACCATCAAACGCTACAAAGAAACCGATTCTTGAAAAATGCCTGCCAGACCTGTCCGTAAATGCACTGTCAGGTGTCCGGAAGCCATCAAACGAGTGAGAGAGCGAATTTGGCAGAATCCTGGTAAGTCTGGCCGAAATGGCCAAAGAACTGGGAATATCGCAGTCAACGATCAGGAGTATTTTGAAAGACGACTTTGGACGGAATCCATACAAAAACAACCAGTAAAATGATCGGGGTATATAGCACATCTTTCTGATATTACTCGTTATAAACTAGCTATAAAAGGTTCCAAAATATTTCAAAGCTGATGGTTTGGGGGTGTTTCTCCAAAACTATGAAGGTTGTATTGCTGTTCATTGAACCTGGTGTGAAAATCAACAGTAAATATCATATCGATACGGTTTTGAAGAACTATTTGTTGCCCTTTGTCAAGAAACCCTACAAGAATACACCATACTGCTTCCAACAAGACTCTGCATATTCCCAGCAGGCAAAAACCAAACAGGCTTGGTGTGAGGACAATTTTCCGGATGTTATTTCGTCGGAAGAATGGCCTACCTCTTGACCTGATTTAATCCTCTCGACTTCTATGCATGGGGCTACATGCTGGGAAAACTGGGGAATACCAAAGGACTAACTGTGAACACTTTTAAGAAACGTTTATTGAAAATATGGAATGACATGTCTCAAGATACCGTGCGTGCCAGCTGTGACGCTTTCCAACAACGCATGCGGCTGACAATAAAGTCAAAGAGAGAAAAATATGACTGATCTTAATTAGACAAATGTTAAAGATATACCAAACAGGATATATATTGAAACAACGCATGCGGCTGACAATAAAGCGGCTGAGAGAAAAATATGACTGATCTAAATTAGACAAATGTTAAAAATATACCAAACAGGATATACATTGAAAATTAAAATTCACGCAAGCTTCTCATTTTAATGATCCTATATTTCACTTACAGGAATTGCAACTCACCCCGTAGTTTAGAAGGAACCTGAATTTTCATCTGCATTGAATCCATAATTTTTCATTCGTTACTTTAAAAGTTACAGAAACCGACAAAACAATAAGACCATGCTCAAATTTGCGGATCTGAATTTTGATTTTTGATGTACGAGTCGTTTTAACAGCAGTATACTATAGAACGTAATTCAAATTCATCAACATGGCCCGAACTATGGAAATCAAGAGGTAGTCTTATTATTTGGTGCAAATGTTGTTCTTAAGTGATGACTGAAACATTATGAACTTGTTACATATGAAAGTTCAGGTTATTTCTATGCTATAGTCAAAAATCCATATAAATTACAACACGGAAAAATGAAAGACAAGCCTCGAAATAAAACCATTTCTTATGAAAATCGAGATTTGGTCTTATTGTATTTTCCATTACTGTATGAAACATATTATACGAACTTCCTGACGTGCCTTATAAGCCACGATACTATTTTTTTTTAAATGTTTCGTTTCAAGAACATAAGAAAATTCGTACAGATCATAAAATATGATGACATTAAAAGTCTGACTTAGTAGAATTGAATTCGGAATACCTACTCGATATCCAAAAAATAGAGCCAGCTACTACAAAATGTCAATACTTTGGAATTCGAAAAGCCACCAATATATTATTGGTTATTGGTCAAAGAATAACTTAGAATTCCATATTTTAGGAGGTTTATGAGTATCTACACAAAATTATCCGATTCAGAAAACAATAATTGCTTGCATTTACATAAAGCACAAATTACAAATAATTTCAACAAAATTCAATTTCAAACTTATGCTCCACCAGATGGATTCCTCTCCACGGTTCTTCAAAAGAAGGCCCCACAGTCAGTCAACCAACTTATCACGTCTGCCAGCTCTATTTATTTGACTAATTTTCACACCTCAAGTAACTTTTTCCTCCACATTACGTCATACTGAGACTTGAAATTGATAGCATTCTTCAACACCTGACACTTTCAAACTCATTAGATGATGTCAAACCCCGTTCGACACAATGAAAAAAAAACTAAGTATATCGATTTACAAGAGCGCCGTAAACAAACGACGCACAACAAAAACAAACCCGAAGAGAAACTCAAATCAAATCAAATCACACACCGACTGATGATAACCTCGGTACCGATTGATAACGAGATATCTTCTAGCAGACACAAATCATGATAAATTGGAGAGAAGCAAACTCCCACACTTTACTTGTTTACCTTAGCGCTGGTTTGGCGTGTTACATTTAAAACATATTCAACAGACAGTCTTCGAACCTAAAATTACTAATGAGTTTGTTCGCTTGATTCGGTTTACAAGTTTTGGACACTTTTTACGACAGTTTAAAAAGTCGGTCATAGAAAACCAGCGGGTTTCGCCTCCAATTGAGGCTGATTAAAATAATTTCGAGGTTTACAACAGCTGCCACGCAGAAATTCAGCAGACCCAATTCCCATCGGGGGCCTACGCTCTTCAAATTGTGACACTCTCGGTCTGGTAAGTGGCCACAAACAAACAGGTACAATCGGTACGCGCGATGTTGGTGGGTAGGTGGTGTTTCACGGTGAAGACTGCACCCACACGACCACCGAAACCGAAACGGCAAGATCTCAATTCCAAAACAGTATTCAAATCGAACGCGTTTCCAGTTTAGACAGGAATGTGTCGAGCTTGTCTACCATTCCGGGTTGACGACGACCGGAACTTAAACCACCTTTGGACGACAGCCGCGCCGTTGTGTGTTAATGACAGGAAAGGAATGCCAATAGGCTCTCCAGTATCGAAAAAGGGTTTTATTTTAAATGAACGTAATTCAATTAGTAGGTTGTTGAGTGTCGTGCTGAGCGCCAAAAGACCGTGTCCCATTCTAGGCATGTAGGCGGAGTGATCTTGAATAACTCGATGGAGGAGGATGCGTAGGTGTGCACTACATGACTCTTTCCGCAAAAGGTTTGAAGTTCCATATTTGATACAGTTCGGAATGTTCGAAGAGGATTGATTTGAACAGGAAGAATTCAATGACAGAATTCTGGAATTTTCTTTTTGTGCGCTTATCGAATCCCTGTGCGCATCAGAAGCCTCTGGATTCGATATCAAAAGCTTAATAATCCTTAAATCCATATAAAGGGAGATAAACACGGTTCGAGCACTATTTTTAGTACAATGAAATGTGAGCAGCACCGCCCGGTACAATTTCCACGGTTGTACGTCCACAATACACTGTTGTTCGTTCAACGTAAAATGTGTCAAGGTCCACTTTATTCACTTCTTCTCTGTCTGCAAAGCCCTTTATTGATGAACTATCGTAAGCGACCATCGACTGCCCTTTTTTCCCAAGTAAAAATCGATCGCCACTTCCGACACGCCGCGCCACGCGTGACAGACGTGAAATTCGTTGTATTAAAATCTCTTTCCGACCTTCGCGTATGTAGAATAACAGCGCAAACAATACCGGCTGCTTCGATTGCACATACAATATAATCGGTTCTAGAACTATTAACTTCGCTTCGAAACTTCGACAACCGTTCGTCACGTTTGTTTGAGGTAAACTGAAAGTGACAAGTTGGAAACAATTTCACTATAGGTGTACCTTGCACACGACGTTGTCAAAGTTCTCTCCGCCTCTCGCGGGAGAGTGAGCTTGCGCGGGCTCTCCCTCCCGCGCGCAGTGTTTCACGGTTCAGAGGACAGGTCTCTTGGCCACCCGCCTCCCCATCGGTACAAGGGTTTTAAGCATCACGGCGCTAAAGTTCCTCACGTTTCTATATTTATGACGGCGAGATTCTTCTCCTTTGGTACACGAACCTGTTTTGGTACGACAGGCGATTGAGCCTGCTTTGAGAGCGAGAGATTGAGAACAAGAGATGAAGCAAGGTTAAAGGCACGGGATGATTGGATCCATAAAGCACCGATGGCAGCCTCGCGGGGTTGAAGATCTTAAGGCGAGCTGAGGTGCCGAAGTTTTCCTAAAAAGGCTCGACCACGGATCCGACTGTCGCGGCATTACGTCATTGTTTTGCGAGGTGACTTGGCGAGCTTTATGTGGGCGTTGTTTCAAATCAGAATGCTTGCCGCTTCAGGACGGAAATAAATTAGAGCGGAACTTCGCAGTTGCGCGCGCGTGGGGTTTCCAATAAGATCAAGGTGTCGGACATGTCCGAGTGGAAGTATCGCTGTTGATGCTTAACCCACTCGGGAGCAGCTGTGATCTTGAAAAATTATTTAAAATCAACCACTTATAACGTATGATCCACAGATTTAGTACTCATTGCAGTGAACCGTGTCGTATTTCACAGTAGTCGTGCATGGTCAACCACCAGAACGAAGACCATTTTTCCACATTAATTTATTGTACAATTGCTTCAAACTATCTGGCAGACTGGTATCAAATTTTAGTACACTCATTCTGTGGTTCTGTTCTGCGGACACTCCCATAAACACCTCCACAATCTGCCTATCGAGCTCAATGAAACAACCTCGTCACCTGACCGTGGATGACGCCCTAAATGTGAACTCTTTAGAAAGAGAAAGAGCCAGAAAAACAAAACAAAACAATACCCGCGTACGGAGCGATGGGAAGCCCGTCAACGGTTAGGGTGGTAGAGCTCGCGGCAGTCTGCATGCGTCGTTCATTGTCTCGATATTTTTTTTCACCACCGTGACTACTGGCCGTGTCATATAGGAAATGCCCGTCCGTCCGGTGGTGCCTTATGTGTCATTCGCAGCATATGTACGAATATTTTGGAGCGAATAACGGTTGAATCGACCATTGATGTGCGTGGAAGCCACAGGCAGCTTGAATGGCTACCGACCGTGAAAAGTTTTGCTAGTGGCTAAATACTAGAATGCCGAACAGCTGGTGGATTTAGTACTAGAATTCTTTCTTTGTACTAATGCGACTACGAAAGTTTACAGCTGCAATGGAATTAAGATTCAATTAACATTTGTAATTCGACAATTCTGTCGCGATGCGAGATGGGCCATCGGCCATCGTGGGAGTGGTGCTCGAATAACACTGATGGCAATTAAGTGATACCCGTCATGGTACAGAATGGTCATGGCGAGAAAGGGATAGGACGTAAACAAAAGATTTCAACGGGTGTCTAGGGTGGGAAGTTGACCATGCCGGCTGACCAATTCGGTGCAACCAGATTGACCTGGTTTTTGGCGCAAGTTGGCGAGCGGCCTTTTCATTGTTCTGCTTTTACGAGATTCGGGTTCATTAGGCTCTAGCTGTTGTATTAATGGTGAAGTTGAGGTGTTAATTTGTTGGAAAATAGAGATTAGATTAGCATTGCCATCCCGCATAATTTGATGAACTGTATCAACACGTTTTTGTAAAACTATTTCTTCATAATGAAAACACAAATGTGCATTGCAAGAGAATTTTCTTATATAAAATTTTGTTATTCCATTCCAGGTGGTTACGGAAAAACTTGAATTAAGATTCGCAACGAAGTACATTGAAAATATATAATTAGAATAGTTATGTCATGATAATTTGTTTTTATGTTTTCTGGATTTTATGAACTCCACATTCCTAGTAGTACTCTTACATATATACCAACATTAAAAGAGCAATTTCGCATGCTTTTATTTCATATCTAGTTATGAATCGTAACTTGAAAAAAAAATGCAACATTGGTCGTGGGCAAATATGCAACACAGCAATTCGCTTTGAAAAATTCAATGTGTACGTAAGGTTGTTCAGTGTATTGGTTGATGAATGTTAGATTGTAGTCCAAAAGTCCGATGGCTCACAAAAAAAAAACGATGTAGATTCGGAATCGAGATTCAAAATAAGCTGTTATGATCACTGAACGTAAGTATAGAGTCTAAGATAATGCCTAAATCCTTAACTTTATTACACTTATATGATTGCCTAAACTGATTGTCAAATGTGTTACATTTTTTCACATACAGTTGTAGCAGGCTTTTGTTGCCCCAAGTGTGGAATAACATTATCTCATTTTTGAATGTATTGATATCTTCATCGTTTTTCATTTCTAAGGACAATTTCATATCATCAGCGTAAATTTAAACTTCAACTTTCTTAAGAATGAGCGCCAAGTCATTTACAAATATATTAAACAAAAGAGGCCCTAGGCCCTTGAGGGGCCCCCGACGTGGCATCAATAGGGGAGGATTTGTTTTTTTTTTAAATCTTGCTATTTGATCGCGGTTGGTCTGGTATGATTCTAGCCATTTGAGGAGTTGAGGCTGGAGTTTCATGTTTCGCAATTTAAAAAGAAGCATTGGTACTTCGATGAGGTCAAATGCCTTACTAAAATCAGTGCACAAAACTTTTATATAGTTCCCTTCATCCATTGCTTCCAGAGAATAATTGACGAATTTGAGTAAGTTTGTGGTTCTTGAACGACCTTTATAAAACCCATGTTGTGAGGCAGTGAATCTATATTTTATTTGACTGAATAGTTTTTCATTAACAATTGGTTTGGGATGCCATACCACGATAATTACGCATAACAGATTGCCTTCCATACTTAAAGATAGGCCCCAGATATGAGCTTCTCCATTTTTTTTGGAAAGTTTCCGGATTCCAACGACATATTTATTAAAAAGCCAAAATAATGGTGCAGTGCCATTAAATGTGTTAAAAAAAATTAATACAATCAAAATGTCATTTACATTTATTTGCCTAACGCTAAATCGAACGATACATCAGAATAGATTTCAAAGTATTCACGATTACGATCTGCTTCTGAATATGTTTTGGTAAAAACCAGCAAATAAATAAAATATTTTTTCGGAGCTTTTACCTATCCTATCGTCAAAATTCATTCGGGTTAGATTATTGCCAGATTTAAATTTAGATTTAACATATCTAAAGAAGTTCATGGCACAAAATTTTATTTCATTCTCAATTTTTAAATTAAAGCACGCATTAAAAAAAGCGACTAACTGTTACGATGTTTCATACAATTACCCTGCCACCTGGTGGTCGGTCCACTGAAGCTAAATGAACTTATAATAATAACTTCTGATTGATGGGGACGCATGGTTGGCAAGTTGCTTCAAGTAATGAAAACGCATAGTAGGATAGTCAGCAAAACCTAAAAACATAGCATTTTATAAAAAATTATCTCAAAAACTAAAATACATACCTCGCCAATTTTTTTATATGTTAAGTAAAAATGTCCAATCTTTTAAGAAAAAATATAAAAACGAGGGAGCTCTTTGGTCCCGAGACCATGAAAACCTTAAAATACTAAAAGAATCCATGTTTTCATAATCAATGTTGCAGTAAAGTAGGTGTTTTCCTATTTTTTCTAAAAAGTATGTTTAATTACCTTTCATTTGCGATTTTAATGGATAAAGGTGGTTCAAAAGTTATGATTTAAAAAAAAGCATTGTTGAAAAAATAAATACGGGTCGAATATTTTTCGATAAAGAACAAAACTACCAATTATTATGAAATTCTGAGAGATCGTAGATCTTTTTGTATGGAATTGCTGATATACTAGTTGCATATATGCTTTTACAGCTCCATCAGTTTGTTTACGGCAGCTATGGCGTAACAGTGAAACAACTTCGATATATGGTTTGTTCGTACCGCCTGCTGCATCCGGGCCTAAAAAAGTCGGCCATCGCCGGCCGGATACGATCGCGAAAACATCTACAAGATTCTGGCACTTCTGGAGAAGGGAGAGTCCATCGAGCGGAAGCCTTGTTCCAGCCTTCGGACCGTTTTAAGCGACCGGAGGATTCAGCAGAAGCTCAAACGGAAGACGAAAGGCAAGGTGGCCACTTCATTCCGAGCGTTGGGCCGGAGGTCGGTGCGACCGGCCAAACGGTCGAGAAGTCTTTGGCCAAAATGGATATCTACATACGGAAGCGTCAGTCCAAGCCAGCCGTGCCGGAGAACCAAGCGGAAACCAAGAAACAACGGCTGAAGTTCTGGTCAAAGAGATCTTCCCAGCGAAGCGGAACGTGGTTATGGACGACGAGACGTACCTCACGTTGGACAGCAACGACTGGCAAAGGCTACCCCGACAAAAGAAATTAGCTGCGATGTGAAGTACATATCGCACACGAAGTTCCCAAAGAAGCTGTTGCTGTGGCTTACAATCAGTGAAAAGGGGATGTCACATTCTGTCTTATTTTTGGAGGGACTGGCAGTGAACGGCGAGATCTACAGTATGAAGTGCCTTCCAGAAGTTGCCGCCTTCATTGAAAAGTACCACAAGGATGACGACGTGGTGTTTTGGCCGGATCTAGCGTCGGTTCACTACTCGAAACAAGCGCTGGAGTAAATGGAGCGGTTGGACATTCCGGTGTTGCCCAAGCATGGTAACCCTCCCAACGTGTCCCAGCTCCGCCCAATCGAGAAGTTCTGGGCCAAAAATTTCATTGCCAAACAACGGATGATTTGATCAAAAAGGCGACCAAGAAACTGAAAAATATGCCTACAAGCTTCTCTTTTCATCAATGGCCAAAGTTCTAGCTAGCTGCCGGTAGGGAGTAGAAGTATTTTTGTGAGGTTTTTAATTTCTTAATGAATAAAATGCAATTTGGTTTGTTGAAATATCTTTTTCCGTTTTTTTTTACCATCCGCGCATTATGCAACTATGCAAGTTGCCGCTACGTCTGGAATGAAATACAATTTAACAAATCTGATATTTACATCAGAGTGAAAATTCAGATTTTTTATCTGTGCAATACAAGTCATAAAGGGAGTTTAGGGAGAGAGATTACTAAATCCGTGGTTCATCCCTCTTGGATATGGTGGCCAGTGGGAAGTAGAGAGATAAATGAAGATGAAGTAAAAAATGTCGACACGTAGCGGGTGACACTTTTTATTCTATTTCGAGCTAAACAAATGATTATTGCCGTCACTAGTGCACACCAAGTTGTTCGGGTACGGTAGATGAGTAGCAGCGATCGATTGGACCGCACGAAATCCATTTCGTGCATTGTACGAATAAGATGTAATTCAGTGCAAACATTGCTTACAATATATGACACATGTGTTCAATGTACGAAAATTGTGTTTACAAAACGAGCGTAAGCGAATTCATGAATAGATATTTTCAGTGGTGAAATTGAATGATCTACATTTTTGTAGAGGGATGTGTTCTCATGAGAATAAGAGATACTTGTTTACATATCTTTGATAATGGACCACCTTAGTCACCATCACGTACTACAAGATATATCGTTTTTTGAGGACAAACCCTCCCAAAGACATCAAACCTCTAGCACTGATGGTTTTTGAGTTATTGATTTTTGTCAAGAAATTTGACCATTTCAACCATATTTTAGTACAGTTTTCGAAGTGGCAACTCAGATTCAAAATTTAAATTCCCGGTTTTTCTCGATTTTCTGCAAATGTTTTTCCGCTTTGAACAAACGTGTATCTTACGTGCCTTTAACTCTAGATCCATCCTTTTTGGAATAGCTGAGAAAACGTTACATTCTCATTATTTTACTTATTATATCGGTGAGAACAAAAAGAAATTAAACAGATTCTCTGGGCAAATTTATTTTCTACAATGCACGAAAATTTTAAGTTTGTTCAATCTTCAAAAAAGACTTAGCTTAGTTAAGTAGATATATTTATTTTAAAAAGGTTCACAATATTAATAACAATTCAGAAGGGTTTTATAAAAAGGCAAGTAACACAAAGCATTATAAAAAATAGCTAACCAAAGAAATATTGGAACTGACGGCGCAAAAGAGTGTCACGAATTTTCAGCTCAAGATTTTCAAAAGAAACGAGAGAAGAAATCAAATTTAATTGAATAGAAGAATTTGATGAGTGCATTCCATTGTGAAAAATATGTTCATGCCCATTTCAATCTTTTGTCAGTCTTTTATTTATTCGAATAATTGAATATACACAACCATGTTGCAGTGAGGTCTATTTATTTAATCCCTTGATTATCGAGATTTTCGGCCCGGGGCTGGTTCATCTCCCGTCGTAGTCACTCAAATACCTTTTGGGTATTTTCTTAACTTGTCCGGGGTGAGATTCGAACTCGTGACTTTGGCGTGAGAGGTATGCATGTTAACTACTACGCCGGGGTCACCCCCGAGGTCTATTTCGTTTTTATTTAATAAAACAGAAATAGAAAAACTCACATCTTAACACTTATGGGAATATGTTATTTTAGCATTTAGTTCACAAAAAATAGCTTTTTGAGGCACACCTTTTGACTTCATTTTACTGGTGTGATTGGCCTTGGGTAAAAACAAAAATTTCCTTGAATTTCGTAGTTTTCATAGAATTCCCGGGTTTTTACTGTTTTTTTTTTCGGTAACTTCAAATTCCCGTGATTTTCGCAGTTTTCCCGGAATACCCGGCGGATGGCCACCCTGGAAATACTATGTAGCTAAAAAGAACACGAGAAATGAAAAAAATGACTACAGCTGCTTGTATAACTAAAGTGGTTTGTACAGTTTTGAAAAGGCTTAGAAATACAACGCAACCAAATGGCTTATCTTAATTTAACAAATTAATATTCTCAACAAGATCGTAAACGGTCTTACATACGAAGGCTATAAATAATCGATGAGTTCATAATTAACATAACGCACACAACTATCATTACGTACTACTTTCCGCCGCCTCCCAACTCCTCGCAGCAGCACTGCCATGGTAAACAAATCTCCAAACCTATCGAGAGCACAGGCGCATTTTAATTGAACTCGAGATGCAAATTCCTGCCTCTGTGGAGCCCATATCAAAGCAGTGCAATCGAATTGCTCGATTTTCCCCCCGACATCTCTGCATATGCAAAATAAACAAACAACAAGCGAGTTTGTTGTCGCCCGTCGCCAGTGCTGCAACCTGCAGTGATATGTCGTTTGATGTTGTGCCGCCCGGGCAGTATACTTCTTTAATCATGGAAGGTGGTTTCTGCTTTGCGTACCTAACCAGTCTAAGTTACAACCAGCCAAGCTGCGCAACGCACGCCATCACCACCGGTAATCGATTGAAATGCGCTTTGGCAAAGTGTTGAACGGTGTTCAATCCGTCAAATGGAAATGCTAAAACTTCTCACCAGCGAGCGTGTGAGCGAGGGGCGCGATTATGGAATGCCAAACTTGTGAAGAATGTAGATACCTGACGGTCGTCTTATTATGGACATCCCAGAAGGAAGGACGTCAACTACGGCCATCTTCACATCTCGGTCGGCCATCGGGAGTCGATAATCGATTAATGGGATTTGAATGGATCGTAAAAATGAGCTCCGAAAACGGTTGGATGACGATATTGGACGGTTTATTACTGCATCTACCACCCGCTGATTCATTCGACGGAGGGATCGTGCAGCATGTTTTCATTCCGTTTTGCGCTTTATTGCGCTGCGAGTGGTCTAGCCGAGACACAAACGAATAAGTTTCAAAATGATTCCGCTAGAGCGGCGTGGTCATCGATAGGAGGGTTCCAATCCATTTACAAAACTACACGATCGGTGAATCTAACCCAAATTTGGGTACTGTACTGGAAAATCGCAAAAATTTAGGTTGAACATTTCACTCGCCTGGTACAGTGGACATACTCAATAGATCTTAGGATAATCGACCAACAAGTCCGTCTTGGAGCATACATTTTGGTGGAGTGAAGAATCATTTGATTTATTTAAAACTTTATCTCTTTCCTTTTAAAATACAGGAAAGAATAACTCAACGAGTAGACTAAAAATTTTTTTTCCAGAAAATAGACTTCAAATTCTAGGAAAATTAATCCGGTCAATTGAGTTCAATTCGACAGTTGTTTAAGATTTATGACATTTCGTCAACTCAATGGAAAACCTGACGTAGCAGCTGTTGCAGACATCGATGCAGCTCTGACTGCTTTGCTGATACGATCTTGAGCGATTTAAAACGACGTGATTGTATCTTTTTGACGGGCAAGATTAATGTTAAACTGTGCGTTCCACGCGAAAAGCCCTTCTGTCAGTACATTTTCCCAACTACTGCAGCGATTTGGCCTGCGGGCATCTGAGACTCGAGCGCCATGTCGGAGTTCAATAAGAACGAACCCCGACTACGGTTGCACTCCTGATGCGCGCGGATTGCTCGCCGACGAGTGCGGATTTAACCCCTATTATTAACATGTCTCGAAAAGCGCGCGCACCCGCGCGTAGAATGATGGTGCACAGGAATTATCGCATTTTCTGATGGGTGGACTGAATGCGGAATGGCAATGGGCGTCGGATGAATTGTACAGAACGGAACAGAGTGATGATGGGAGTGCGATTGTTTTGACGTGGAATTAAATTAAACGGGTGTCGTAAATTGAAACCAAACCAATGGCGGTTAGGGCGGGTATGGCAAAGGGAACGATGGATAATGATTGTTTTACGGTTGATAGCAGTCAATTTTGCTGAGTGGTAAAAAAAAAACAAGCGAAATCGAGTGGTAATTAAATGAATGACTCAATTCCTCACCACTTGCGTTGTCTTGCAATGCCATAGGAAGAAGAATTGTGCAGAAGGTCTTGATTTTACGAGAATCACAACATCATGAAATTCATTTCAATGAAATTATTCTAGAGACAAACGGGCTTAGAAACATATGTTTTAACTGTCTTGGTAATTTTCTAAAATATTATATACTTAGAAAATAAAACACATGGAAAATATGTATAAACTAATTATCTCATCCAGTGCATTTTATAAGATAAGCTCAAAAATATTAATTATGCTCTAGAATCTCTGGCTTTTTCAATAGTTAGAGCAAAAGCTGCTTCGGTGCCAAAATGTGAGGTTGAATTCGATTCAGTTATAATAGATGACGATCTTCAGCTCTTGATTCGTCTGAAAAATGTACGTAGGCATCAAAGAACACGTGATCCCGCTATGAAAGTTCTATGGCGGGATCTACAAAAACTGATTAAAAAACGCTTCTCTGCCCTGAGGATCAAAAATTTGGAAACTAAAATCCTGAAAAAAAAACTCAAAAGCCTATCCCTATGTAGACGAACAGTTTGGATTTCACCATTGGCATTCAACTATGCTTCAACTTTTGAGAGTTACAAATTTAATTCGTTCAAACAAAGCTGAAGGCTGCTCCACTGGAGTTGCTCTTCTAGACATAGAAAAAAAAATCGACAGTGTTTGGCATGAAGGTTTGATTGCGAAACTAAAAAGTTTAATTTTCCGCTTTATATCATGAAATTAGTTCAAAACTAATTAACTGATAGAACTTTGCAAGTAAATTATTAGAATTCTAAATCTGCTCAATTTCCTGTTAGAGCTGGTGTTTCTCGGGGTAGCATTCTTGGGCCAATACTTTATAACATACTCACTTCAGATATCCCTGATTTACCTCAGGGCTGTCACAAATCTTGCTTTTCTGATAACACAGGCATTTCCGCTAAAGGAAAAAGTATTCGTGTTATATCTAGGAGACTACAAAAAAGCTTGGACATTTTAACTAATTATTTTCAACAATGGAAGATTTCTCCTAATGCTTCCAAAACTTAACTTATAATACTCCCATACAAACCTAGAGCTGCATTTTTGAAACCAAGTAATAGTCATATAGTCATTATGAACGGGGTTCCAATTTCTTGGTCAAATCAAGTTCAATATCTTGGACTGATACTTGATCAAAAATTAACTTTTAAAGATCACATTGAAGGCATTCAAGCAAATTTATATCCTCTTATAAACAGAAAATCCAAACTTTGTTTGAAGAACAAACTTCTAATATTCAAACAAATTTTTAGACCGGCCATGCGTTATGCTGTGCCAATATGGTCTAGTTGTTGTTCTACTAGGAAAAAAAAAACACTTCAAAGGATTCAGAACAAAGTTCTGAAAATGATTTTGAAGCTGCCACCCTGGTTCAGTACTACTGAGTTACATAGAATTTCGAACGTTGAGACTCTAGAAGAAATGTCCAACAAAATTATCATTAATTTAAGACTAAAATCATTGCAATCTTCAATTGCGATGATCAATTTTCTCTATAGATAGTTTAAAGAAACCAAATGTTTTCTTTCACGCAGGCAAAAAAAAAACTCTGTTAAAAATGCTGAATAGACAAGGTAAAAACAATATTAACATAATAAGATATAAATCATAGCATATAAGGTTGAAATGTTAATTACTTAGCAGGAGCACCTAGGATAATATATGAATGTAAGATAATGTAAGAAATTGAAATAAATAAAGAGTCAAAATAAAAATTGGCTCAAAATATAACAACAACCGTCGAGAAATCCTGTTGTATTTTGATCTTTTCGGTAGCTTGTATATTCAATTGAAACACACAATGAAGAAAACAATGGAAAAGTCAAGGTCTTGCTAATGGTTCGCGTCTTTGATCAACGTTTCTTCCCAGCAACATCCGTATCATCCGTAAGATCCGATGTGAGCTCGGATATCGTGGTGTCACCATAAACCATAAATCTCCTCCCCCCGGCGCGACTAAAATCGATGCATGCAAATCTCCACTCACTTACTGACTTCGGTGGCTCGAGTTATCATTGTCAACAGGGTGGTTTACCTTGATTTTTAAGTTCATTTTATTATAAACCCCTTTAACCGCCACCACCGCCATCGCACCTTTACTGCCATAGCCAGCGGTAGTTTGTCATGCTATTATCACATCAATCAGTTGACAGCGCTATTGAATGGCTCTTACGTTGTTAATCGATGATTGCCTGACCCGCTGACTCAGTTGATGGGTGATTCTTGCTCAGCAGCATCCGACTGATAATCGTTAGCTCATTAATGCGAAAACAAACGATGACGTGACGAGAGATGCCTCGGGACATTGTTGCCATTGCCATTTTTTCAGTTTTCACAGTTTCATCAACTGAAATGATTTCTGCCGCCCCTGCCAGGCGGAGATTTTAGCTTAACAAACCAGACTAATTAGGTTGTCATTCAAAGGAAAGCCACTTGTGTGTGTATCCGACGGTATCGAATTACACCTAATCGTTCCTCGAAACGTATTCGAACGTGCAACCGTCTGTCCTGGCGGCGCAGTGCGGAGGCGGCTTGAAGGCATTGATCACACACTCGCCGTAGCTGTCACCTTGAACGCAAACCGAACGACCCGAATCAAAAACAACGCAACGGCAGCGGGATTTATGAATGAGTCGCGCTCCAACTAACTAATGAATGAAATCCTGAACTTGAATGAACGATACACTCTAAACAGCGCGTTTAGTATGTTTTCCAGTCTCGGTCCGCCTCCGCCCGGCGATTCATCGACAACAACGCATGTTGTTGGGCCTTTAGGGGTAGGTTTTTCGGTGGTGGGTTGCCGTTATATATGGGTAATTAATATCCGGTGACTAGTAGCTACCTACGCCCGGCCGTCTAATAGAGGTGCGAGCGACTCTCTGGATTGTGATTGTGTTGTTCGGAGGAAATTAAACGCATAGTTTTACGGTCTCCGGCGGGTGCTAAATGGCGGAACGTGATGTGATGTGTTGTTGCAATGTCATAGCGCCCACTAGCCGGAGGTTTGTACTGCTCAGTGCTAATATGTCTCACTTAACTGGTGGAGATCTTGTCTGATTGTACTGTGTGTGACAAATACATCAGGGCGGATGGGATTGGTTTAATGTGAATAATTTTCCACCTTCGAGGTTGAGCCTGAGGCAATAAAGATATGAGAAGGCTCGGGGCAAGTTCCTGTTTTTTGCAGTCGAGCTAAGGAGCGGGTTTGATCCAGAAGCTTTTCATTGGCATGTTTTGAATGTATTGCTTATTACTAAGGTCACATTGTGTAGATTAAGATGCTTACGACGACTGTCTGCTTTCAAAAATGTAATGATTATTTTGGTCAACATTCTATATTGTATTCTATTATAATGTACAATGTAGGATGATTTTCACACTGGATGGTAATGACTTGAAATTTTCATTTTCCAAAGAGCAATTTTCTGGCAAATGTGACAACGTGTAGGCATATTTCTACAGTAAAGGGAGATATGTGTTTTTTACCGATCTAAATCTATCCTTGCGAATCAAGCCTAGCTGTTGAAAAAGACAAATGAGTAAAAACTTTTAAAACAAAGACTAAAAACTTTTAAAACCTCAAAACACAAAATCCACTGGTGTGTGTATGAGTATTGAATCTAACAACCTTTGGCCGGCAATGGTATTGTGGAAGAAATCTGTTTGCAATAATCCTTTAAGTGATCATTGGAAGCAGCTTTAAACCGTGAGCTAGAAAGTGATAGCTCTACTGCAGATTCGGTAACCAATTTCAGAATGTCTGGAGAGTCACGTCCATTCCAAGGTTACATTCACATACAATAAGCTGTGCATGTAACCATTACCGATATCATTTGGATTAGGGTACTGCAACCCACTTTCAGAATTGGAAATATAACATTTCCAAGCCAGTCACGTATTTAGTGTTTAGAAGATGATTTTTGTTATATATTTATAATCAAATTGATCTCACCAAAAGCCGCCTCCAAAATGACACTTGTGAAAAGGAAATTTTCGACGTTGATGCGAATTCTTTTAATGGAAATTGACGAACAGTGGCATAACAAATGTTGCGAGTCTGCTTTTTCCATGCCACAAGACCGACATGGAGCATCTTGAAGTTTTCCAAGCACCTTCAATTGATAGCGGTTCGGACAATGGCCTGTTGAAAGACCAGTATATATGCTGGCCGTTTTTAGAAAGATCAAGTATGTTGCGAGTCATAGAAATATTTGCAGTAATGAACCGCCTAGCTGTGAAAGTGTTGTTCCAGTTTTCATTCACTTTCGAAGATTCCCAAGCTTTGAGCTCCATTCTAAGAGAAGAGGCAGATAAACTACAAAAGGGCTCAGGTCCTACGAACTGATGAGACGATCCGAGTCTTGCTAGTGTATCGGCTCGTTCATTTCCACCAATTCCGCAGTGACCAGGAACCCAGTGTAGATTGACTTGATTACGACAAGACAATTTTTGAGGTGATTGAACACATTCCCAAACATGCTTAGATGTGCATGTTGCTAACTTTAAAGCATTTAGAGCTGCTTGATTGTCTGACATAATACATATATTTGAGACCAGCATAACAAAACTCTGTTCACCACGTGGTGAGTGCATTTGAAACTATGTGCCAGCCCGTTGGCTTCGTTCGTTGTTTTGGACCAGTAAATGGCCGTTATCTACACAGCACCGCTTAACCGCTTCGTGGTCAATCGGTTATCGGCGTCACCCGTCGTTCAGACGATTGCCATGAAATGAGGGTTCATTTCCCGCTCCAGGCTGTGGAACTTTTCTCAAAAACGAAAATGTCCATTCTGGTCCACTGGGAGTTAATTTTCCGTTGTAATTTGCTTTGTGTTCAATGTACAGTCTGTACAACCTCGAGTTGAGGACAGTGTAAATGTCTTTTTTTGTAAACACGATTTTGATTATTGGCAGAGATTGAAAAGGAAAACACTTCAGGAAGTGTTCACACTCTGCCAAAAATCAAAATCGTCCGCTATGGGATGACGCTATATCGAACTTCAAAACTTCTAATAACCATCAATTCACTCGCGATGAATCCGGCAATACACTCTTCCTTAACAATAACTCTTCAACCGGGTAAGGGGGCGGAGCACTAGAAAACAAAAAACAGGAAAAAAATTACCGACAATTACACATTTTGAGAGGGAATCGATTACATTCACTATGTGTTAAAAAGCACACGGAGGTTTCATGATTTCACATTTTATTTAAGTTGAATAACGAAAAATTGTTTGTTTTTTTTTTGCGAAAACGACGCAGCAAAAGCAAAACACTTCGGTTTCAAAGCACGGCTTGCTACGATCATTTCATGTTTGAGTCTAAAGGAAGTCCACTAAAGGGCAAACACGAAATTATTGCAATACTTTCAACTGGCTGTAATACACAGGACACAGGAGAGAATTTAACCAAATTTTTCACAGTTCCTCTTTAAAGTGTATTGTTTACGTCCCGTGAATTGCGAAGTTGAGTGGTTTATTGTGGCTAAGATGAAAGTGAGTCAAATGGAGACGTATGAAAAAAAAAACATTCCTTTCGTTGGAAGGAGATTCTCTATCCTTTCCGTGGGTTTCGTGTAAGTGCTTCTTCTTACGGGTCCACATCCCCGTTTTTGACCCTTCATACAAAGGAATAGTGAGGATTACAGGTATGAACAGTTTGATTTTGCCATCGGGAGGAACTGTACGCCATGGCAAGTCCTGCACTGGTGGTAACATCACATCATATCTTGAGAAATCCACATGAATCAAAAAAGGCAATTTTGCCCATCTTGATCCACAAAGCGTTTTATGGTATAAAGAAGCCATGCAAGTGTGTGCTAACGGCTGGCAGCCCACATATTGCTCGAAACAAATTTTTCGCTGTACCGCGACAGTCGAAGCAACCGTAGGGTCTCCCAAGTAACACACGAAACATCTTTTTAGAATGATTTATAATTGATTGTTTTATAAATGTATTATAAACGTATTGCAAAAGATGTCAAGTACGGAGCAATTTGGATCGAGCTAAAAACACTTTTTTCACTACTGCAAGTGATTCATACTTTATTAATGTTCATAAAAACTGGGTTCCATACATGTATAAAACATGAACAGGACAAGATTTTATGGGTAGTTCTAAGTACTGTTGAAATTACACTACACCAACCATGTTTTGCAAAACGTGTTTATTTTTTCATTACGATACTTTTGTTGTACAAGATTGTGGTTTCACTATCAACGGGAAGCAAATCATAGATACTCAGAGTTGACTTTTCAACAATCGGAGTTGGCTTAGTAAAGAAGCTACAAACCTATCACGACAAGGACTAGCGTTCAATTCCACGCTTGCGATGTTATATTTTTGTATGGGGATATTTTTTTCAATTTATGTTTAACTTATAGGTTTAACTTTTTGCGCTTTTTACGTCATATTAAAGTTTGAAATAAAGTATTATACACTTATATTGATTACCTGTATTTGTAATTTAACAGTTCTTTCAACGTGTTTCATACAAGCTGTGTTGATTGGGCTTTGTTGATTCAACAACAACTTTTAAAAATGGGTGGGTGGATACCACAGAATGCCACAACGCTATTAGTCACTGTTAGAATTCCGCCGTCAAATGTTTTTTTTTTTTGTTTTTTTCTGATCACCGAACTTTAATCTCCCTCTCATCAAGTTTGCCCTTCTTGATCAACAAAGCGTTTTATGAAATAAACGAAGCCATGCAAGTGTGTGCGAGCGACAGGTTGCACACAGCGTATCCATGTGCCTCATTGCTATACCGCTGAGTGCCCCTACAATCGAAGCAACTGTACCAACCCAACTCTGGATTGAGGAACGTTTTCCAGGGTTTATTTCGAGCTCGGAGTGGCCGGCGAGTTCACCAGACTTGAACCCTATGGACTTAACTGTCTGGAGTATGTTGGAGGCCGAAGTCTGCTCTAAAACACATGAAGGTGTAGAAGTCCTGAAGTGACATCTGGCGGCAGCCTGGGATAAAATACCACAAGAGCACCTGCAGGCCTCGTACGATGTGTTCCTCGATCGTCTGCAGCGAGTGGTTAAACTCAAAGGCGAACAAGTTGAACTTGACCAGTGAATTTTCAAAAAGTGATTTGTTTTCATGTGAAGTTGAATGAATTTGAAATAAAGTATTTTTGTTTTGACCAACCCTTGTAGAACACATGTTGCCATTTAGTTGAGAAAACATGAATGTGCCTCTGTTAGTTATAATCAAGTTGTTGCAACTAATTATGATCGCTGCTTGGGAATTATTTGTTTGTTTCAATGCCTCCGGTACAATCATGTTCTATATTTTTGGTGTAGAAAATAATCATCCCATTTCATCGAACACATCCCTCGGATGGAGAATACTTGTTTCGACCAAACAAGGCATCTCACTACACACACAAAAAAACCAACGCTTTTGATGAGCCAAATTATATCCTATGAGCAAAAGGACCGGAATCCAATAAATCTGCCACAGTGCCGTCCTATCGAGAATTTTTCGATCTATTGTGACCGGAGAAATTCACCAACAGGACCAAAGTTGCATCCGGAAAATCGATGTGACAGCCCTGTAACGGCCATGTGCCATTATTATTACTGAGCTGCAACATATACTAAGTTCATTAAGAAGACTTAGCCAACACTTTGTATGAAATAAATCAGTTTTTTTTTCTAAACAACACTCACTTTATTCATTCTCATTTTTTAATGGACACCCGTTAAATTTTTTTGATTAGACATTATACTCAAGCAACCAATTAAGATGAATTTTGTTTCTTTTTGTTATAAACAAAGTTCAACGATAAATCCGGAGAACTTCGCTTAATTGGCGTAATTGCTTCTTTAAAAAACAATTCGGAAATAATTGTTAACCAAGGAAACGAAACCAACTCAAAATGTCGTCTTGACGAAAACTGGCACTTTAAATAAAATTGTAGGCTTTGATTGAAAGACTTGCAGTTGCTGTAATTGCTAAACCTGTTTCCCAATTCATTTTTAAATTACACGCCATACATAATAGTTTATTGCAACACTTTAATACAAGCCCATTTCCAGCACTAGCCATTAATTCATCCAAATGCTAAATATAGTGCAATTTTCGTTGTCAACATTCTTTGAACCGAGCACCCCGAACGCCCCCATATTTTCCATCAATTGTAACCACACAAGTGCAACCAAATCCATAACCGGAGTCAGCGGAAAAATTATACGCCTTGCACCCTATGATTGATCACCTGCCAACTACTAGGTTAAAAGTTCTCGATCGCACACTCGATGATCTCCCATTCTGGGGGTAAGTGCCAGACACCCCCCCCCCCCCCCCTCCTTCACCACCGTGATCAGGCATTGATGTACCAGGCAATAATGCAATAAAACACGGCGATCCGCTATGGCGTGATCGATCAGCAAGCAAAATACCACCCCCTCAAAGTTGGTGAATTGACAATAGAGAATAATTGCGGCACCGAGCAGGGAAGAATGAGGTTAAGATTAAACCTACAGCGAGCCACGCGTATACTAACTGCGGTAGAACTGCCACCCATTCGGAAGCCCATTTAAGGTTAGAACTGCGCAACCATCATGCAAATCTGCCTCCAGCACAGCACGATCGATCGACTCAGCGTAGGTGGCTCGGAATGTATTCAATGGAAAAACAGCTAAATGTCATCAACACTATGCATTAAATGACTAAAGATTTAATTTTCTTAATGGCTCACCAGGATAAATGGAAATATGTTCACACGATGAAAGAAAGCAACGATATGGCATATCGAAATTGAACTCAAGTTTAATGGGAAAACAAAATGTTACGTGGGAGGTACGACAGGCTGTCCATAAAACAACTAGCCAATTTTGGACGATTTTACAGCTCGAAGCGCTAATAAGCAGCTTATTTGTCAGAAATAAACAAAACTAAAAGTAAAATATGACCGCGAACGAACAGGCCACTTGATTGCATGAATGGAGATGGGTTTTCGAAACGGACACTGGCTGAGTTGAAGGAGGAAAGCATTCGAGGGGTGACAGACGACCAACTTACCTGTCGCCTCCACGGATCGCTCAAACTGTGCTTTCTGTTCAGCTGATTTGGGTTTTTTTTTTCGTGATCGTTGGTTTCGTTGTAGGAGTTCGGTCGGGGAGTTGAATGGTGATAGTAAATTAGTCGTTCAGTTCGGGTTGCGCCGAAATTTGGAGCGTGGAACAGAAGATGTTAATTCGACAGAAACGGAAATGGTGAGCTCGAACGATTATTGATATTTTATGGAGATTTTATTGATTTGGGTGGACATCAGTTGATGGAAATGAGATTACGCAATTTTGGTGATAAAGGGAGAGAGAGAAAAAACCGGTAACGTGAAAATATATGCTCAGATGTCAATATTGAGAGTCAAGACAAAAGATAATCTACAAATCTACGGTTTGATAACTGAGAGCAATTTGGACAACGCTCGGAATGTCACATTAATTTCAATTAATCAATTCCCAGTTTGCCGATAATTGTTGAATTGCCCACGAACAATAACCACTCAACCGACTGTGACATTCAGAAGCTGTTGCAAGCCAATCGATTCATTGTTTAATGGAACCATCTGAACAAACACTAACTAGGAGAACGAACGCAAGCTCTACTAGGAAACACGAGGAAAAATGAATTCGAAAGCCTTCTTCTTAAACCGATGAAGTTCAACCAACAAAAGGGGAATCCAATTGAGATAATGTGATAAACATATACTGGTAGCGGAAGGGCATTCACTTACCTGGAAGTGCAGGATGATGGTCCATATCAGACCAAGTGTGAGTTTTGGATTTCCGTCGACGATGTCCTCCGCTCGGATGTTGACAAGTTTGATTTTTTTGTAACGCAGGAAATCGAGCGCCATCTGTGCGTTCTGCAGCATGTGGAAACGCATTTTTCCCTTCTCCCTTGGCTGGAATGAAAGTGAAGGGTGGTGTTATTGAAACTCGATAAACAACAGATGTGCATTTGAAAGTTTGAAACTGTTTTGCTACAATGATTAAGCGGTATCCAAAGCGGAAAAAATGTTAGAAAGTTATTTTCTTATCAAACGCTGTAAAACGTTGTTTTTATGTGAAAAATTCAAACTACGAGAGCTCAATAACAGAAGTTTGAATATGGTTCAGAACGACATTATTAATTAAATTGCTTATGAAAATTAAGACAAAGGCATATCGATTTACCTTTATTTCTAAGTTATAAATATTCCATTAACCTAAACTCAAATAAAGCCAGGAAAAAAAATGATTAGTGGTCGTCTAAAACATTGGTTTGAGGCTTGATGAGCTATAATTAAGACAATTTATTTCATGACGCAATAAATCATGAACAAATAGATCGAGTCAATAATATGCAGTAGTTTTCAGCTATTTGTCCATCAAAATTGGTTTACTCGACCGATGTAGCAGCAAGAGCAACCTAATGTAGAGAGCATTCAAACCAAACTGCTGATGTTCTTTTTTCCAAATGATATGTTTGATAGGCTCATATGTCGTAGAAACAACTCAGTGGAGCCGAGTAACATTTAATCCTAAGTACAAAATACACATTTCTTTAACTTTTTATAATCGGGTGGCAGGTTGCTTCATTCTTGCTCGAAACATTTACCTTTAGTTCTTTCGTTGTTTCTTCGCGAACCTGTTTTATTGTATCTGCCATAACTCGTTCGCCTTCTTCGGTAGCGTCGGTAGTTTTAGCGAACGATATAAAACTTCAATAAAATCAATGTTGGCCCACTTATTATTAGACACTTAAGGAGCATAATTTTGTTACTTAAGTTTAAATTCAATTATTAGTACAATGACCAAATATTTGTCATTCCTGCCCGGTGTCTATCTGCCGATGACAAATATTTGATCGTTTTACAAACTTGTTGGCCTCCTTGTAGATCGAATTGTACTGGGTTCTGATGCTGCTATAGACTGTTCCGAAAAATATTAATACACTTTCCTTCTCAAATAAAAAAAAGACCATACTGTGATTTTTGATTATGTTACTCTCAAACAACAAACAAGTAAACAACAATGTTTTCTTTCCATTTGCTTTCAATTCGCTTGATTTTTCATAGGGTAGGCGCGTTCTCTAACTTTTCCCTTGACACTACTAATAAGCTTCTGCACAATGCTTTCTCCTACCATTTTCACCACTTTTGGCCAATCCTTCTTAAAGTTTTCAACATTATTGGCTGGTTTCATGTATTTTCTCAGCTTCGCCTTCGTCAAAGTCCAGAATGATTCGATAGGGCGAATCTCTGGGCAGTTTGGTGGATTCATCTCCTTTGGTACAAATACGACATTGTTCCTCGTAATGAATGGACGATATATTTTTCCACATCCGCATATGGCCTGCCACACCATTACCTTCTTGCCGAATTTTTCGGTGTAAATGGCTTTCACTGATCCAGGAACATCCTTTCCCTTCGGCAAGGTATAAAACAGTGGTCCCGGCAAGTTTTATAATCGAATTTTATGTAGGTTTCATCGTCCATGATAACACAGCCCGATTTTTTGGTCAGCAGTTTGTCGTACTGCTTACGAGCCCATGGTTTCACAGATTCAGCCTGTTTGGTGCTTCTGCTTCCGACAAGTGCAGGCCCATTCTCTCCTTGACACTCATAGCATTAGTCGCCTGATGCTGAAGGATGACGCTTGAAATAGTCCCTTACCTTTCTATCGATTGTAGGGTCAGCGGGACCGGGTTTTCTACCCCGTCTCGGGGAATCTACGAATGAGAACTGTTGTTGATACTTCCGTAATGCGGTTCGAACTGCTCCGACGCTCACACTTTCTTCCTTTAGCCAGTTTTCTGATCGAAAGACCACTGACGGTGCACCGTTTGTGCACAATCCGTTTTCTTTGCTCGGGAGAAAGACCACGCATTTTGAAATTTCCGTGCGAAAAATTGAAAAAAATGACACATTAGTTTAATTTGGATAAAAACAACAGGACGCACCTAAAAGTTGGTTGAATACTGCACGCATTTTGAATTGACGGCTTATCATTGGTGTATTTATAATTATCGGAACAGTCAATAGCAGCAGTATTTCTCCATGCTCAGCTATTAGTTTGCATTTTCTACCTTCAGCCTTTATTGATTTGTTTGCACCTAATCACAGAGAACAGGCACCGCAGAAGAAATACGCTCTTAACCGTAATGTCTTCAACCTTAAAGAATACGCTCTTAACCGTAATGTCTTCAACCTAAGCGAACCTTATACAAATGCTCCACCAAACGATAGTCTTTTATTACTTGACCGATTTTCTAAGCTTCATAGAAATTTTATCGGTATCCATATTCCTTGTTCCTATAAATTATGTTATTTTGAGTAAATTTTCAGTACAATCATCATTTTGATGTCAGCTGGATGGAGTATCGCAATTCAGGATTGACATGTCTGTGATTTGACCTAGTGTACAGCAGAAAAGAATTTTTTTTTCCAATCTAATCCAATGTTAAATTTAGGTCCTGAATCAGTGACAGTGAAGGAATTTGACATTAAATTAGAAATTAAAAGTAAAAGAAATTTCTTTTCTGCTGCATGCTAGGCTTTTGTAGGAAATTCAGCAGTATTCGGAGAAGCTCTTAGTAGGACAGTCGATGTATTGCGTGGTGAACTGTAGTTGATGAGATTGTTTTCGATTTTGGCAGATGTGTGCAGATGGCGCTGCTAATACTAACGAAAACAAGCGGAAATTTTGAAAAGACATTTTGAAATCTTACTCACGCATGATATCCCAGCTAGGATGTCCATTAGTTGTGACCTAATGTTCTAAGCTTTAATCTCTGGACGCAAAATAATAGATCCTTTAATATCTGGACGCAAAATAATAGATCTATCTCAGAACCATGTCAATGAAATAAAAATGTAGAGTACTCAAAATTAAGGTCAACTATTGCACTTTAAAGAAAATATAGCGAATAAATTATTCCGATTTGGTTGTGATGAAATCTCGAAACTTTCTTCGAATATTTTGGACACTCTGTTGAGTAACCTGAGCGGCCATTTTGTTCCACCATCTCTTCATTTCTGTTGCGACCCAAGTAACCTTTCTACTCTATTTTAACTTCTGTTTGACAATTGCTCAGTATTTCTCAATTGGCCGGAACCGAGGGCAGTTTGATGGATTGATGTACTTTTCGAAGAAATCCACCCCGTTGCCTCGATACCACGGTAGCACTTCCCCGCTGTAGTGTTAGCTTACCAAATCAGGTCCAAACTTTACATGTCCATTGTGAGCTATAATGTACGGAAGAATACGTTTTTTCTGGCACTTCTACTTGTACATTTTGGATTCCAAAGTCTTGTTCATCACGAAAGCCTAGGTTTTCGTCTACAGCTGAAAATACCAAGATCATAAGCTTTTTTTGCGAATTTATCGGCAAAAACGAATTTGAACTTGCTAGGGACATCACCTCGACCAGTGGCTTTATAGAACTTTTGTACGGGAAGCTGACCATAATCCATCTTCTTCGTCGTCCATGAGGATGCATCCTTCGTACTTCGTAAAAACCAATGAAAAAGGACATTTCAAAACAAACTGCTGTCAAAAAATTCCAGATCCGACCACTACGGGCGCTGTAGTAGAATAAACAGTACGTCCAGATATTAAATTACTCAAGCGTGCGAATTTTTTTTTTTAATGTATTAATGTTCCACTCAATAATTTCAATGAAAATGATTTCACGGAGTTCACAGTTTGGTAAATATTATTCACGCTATTTTAGCTTCAAAATAAAGTTTTTTTTTTCACCATTTTTAAAGCAATATCGGTACGTCAAAGTGATCAATGTTTTGCTAAAATCTCTATTAAGGATTTCCACACTATCCATTGTATTCGAAGAATTGGCCACACATACATTCAAATAAATATAAAATTGTTCGAACGTATCATAAAGAACCCGTTTAATCTGCAAAAAAATATAATCGTTCACTACTCCACGATAATTACATGCGTCAGATTTTCGATCCGTTGAAAATGTAGGAATCCTGAATATAAACGTTTCCAGCATCTTCTACTGGTATTTTAAACCTATTTCTTTTCACAACTAGATTATTGTAGGCCCACAAACTAGAGTTATAAGTGCACTTCCACAGTTAAAAACTGGGAGCTTTTGATGCCATTACCACTTTTGCATTGGTGTTATTGTTCGGAGTCCACAGTAAATAATCATTTCGATTCATTTACCGATAAATGTTCTCAGAAATATTTTTTTTTTTTTAATTTGCCGTATGATTAATGTGTAGGGCTTCATTAAACTCACAACTTTGTAGAACAGTTAATTGCCACAACAGTAATATTCATGGCGTTAGAGCAAATATTCACTGTTATATTCAAATAATATTCAATTTTGAATATCAATTGAATATCGCGATGAATATATGCTCTCACGCATTGTTTTAATTAGAGCAAAACACTGTTTGGCGAATTTGTAAGATTAATCGAGGACAACTATTTCATCATGCATCGTACATTTTTTCATTAGCTTCTCCAACGAATTATCCGTTTATGAATCTAACTGAATCTCGATAATCAAGAAAACAAACAAACAATTAATACAACGACGACCTTACATTGAAAACAACACGTAAATTCAACAACACAAAACCTTTTTATTTCAAATCCACACCAATTTACTTAAAACAGTTCACTGTTTGAAAAATTATCGATTCAATTCAAGATGAGCACTTGTCCTATTTAGCCAGTGGATGCCTCTTCAGGTTTTCCAAACTTTTATATTTTCTAGAAGAGACCCTCGTATCCAACATACTCCATACAGAAAAGTCAATTGGATTCAAGTCAAGCGAATTCGCTGGCGACTCAGTGTCAGAAATGAATTCTGGAAAATGTTCAGCAATCCACAGTTGAGTCTGTTTCGCTTTCGCGGTGCGGAGTCCTGTTGGAAAACTCAAAATGAGCTTGTGCCCACGGCTCAACAACATTCTATAGAACCAATTCCCGATAGGTTGATTTCACCTCTTCAGGGACAAACATCAGTGGAGTTCGATCGTTGTGGGTAATTCCGTTGAACCCTTGAAGCAGGTTTTTGACGTCGAGTGGCCGTCAAAACGTCGAAACTTCTTCGGGATTTTTCTGTCAGCCAAAAACTATCGTTTTGCTTGTTTACGAATTTCTGAATAGTGAAGAGCTTACGATATTTTCCAACTAAGCACTTATAACTCTCTCCTTATTTTGCTTTGTTGTATAGACTGTCCCAGAAAATACGGGCACACTTTTCTAACGATGCCATTTGAATATACATTTTTATTCGGGTAGTCTGTAGGCTCCATCTCATTATTTACACCCAAACGTTAAACCGAACAAAACTCACGGCTAAATTTCACGCGCATTTCGAGAGATGGGAAAGATTTCCGTTGAAAAACGCCGTGCCATCGTGCACAAGTGGAGTACTATTCCAGGATTATCACTAAGAAAGCTGGCGAAACTGGAAAACGTTAATGGGAATGCTCGGGGTAGTTCGGGGAGGAGTATTTCCTTGCGGACCTGCCACGAAGTGGACGAAAAAAAGGAGCGTCGAACCCCAAATTTGACAACAAAATCGGACGAGCTTTTTCTAAGGTCCTCAGTTCGCGATTGGCCAAAAAGGGGAACACTTCGTGCTCAAACGTTCAACGATCCAAAGAGAGATTGAAGATGAAGACCTACAAGAAGCAGAAGCAGCCAAAAAGAAGTCCTACACAAGCAGCCAGCGTGAAACCACTGGCGCGGAAACTGTATGACACAGTTTCTCCAAGAATAAGTACTGCATCATGATGGATGACGAAACGTATTCGAAGTTGGACTCTAAAGCATTGCGGGATCGAATAATAAGGGTGTGAAATGATGTGTAAAAGGGGAACGCGGTTTTACGGAAATTTGGGGAAAAAGGGGGGGGGGGATTTGTGTGGGGGGTGTGGAGAAGAAGAATGAGGAGTTTAAAAAAAAGAAAAAAGAAAATGCTAAGAAGGACATAAATGCGGGCGACGATGGGGGGGGGGGGGGTGGGGCTTCAAATGGTGAGTTGACAACTTCGAAGGAGGGTGCGACCGACCTCTCGTCCTCACAAGTTCCTACCTCACGCCTCCACGAGTCATATGATCACAAAAGACTGCCAGCTGAAACATGGAGACGCTGGTTGGCGTAGCCTGGGCAATGTTGTCAATCTGACAATAGCGAAGTGAGGGGGTGCGACTGAAGATCGTGTACCTTTAAATCATATTATATATTTTACATTCTCATGTTATTAACAATTTCAGCACGCTTTGGAATCATCTTTGCATTCTAAAACCATGTAAGACCCTGGAGCAACATGACGGGCATCAAAGGCTCAATTTATTTTTCAGCATTTCAGCATAACATTTACTTTGAAATTGCACTTCTGAATTTCAACTACTATATTCATAAAAGACTGGCATGCGCTTATAAGCAGTATATGATTATATTTAAATATTTTATTTGGTAGTATTATGATAAGATAAGCCATTTATTTCAGAAATCATCAAACAGGGCTCTTCGATCGCTCCAATTTCTATCTTTGAAATGTAACTAGGACAGTATAAAGAAAATTTTCAACCACATGTCTTATAAAAAAAAACTTTCATTGATATTTGGAATGATCTATCTGTTTTCAGCTTTTCCAGGACTATTAGGATATTAATACTTATCTAATTTTTTTTTCAGTAACAATCCAGTGGACGTTAGATATATTTTGTACATACGCATATTATGTTCTCCTATTGACTTTGAGCTCTAAAGAGACACCAAGCTGTATATTATTATCATATATCATTTCCCTGTACATCGTATGCCAATCATTATTAGTAATTTAAACATATTATTTTTTTTTACAACCATATTGCAATATTGTATACATATAACCATTCTACAAATAAAATTTTGAAATTCGCCAATTTTTTATCTCTTGAACGTCTATGAAGGTTGTTTGGGTTCCCAGCACTTTCGGCAATAGATGTCAAGACAATTATCAATTTTTCAAACAGTTGTAAGGACGTGGCCAGGTGCGCAGAGAGAAGCGGGTCTACGACACTTTACATTTTTGGCGAAATGTTGAGTGGAAGTGGATAGGCTTATCTCGGTGACTCCCCCACGCTTTGTGCAAATGTTCTATGCTATGCTATGCTATGCTATGTAATTTCGTCATCATAGAACACGGCTGTGTTTTGATCACAGCAATTACAAGCACGTTAATTGATATTATTGTTACTTTCGGCGCAAACTTTGATATGCATTTTTCACTCAACCGATTACATATGATTGTTTGGCTAATTTCATCTAGACTAGTGAGCAATTTAGAGTCAAAATCCTATGAAAAAAAATCTCAAGACTGCATGATGGTTGAAGAATGACAAGAAAGCTCATGATAGTTCGTTTCTTGTCGTGATAATGAGCTGGCCAATTTTTTCATTCATTTTTAGTTTCTGTGGTTTGACGTCCACGTGTTTTTAGGTAGAGGCAATTTTCAAGTAACTTTTGATTGTACAGTTCACAAAACTTCTGCACATACTCAAACTGATAATGCCTAAAAGTGCAATCAAAAAATTAAAAGCGTAATCAATTCCTGATTTCGCAGCTACGTAATCTACATGCAAAACAGTTTTTTGGTTATATTTCTAAACAATTCCATCCTGATTGCATTTTCCAGATTTTGAAGCTGCGATATTCTTAACCTAGAATTTTCTTCAGAAGTTGCTTACAATTATAATTATTCTACGGAAACTTGCGATTTCATACAACGACTTTAAATTGAACCTGCCACTGAGTTATTTATGTCATTGATAATTTTCTATTGGAACCTTTGGTTACTTGGAGATACCTCTGTACCTATTACTAAGATTTGTTTTCATTTACAACTCGACTTCAAAAACTTTTATCGTTGAGGCTGAGAAACAGCTATTATACAAGAGCTATACAAGAGCTGCTTTTATTTTTAACCACTTAAAAATGTTATGTAGATTACAAATGATAATACTCACACAAACAGTAAGTCATTAGTATCATGTTAATTTCCAAGCAAGTTTCTATTTGAAATCAATGTTTGTAGATTCAAGTTTAAGAAATTTACATTTCATGGGTGGATTTTGATAGAACAGTAATGTGATTTAAATACCATATATGACAGAAGAACTCAAACTATTGTTATCTTCGTCTTATTCACAATAAGACATTTTCCATTACATGGAATTACATGGACAGTCAAAAAATAATTACCACCATAAAAATAATTAAAACAGTTTCAATCATTCTTACATGCTTGAGTCTACCCATAAAAGTTTGAATATACTTACAAGATGTTCGCCAGAAAGTACTTCCAAGAGCGAAAGAAGGTTGTGTCCATCGCGCAGATCTTCGAACAGATCCTCTACTCGTCGGGAGGCCTAGGAAAGGTGTGAGGAAATTAAATGATAACATGATTAGTTTCTGAACGGAATTGCATTGCACGCAACAATGTAGACGAAAATATTAAAATTAAATCCAGTAATAATTTTTAAAAACAATCGCTAGCGCATGCTCTAAAGCGTGGCTATCGTGCTGAAACACACTGTCTCGTTCCACACGGAACAACAAATTTAATTTAAACAGACGGTGCGAGCAATTGTTAGGCTTGATCGGTAAGGCAAATAAATTATTCAAATCTCACGCAAATGAAAGAAAAAAAAACCGAAATCAAATGGTTAAAGCTTCCGAAGGCTTCCAGTTTAAAACAATTACTGAAGCGGTTAAATCAAACGAAAGCAATAGACAGCGAAAGAAAGGAAAACTACTCAAACGGCGACGACAGGTAACAACAGTTAAGACAAAAAAGAACCGAAGAACTTCTCTTCTTCAAACTTACAGCTGGCGGACAACAGGGTATTCCGTTGATGATAACACATACATGTAAGTGGGTGTAGGTCTGTAAAATGAATTTGGATATTTTTAATTTGGATGGTCATTTTATGTGGAAACAAAATGAAGAAGAAACGAATACTAAAGCTAAGGCAACTTTGACAAATGGTATTCTTCAATTATGAAATTAAAGCAATTGAAGCTGAAAGTAAGAAATTTGAAAATAATCATACGACGCGGAAATAAGAATTATCATACCTTGAGATACTTCCAATGCTTTATTTTAGATTTTGATTTAGTGAGTTAACAAACACAGCAGTAGCAGCACCATCACGAAGGGTAGGCATGTAAATAATGACCATTATTATAGTTAATTAACATGACAATTAGGTAACTACAGGCGAAGGTTAATTTGATTTCAAGAGATTTTCATAAGACAAGGGAAGCAGAAATGTATCAGGAGGTGTAAATCGGTTTTAGCAATAAAAAAATGCAACAACAACAAAGACAATACAACAAAAAATAACCCCGGGGGAAAAATGACGACATGACACCGACCGGATTCACACGCACACATCACACGACGGTAGCCGCTATTGGCAGAGATAAATGCCCAAAAACGGGTCCCGTGTGCATTGATTAAAATAAATTGCCACAATCGGCCGTGCGCAAAACCGGCCCACAGCTTCTCGGCTTTTTTTGGTGACATCCAACATCGGTAGCCTTAGTAGTAGGTACGCCTAGTGGCAAGAATCGCACCGCAAGGTGCACTTAATTAAATTAAAACCAGCTAATGACCAAAAGTGGAGCATGTTTTTCGGTGTGGCAAGTTGAGTTGTCATGATCGTCATGTAAAGAATGAGGCAGAGAGTGTCTCGAGTGTCGAGTGCTCGACACTGAAGAAGTCTGTAAGTCGCAGACGAATTAGTCCTATTTGTCGAAGGATGAACTTTTTCTAGTGGAGTTTAAAGGAATTTGCTCGTGCTTACTAAGCAAAAAAGTGTTTCGGTTTTTTATTTTTTATTTTAAAAAGGGAAAAAGTGTTAGTTTAAATTTTCCTAGTTTTCCAATTACCTTAAGGGTGTTCAAGTGACTACGATGGGAGATAAAGCAGCCCGAGATTGAAAATCTCTATAATCGCGCATTTCGCGCAAATCGTATTCGGAGTTGGCTGCACCCTCTCAGATTTCAATGCAACTTTTTGGACATGTAGACTTTGTCACAATAACCACTTTGCATACTCAGTTTTTCCAACATTGACCAAGGCTGTCTTTTGAAAAGCGCCAAATGTTTATAATCGAAAAATGACAAATTCTACAAAAAAAGTGTTGTTTTGGTGACTATCACAAAATACCTAAGTCAAATTTTTGTAAAAACTAAAACCTGAAAAAAAGTTTCTTTAAAATTTAAAACGAAAACAAAAACATTTTACAAACACACAGACATTAGTAAAGTGGAGGCGTATGGTGAAATTATTATGGCGTTTAAACAGAAGTTTATGCTCCTACAGCAGACAGAAGCTAAAAGATAAACATATTATCCGTACTGCCTAAGCCTTGGTGGGTGAATAAAATCGTAAGAAAGTTCAGCGCACCACTGTACATGATGAGCAGGGTTTTTTTTTCTGCACCACCAACAAAATAAGGGGGCGTGACATGTACAAAACAATCAGTTAGGGAATTTTATGATGATACTGGTATCAGTAGACCCTTGCCAGGAACAGATGATTTTGTTTCCGAGGTTCGAAACGGCAAAGCGCCTTTTAATGATGTCGCTCAAAGAAGCGAACATGATTTTTGTGCATAGGTACAAAACATAACTGTTAACATAGCTTTCACTGTATTCACATAGTTGCGACCAAAAAATTGAATTCTGCTCGATGATACAGTAATTCAAGAAATACAAATACAGGAATAAAGCAAGAATACTAAATTAATATTAGGTGCGCAACTAAGTTCTCGCTGTTATTTGGTGAAAAAGGAACTTTATTTTGAAAACAAAGTTTACAAACGAATTATTCAAAGTATTGCCCATCACTAGCTACGACTTTTTCCCATCTTTCTGGTAGAACGTGAATACCATTTCGATAGAACTGTTTGGCTTTTGATGCTATCCAAGAATCAAGCCATTTTGAGATGTCATCATATGAGTGGAATTGCTGACCAGTGAGACCATGTGCCATCGAACGGAACAAGTAAAAATCAGACGGGGCAATATCAGGAGAATATGGCGGGTGTGGTAGGACTGCCCATTTGAGCGTTTACAGGTAGGTTTTCACGGTTTTCGCAACGTGAGGTCGAGCGTTGTCATGCTGAAGAATCACTTTTTCGTGTCTGTGCTCGTATTCTGGCCGTTTTTCGTGCACTGCTCGGCTCAATCGCTTCAATTGAGTTCGATACCGTTCCCCGATAATGGTTTCGTTTGGTTTCAACAGCTCATAATAAATAACACCAACTTGGTCCCACCAAATACACAGCATAACCTTCGCAGCGTGAATATTCGGCCTAGGCGACGATGTTGAAGCATGCCCGGGCAGTCCCCATGAATGTTTCCGTTTTGGGTTACTGTAATGAATCCATTGTTCGTCACCCGTCACAATGCGATGTAGAAAACTCTTCCTTTTTTGCCGCTGGAGCAGTTGTTCATATACGAAACAACGACGCTCAACATCTCTTGGTTCAAATCGTAAGGGCCCCAAGTTCCTTTCTTTTGAATCATTCCCAAAGAAAGCAATCGCTTAGAAACGGCTTGGCGGGAAACTCCTAATCCTGAACCAAGCTCTTCTTGCGTTTGACACGGATCCTCATCGAGCAATGCCTCCAATTCAGAGTCTTCGAAGTTTTTTGGCCTTCCTTCACGCGGACGATCATCAACACTGAAATCACCGTTTTTGAAGCGACGAAACCAATCACGACACGTTGTTCCACTCAGAGCAGCATCACCGTAAACTTTTTGGAGCTCTCGATGTGCTTCAGCCGCCGTTTTCTTCGAATGACTTCGAATCAACACTTGCCGCAAATGACGATTATTTGGCACGAAATCAGACATCTTAAAACAACCAAAATATATAACACTAAACCAAAATCACTGATTTGGCAAAGCGGTTTGTTTACCATATGTCTGAGCTTGGTTTATGACGCTTGAGATGAACAACATTCGACCAGCACTTACTACTGGCGCCATCTATTGCTAAACAGCGGGAACTTAGTTGCGCACCTAATAAACAAAGAAATGAGTGTTATTTGATACATATAGCGACCATACATTTTATTTCCATCCCTGATTTTGCCTTAAAACTAAACAAGAGAATAAAGGAGTAACATAATATTTATTTAAAGATATAAATTCCCGATACATAGAAGTATACTTAATTGCTAAATTAGTTTCATTGGATTCTTAAATTATCCTGACCTTCACTGGTTTATTTGTTTGATAAAAAAAAGACACTGAAAAAAATAATTCTAGACAAGAGAAAGTTTTTGTAAGAAAAACTTCTTTCCTTCAAAGTGCCTATCTTGTAATGTTGGTAGGGAACCTAATTAACCTATATGTATGTATGTATGGTAGCCACCATCCCTTCAAGCCCATGGCTTGGATGCAGCTCCACTTTATAGCAAGATCAAATTGAGCCACCGATCTGAATTCACAATATCGCTGTATGAAGGGCCAAAGACGGAGGGGTGGACCCGCAAGCAGAGACACTCACGCGAAATCCACGGGAAATTAAGAAATCACCTACCAACGATACGATCCAACAAATCAAATAAACCAATTCCTTATACTTATTAAGCTTTCTACAGGATGACTTGTTAAGAAGGGCGCGACACTCTCACTGAAACTGTTGGAGTAGATTTCACAGTATCATAATCGAGTCGGTAGGATAAAGAAAATGATACTGTTCATTCTCTCCTAGACTCAGGCAGTCAATCAAACCATCGTCCAGTTTCAGCTTAAATGATACCGGTAGGGAACCTAATTACCTATATTGAGACAAAATTTCATCCAAATCAATTTTTTTTTTTTTGGAAATTGACTTGAAATATTTAAAATCGGGTTTTTTTAGTGAAATACTCGATAAGGATTTTTTTCGATATTTAGATTTAAAAATTTGACTAATTGTGGTGATTATCACAAAAAAATTTATTGAAATTTTTGAATAAAAATATGACTGAACACTTTCTTGTACGACTTTAAGGTTGCATTAATTTGGAAAAAAAAAGTTTGGCTCTTTTCAAAAGACATTCTAGATTAATTTAGGAAAAAAAAATATTGTGATGAAGTCTACATGTCCAGAAAGTTTCATGGAAATCTGATAGGGTGCTGCCAACATTCGTTCGAGTTGGTACAAAATACGTCCAAACAAAGAAAAAAATCATGTATTCTAAGATAGAATTGGCTCGTCTTTTTAATCATTTTATTCATTTGGTGACCGATATAAATATTTAATTCATTTCCTTAGATTAAAATTGTTTTTTTTTTTGTACAAACAATATTTTTATTCTATTTTTGGGTGCAATGGCGTGCTTCTGGCGTAGTAATTCATCATTCTTTCCTATTTAACATACTCATTCTCAAAAACATTATTTTGAAATGTGTCATGCAAAATGCCATTCAACGAAAACTGTATCCACAATTTTTTGGTACGTAAAACAAATTATTAATATCATTCAATAATATGAAAAAAAATACTGCTTTTCAGAATTTCGTCATAATTAGTGAGTTTGTTCCTTTTCGGGAATTATTTTACTCATATTTATTTTATTTTGTCATGGGATATAATAGTCCAAAAATCGATTTTTTTAATACAAAATTTTATTCGAATATTCATAAATACAAGACAGATTTTTAATTATTTAGACAAATATAATTTAATATTATTATATCAGATAACAAGTTGCTCTTTTAAGAAAATATATAAAACGAAAAAAATCTTTTTTTTTAACATGAAGTAATTATCGATTCATACATTTTGTATGATTTTCTTGGGGTTGTGCCTCAAGAACTATTGTGCCTCGAGAACTACATTTTCATCAAAGTATTATAAATGTTGACATAGAATACTTTTTTTTAAGTCATTCAGGGTTTTTTTTTCAAGTATGCTCAAATTTGAATAAAATAATCCTTCAAAATACCTGCTAAATCACTTTCACAATCATTTTCTACCACTCCGGGGAACTGGCTTTCATTCATAAAAGAACTAGGAAGAGAAAGAGTAGCGTCAATTAAATTGTCTGATAAGCCACATTATCATTTATTCTGAACCATTTCATTTGTAGAGTGAACCTACGGCAATTAAACGATTGAAACTTTGCTTTCTACATTACATCGAATAATTCGATCCGCTTCTAAGCGTCTTGTTATGAGGTACTAGGTGATTACCCATCAATAAGTAGCCTGTCGATCTGACACATTTGGATGACGTCTGCATTGAGTTATCACAAATTACAATGTTCCGCTCACTATATCACAAAACAATGCCATTGGTTGAGCGAATTGGAGATAATGAAACCATTTGGTATATGACAAACGCCGGTATTGTCTTAATTTGGGATCACCAGTTTTTACATATTGAGGATGTATGTTAGTCCCAGGCATAATGTGTTGGTTCTCTGTGTAGTAACAACTGGCTTGGCAACAACGGAGTAGCAACCATGAGCTGTAAATTTTGCTCATGTTGCTGAACCTTTGCTTTCTATATTATTTTCAGCTAGAAGTGAAAAATGGTGAAAATGATAGCAGTTTCTATAAAAGCATATGCCGAGCAGCATGATCCATTTTTAACCATTTGAACAGGGGAGTTAGGTGATGTTTGAAATGCCATAAAAGCACCTTCCAAATCGCTTCCACGGCCTTTCTGGGCCAGACGATAGAACTGATCGAATAAAATAGATTGAAGTGAATACGAAGAGCAAAATGCAATAAAGTGCTACACGAAAAACATCCAGAGAGTAGCGAACTAGGCTGACCGTATCAACCATCGATAACTCAAAAACTTTGGGAGCTAGAGATTTTGGCTCTTTGAGAGAGGTTGTCTATAAGAAGAGATTAATCTTTTGGCAGGTGATGGTGACTAGAGAAACACATGCTTCTACAAAAATGTGGTTTATTTTATTTCAAGTAACTTTGCTGATAAAGGCTGTACTCGAAAAATGAGAAACAATGATTAGCTTGTTGTTTGTTAGCTTGCTGGTAAATATTGATGAAATTTTGACTGAAAACAGAACAGGTTGTACTGTTTACGTTGGTGAAATTTCATCGAGATTATTGTCAAGTGGTTATCGATATGGCATCGGAACAAGAGCAGATCTGCCAAAAAAAAGTATGGTCGTGGAAAATCCAACTGCATCCCACAGTTGGATCGGAAAATACCTAGGATTCTTCATTCAACGGTGTTCAAGGTAGTGAAGTCATTCAAGAAGAGACTCAGACGGTCCAGTGGTGGTCAGTCAGCGGCAGAAAACCGAAGACAACCGATTCGGTGAAGGCAAGGAAGGTGTTGAATCTGTTCAAGCATCGACCGAACGATGCGCGATGTGGCGAAGAAGGCAGATGTTTCCATCTGGTTTGTCGAAAACACGATGAAACGTGCCGGCCTCCACGTCAACAAAATCAGGAAGGGACCAAACCGGAACGACAAACAAAACACGTTAGCCAAAACTCGCGCCAGGTAGCTGTACCAAAAGGTGCTGACGAAACCGAGGGGAGTCTTGATGGACGAAGAGACATCAAGACGGACATAAAACAGTTACCGGGACAGGAGTTTTACCTTTCCACAACACGGTTGGTCGTTTCTGAGTAGGTACGGGAGAAGAAGGTGGACAAATTTGCCTTGGTTTGGCAGGCCGTCTGTGGGTGTGGAGAAATGAGCCAGCATACATACATAGCATTCATACAATGGGCAAATCTATCGAGACGAGAGCCTCCAGAAGCGCCTGCTGCCCTTCCTTCGGTCTCACGGCGGCGAGACGCTATTTTGGCCGGATTTGGCATCCTGCCACTACACGCTGCCGGTGTTAGACTGGTACAGAGAAAACTATGCTGATTTTGAACCAAAACACTTCGACCAACCGAACTCGCCGGAACTTCGCACGATTGAGAAGTTTTAGGTCATTATGAAGGCCAAACTTCGTTAAACATTCAAAGTATTCGAGAACGAGCTGTATTTGAAGAAACAGTGGGTAAAAGTATCAAAAGAAGTCGGACACACTATTGCCAAAATCTTTTGAGTAGTGTCAAGTGCGGGCATTCGGTCGTGGAGGAGAGATCTAATAAACCAATGAAGTAAAAACCTAACCATAATGTAGAAGTTTATTCCCTAAAGGTTTAAAGAAAATCCGACTAAAAAGGAATTTTGGCGACCATTTCTGGAGTCTCATTTTTTTTTTCGAGTACAGTTTTTAGGAATATCGGCTCAACTTTGCATAATTTAGCTCATTTGAAGATCGTGCATATAATGTATTTAGCTTGACCTGTGCAGCCATGGAGACTAAAAATTTAAGAAAATCAATAATCTCACTCAACTGTTTAACTTCAAATAAACGAATTAAGTCTTAACTGCATATGAATGAATGGATGGCATCATGATGCCGAAATGATTTTCCCGATTCTCGCTGAATTTATGAAATATTTGGTACACAGGCCGAATGAACGAGCTAGGCTGACATAACATACCCTATACGCGGTTGGAGTCTGTCAACAAATTTATGAAATTTGTGGAAATTTCCAGAATGTTTTGAATTATGAGATCGCAGCAAGCGGTGCTTTGAAGCTGTCGTGATTTGTTTTTTCTGCGTCGTTTTCGCAAATAAAACTCTAACAATAATTCGTAATTTAACTTAAACTAACAGTGAAATCATAAAATCTTTGCGTGCTTTGAGTAAGACGTAGTGAATACAACAGACTCCATCTCGAAATGTGTGTGTGTTCCCGTTTTTTTTTTTTTTTTTTTTTAGTTTGGCCCCCGCACCCGGAAGAAGAGTTACATCATCTTTGTTTTGTTTATTAGTGGTCACGTATTGTGACACCCGGACATAAATTATTAGGTTAGAGTGTTTTTTGCGCTTTTTCGCGAGTGAATCTATGATTATTAGCACTTGGTAAGATCGATATAGAGTCGCCCCATAGCGGGGATTTTGAGTGAAAAAAAAGAAGACCAATGCAATGTAGAAGACGGCCATTTGCTGGACAGAAGCAACAAACGAAGACAACGCGCATGCGCGCGTGAAGGCTGGCACATAATTTCAGATGCATTCACCACGTGGTATATAGAGTTTTGTAATGGCAAAGGGTAAATGCATCCTTCTTTTTGGGGAAATGCTCCTTAAACTTTGGAAAAATGCTCCTTAGATGCGTTTGCCCGGCATAATGCAATCGGAGGTATTAACCTTCTGGTAAGCGCTTGCCGGGTGTTTTGACGGGTCTTCAGTTTCTTCAAGATTGTATAGTTTTGACGGGTTTTAAGTTTCTGAATTTAAGAGTCGTCAAAACGAAATGAAGACTCGTCGAAATGAAATTAAGACTCGTCAAAATGAAATTTAAACCCGTCAAAACTACCTCGAAGATTGCGGAGCGAAGCTCCGCTATACAATCTTGAACAAACTTAAGACCCGTTAAAACAACCGGCAAGCGCTAACCAGAAGGTAAATACCTCCGATTGCATTATACCGGGCAAACGCATCTAAGGAGCATTTTCCCAAAGTTTAAGGAGCATTTCCCCAAAACGAAGGGTGCATTTACCCTGCTGCCGTTTTGTAATCTAACATATATTTAACGGGCGGTTTAGCAACGTTAATTTTTGCGCATATTCTGTCGCGAGTGCGTGAAATTAATTTAAAGTCAACGTCAACGAATCAACGTCGAATTTTTTTTTATTTTTAAGAATGAACAAGATAGTGTCATTAAGGAGGCGGCCATGGGTGAGATCTATCTGATTATAACTATATAACAATAATCCTATTTTCAATTAATACTAAATACGTGCCTGGTTTGGAAATTTTACATCTTCAAATCTGGTAGTGTGTTGCAGTGCCCTAATCCAAATGATATCGGTAATGTTTACATACGGGGGCTTATTAAAAGTAACCTCGCATAGGGCGTGACTCTCCAGGTAGCTGGATCTGCAGTAGAGCTATCACTTTCTAACTCCCGGATTAAAGCTGCTTCCAATGGTCTTTTGAAGGATAGTTGTAAAAAGATTTCTTCCATAATTGCCGGCCAATGGGTGTTAGATTGTAGACACACACAAATATCTCCAGAATGTTTTGAACTACATTTTGATAGCAGTAAAATAGCAATTGCTTAAAATGCCGAGAAAATCTTCTTTGGATAGTCAGGGTAAAAATAAGGGAAGTTAGAAAGTAAACAAAATAAAATATATAAGATTTTGTAAGAAATAAAACCTTAAATATTTCAATGAAATTTAATACATTTTAAAATAGAGTCCAAAAATATTCGCTACTGCGTCACAGAATACAGTGTTGTTGACTAAGCAGCTGCTTGAAAGAAAACCAGTGCTTAGATTTGTCATTTGTTTTGAAAGAGTTTTTGATAGGGGCTATTCGTGAACCACGTAGATTTTTCAGGGGAGAGGGGGGGGGGGTTTGTTTGACCAAAGTCTTATTTCAAAATATCATAAAGTTGTATGGAGAAAAGTCTACGAGGGAGGAGGGGGGTTCTGAGATTTTCAAAAATTAGTCTACGTGGTTTTAGAACCGGCCCAGAACAGTATAGTGAGAACCTCGATTAAATTTCATTATTTTTGAAAACCAATCAGAAAGGCTGACTGGGTAATTAATTGAATTAATTTTGTACCAGATAATAACTATTGAAATTGTTAAGAAAAGGAATTCAAATCTATTTTAACGACTTCATACACAGCAATTTCTTAAACAATCACGCTTAGATTTTACTGGGTTTTAACCAGTTGTAAAAGCTAGGAAATTCAATATTTACACCCAATAAAACTACCAATACAGATGAGTAGAATTTTCTATCAATAGAGAAAACTAAAATAAATTTAATTATTTTAATTAAAATAACATAAATTAGTATAAATTTTGAGAAAATATTCGTTTGCTTCAATTTTGAGGAATTGTTTTATAGTTTACAGACTTGTTCAACTGTTTTAGTATGTGGTCGACAACTTTCGTAAATTAGATGGTTACGTATCGAAAAACATAAGGCTCGAAATTTTTAATAAGGATGTTTCTCACCGAAATTCGGCATGAAAAAAACACCTTCTGTGCAGTAGTTTTTTTCGAAAACTATATGAGAAGAAAATGGCCAATAAATTTTTGAGTAATTTTATCGAAATTTCAGGTCTTGAAGCATACCCAAGTAACCATGAGGCTATAATAGCTTGCATACATAGGGCATATGCATTACGTCTAGTGCATCATTGAAGTCGGATTAAAGCTGAAAAGGGCCCCACTAAGTTCGAACTAATGCTATATCGTTTGTAATGCCATAAGACATTGCTAAAGTAGCATTATTGCATTAGTAATGCATCATTGCATTGGTAATGCATCATTGCATTCTTAAAGCTAATCTAACGCTTCATTACTTGACAACTGTTGAATTGATGCGATCCCGCATTAATGATGTTGATTTTGGGTTGTATAAGTGCAATAATATAATGCTTGTGGTTACTTGGGTATAACACTAATGGCCCATATTATTCGAATACATCAACTCGAATATTGTTATCAAAGAGAAGTCTGGTGTCCCACGTTCAAATCATCCAGAATAGAACACTTACCGTATAGTAACTCATCTTCGGGGTTCAAAGTCTGCATCGCAAAAACAAAGAACCTCATCCTCATTTCAAGGGCCATCCCGATTTGAAACCATTCGGAATTTAACGAAGTGCCAAGCAATCACCGGTATTATTTATAGTTTGAATGAGAGTTCAATGCAGATGTTCCCGTACACAGTCTACCCTGAACCCGCTGTCGTATTCGTCGCACGACATTGGGAAGAAAGGTTACCCACCACAACCGGCAGCAAATAAAAGACCGTGCAAATTCCACCAACCAAACCAAACATCAGCTTGAAACGCCGCTGCCGGTTTGCCGCTCACTATTTGTCTCTATCTCGCTGTCTTGGGTTGGATAGAATAGTGCACGCCAAAGAGCAAATGTGTGCGTATGGAAACACCTCAATTGCAAAAGCCGCAATGCACGCCGCCGTCGTCGCCGTCGTCGTCGTCGTCGTCGTCGTAGAGGGCAACGCACTCGGTTCCTCGATCGCGCGAGTCAGCTCTCAAAGTTTCAAGTCTCGTGACTCGTGATTTGGTGGAGGAATGTTGGCAATACCGTCCAAGTATTGTGCGGCAGGGGTTAGTGTGGAACAACAGCAGACAGAAGCACTCTCGACTGACTTGGAGTTGAACTGCCTGCCTGCCGGTGTATGGTCGCACATATGGTTCCGTTTACGTTTAGGAGGAGGGATTTTACCGGGAGGGACTGACTATAGCGGTTCTGCCTCCGAGTAATATAATTGAGTGTGGCGTCGATGTCGTTTCTCGTTCGTGCATGATTTATGTAATTTCTTCGGTTCGGTTGTTTGCATGGTGGTAATAAATATGCCAGATCAATGCGCCATCAACCAGATGGATGGTGTCGCCGAAGAAACGATAGAGCTGAGAACATTGATTAAGACGTAGTTCTAGGATAATATGAGCGATGAATATTTCAGACCAGAGACCAGACCAGAGCACGACCTCATCGTTCCAAATCCGGGCAACAATGCCAACGACACCGTGTATTACACACATGGTCGAATCGAGCACCTTACGATGACGACGACGACAGACCATTGTCGGTTACAAATAATCAATTAGTACATGGCTAATTAAATCAAACCGAACACGTGTTATTGATTTAGAGTGGTGTTGGCTACAATTCTTAGTCAGTTAGAACGTAAATGTCAAGTAATCGATATGTATCTCATTCGCAGTGAATACAAGATTTCTCGCTAACTAGGTTGAAGCACTCGCCTCGGCGGTTTCTGAAATGCAGCCGTTGTCGGAACGGCGGCAAAGCACATAAATTTTGCCATTACGTTTCCCATAAATTTCACACTTTGTTTTAAACTTGCATAATGAAGTTTGACTTGAGAAGTCATGGAGAGAGAGGAAGTCATCTTTTCCAGCTATTTGCCACCGTTATCTCATATTTTCATAGCCGGAAAAAGGTAACAAACTCAAGCAGGAGGTCCCCTACAAAGCCAGCAGGGGTCGAAGAAGCTGGTTTCTTTCACTCTGGTACCATCCATCAAGAAGCTCTTGAGAAAACCCCTCATCGGAACCTGCCAATTTCAGTTGTTTGAGTTAAGTAGACAACGTATACAGTAGTGCCGTTGGATGATTCAGAAAGTGAAAATGACTGATCACAGCCGCAAGAGTATAGAGTTGAGTCGTGGCGCGCCAAACCAAAATAGGGCAATAAAGCCGCATCACGTTCACTTAACGCTCAAGTATGGAGGATGAGTAATTAATATCTATCTGGGCGCTTGAGTAGTTGCTTATGCCCTTATGCCAGTTGCACGGGTTCAGCAGAATCGAACGCCGTGCTTTTCACTTGCAGTCGTCGTCACCGTGGTCGACAGTTATAGGCTAATGGCATTTCCGATGGATGGGGCACTTTCGATTAACCGGCGACGATGACGAGGGGGGGGGGGGAGGGGTAGATGCATTTGTGCATCGCGGACACGAGAAGATTCATTGATCGAATGGTACGAAGCATCTTGGTTTTTATTGATCACGAGCTATCATTTTTCACTTTCAATTGAAGGACGATGATCGGGCCGGACTGGGACGGGAAATGATGACTGATGAATGTAAATATTCGAGTTAAATCATGCGTGGCTGATTACATGTAGGGAGGGGCTAAGTTACAGGCAAGTATTTATGTCGTTATAGAATAGCGATTTAACGCTTTCATAAATTTTGCAGTACGGCTATTTGTAACAACTATTCATTCGATCGATAGCAAAATTGAGCACAAATGCACCTCAGGTTCAGACTAACCTGAAATAAATGCTTGCATTGGACGATGTTATGCAGATAAAATTAAGATAAAAATATGTGATATTGAATTCAATAAACTCTAAATAATTATATAGATACAGCTTTGCTACAGAAAATCATGAACAATACGTTTTCATGCAAAGTTTTCTGAATAATTGCTACGTTTCATATTCAATGCTGAAGGTAATCCGGAACGAGGCAAGTCCGCGACCACTTCACGACTACTTTTGAATTGTTTGTATAGTTCGTTTGCTCTGGTTTTTGGAAGAGCAAATTCCCATTGAGCAATATTTTCAACGATTGCGCACAAGAAATTTCTTTGGAAACACAACATTTCAAACAAACTTTTTGCTCAACAAAATTATTCATGGTGAAATGCGACATAACACAATAACTTCTCTGGTGTAAACAGCTGCCAAGCAAACACTAATGCTTCTATCACGCTCAAATTCCTGACATATGTCAGTTGAAGATGTACCAACTTAAGAAAAAAAGAAATACCCGGATCGGCGAGAGTGGTTCTTTCGAATAACAAATTACAGTAATTCCATAAAAAAAGATATACGATCTCTCAATAGTGTGACCATTTCTGCCTTAGAGTAAAATGTTTTGAAAAATACATTTTTTTCAAAAATTCATATTCTTTGAACCACTGAGCCGATTTTTACAACTTAATATGCAAATAAAAGGTTAGTAACTATTTTTTTCTTTAAATATTAAAATACACTTAAATTGCGACATTTAAACTAAAAACATGGATTATATTTGTTTTTCATGGTTTTCATGGTCTCGGGATTTCTCGTTTTTATATTTTTTCTTGTATATTTAGACTTTTTTGCATAACGCATAAAAAAATTGGCGATATATGTATTTTAGTTTTTGAGCAACTTTTTTTTTTTTCAAAACATCAATGTTTGTAGTTTTTGCTGACTGCTAAGACGCGTTTTCTTTATTCAAAGTACACCGTGTCCAATATATTCTCATACAAAATAAAACTCTATTTATTTCAAATCAATAATCCAGATTTTACTGATAACTTTACCCATTATATTGCAATATAATACTGATCAACTACAGCATATGTTTTGGGATAAAAACCGACTTTAACCTTATTGACCAGCTCCAGACGTTTTTCGAAACCGTCACTTCCATCTCCATTTCGTCACAAATTCGTTTGATTACGGTTTTGAATTGGTTCATATTAAACGCCCTGTGGTAATTTACCTTCGCCAGTATGTATGACCATACGAAATAATCCAAGAGATTCCGATCTGGTAAACTGGAAGGCCATTCATTCTTGTCCAAAAAGTCGGTCAAATTTTCTCGGCACCAGCCCTGAACGAGATTTGCAGTATGCGATGGCGTTTCGTCCTGCGGAAACACATAGTGATCATCTTCACACACCTCTTGTACATATGGCTTGACAACTTTCTCCAAAACTTCCGTTTTATAATATACGGCATTCACTTTAACGCCTTTTTCGGTGAAAACCTGTCGTAATTTTCCTCGCTTGCTAATTCCTCCCCAAACCATCACTGACGCAGTACTTTGGAACCGTCGAATATTTCTATCACTCTCTGGAACAGTTCTCGAAGAGAGAGCTCACAATCCTTCGTTCTGGACATTGTGGGATTGTTGCAAGACGAATAACTTTTCGTCGGAAAAGATAAATTCTTCCCCACCGTGCCGCGACAAAAGCAGACTTGCTCTTTCGAGTCGTTGCTGCTTGGAAGGTTCCGAAACTCCGTGAACCTTACGTTTCTTGAAAGCTTGGAATCCGAGGTCATTTTGCAATATATAGTGCATTGACGATTTCGAAACATTCAGATCTGCGGCTATTTTATGTACAGAGCGCTGTGATTTTCGTCTAATCCGTTCCCTGACCACTTGATCAACTTGTGCAGTCCGCACGGTATAAGTACGACCGGATCTCTTCCGGTCATCCAACGAGCAGGTGTCACGGTACCTTCGGATGGTTCGGTACACAAAATCCCGCTTTACTCCGAGGTTTTTCAAATTTCTGAAAATAGCGCCCGGGCGCTCACCTTTCAAAAACTTGTTTATCGCCGCAGCACGAAACTCCTTCATCGCTGGTAAAAGATAAACACCGAATGAAAACAATCGGACATAACCTAAAAGCGTTTGTATAAACACAGTGCAAAACTACACCAACACATACGTGGAGCATGTTGAATAGTTGCACGACACCAATGCAAGGAAAAAGTGTATGAGAATATATTGGACACGGTGTAAGTTGCCAACCATGCGTCCCCATCAATATAAAGTGATATATATATATATAAGTTTTAAGTTTATTTGAGTTTTTGAGAGCTAAGGAATGGTGCATAAATTACGTGTTCTGATATTTGGGATTTACGGACCCCCCCCCCCCCCCTCCCACAATTGTATTTTTTTTTTTTTATATGAAGCATGTATTCTGACCAACTTCCTCCGCGTCTTCCCAAAAAGACAACGTGGTTTGCGGACGGTCTGCAATGGTTAAGCTAAATAAATAATTTTTAGGACAGGTGGCAGTTTTCACAAATATAAGATCTGCTGTCATCCAACTTTAACCTTTTCTTTGCGGCGTGATTACATAGCCTTTCGTTAATTTTCCAAGTAAACATCCGACACACCCACATAGTACATATGACACACTATTTTTCACCGGAATGTTTGATTTGAATTAACGGGAGAGGGGTTTTTAATATGCGAACACGTGGTTTATGGCCCATCCCTTAGCTTTGAAAAAGAAAAATGAACTTATAAAAATCACTTTATGTTGATGGTGGCGGATGGTTTGCAAGTTACTTTGAACAATGGAATCACGTGGTAACATAGTCAGCAAAAACATTTTTTTAAATGTAGCTCAAAACCTAAAATACCCATCGCCAAGTTTTTGATCTATTATGTAAAAAAGTGTAAACTTTCAAGAAAAAAATATAAAAACGAGGATTTGGTCCCGAGACCATGTTTTCAGATTGAATTTCGCAGTTTAAGTGTATTTTTCTTTTATTAAAAAATAATACCTAATAACCTTTTATTTGCGTATTTAGTTCTAAAAATCAGCTCAGTGGTTCAAAAGTAATGAATTAAAAAAAATGCATTTTTAAACAAGTCAATTTTTTGAACTACCCTAACGCACAAATGGTCACCCTAATGAAAAAATAAAAAATACTGGTCTAATGTTTTTGGATAAGGAACAAAACCATAAATTATTATGAAATTCTGAGAGATCGTTCAACTCTATTCTATGGAATTGCTGTATATGTAAAAAAAATTTAAATTTCCATACAAAAATAATTACTTTACACAACGTTTAAGATTGAAATGCTACCTCAATTAATCAGAGCAGTAAGGTCACATTCGTTCAGCTTATGCATAAACGGAAACTCCACTAAGCGTGTTCAAGCAAACAACCATAAGGCAAACTTGGAAAAAATTATATCCAGCTCAACTGTACTTCATCGGAGCAGTGGAACTGGTAAAAGCTCTGACTGACGCTGATAATCAAGAAGGATGGCGCATTAAACCACCTTCACGCTGTTTCTCGGCCATATCTACGCCACATGTCCGCCACGTAATCTTGCATTTAAAAAAAATTGGCCGTGCGTTTCGTAGTTGCTACTCCGTTACTATACAGAACTAATGTAATTGCACAGAGAAACACATAGATGGAGCTTGGGAGTAGTTTCACAACTTCGATGTACAAGTTCACTGATTCATTCTATTCATAGACCAAAAGCAGAAGAGGAGAGGAGGAAGAAGAGAAACGAGAACCGGAATGTGGAAGTGAAGCGGAAGAAGACGCGAACAAATAGAATGAATAGAATGAATAGAACTGTATGCAGCCAATGCACAGTGCAGTGGTCGGAGATGGTCAAATCACGAACTTAATTGTATAGCGCCTTAAATATTAAGTTTATCCAAAAAGTGTCTGCAGACGAATTGTTCACATATGTGTTGCGCATAGTTTGGTAACTTCAAAAAAAATGGCATCGCCTACTATGAAAAAATTAGAAAAACTAACTTATTTTCCTTAATATATAGAAAGATATTTTTTTCGGCAAAGTTGTAGATCTACTCAAAATATGAAACTTTGTTGAAGACAAAAAAATTCTATGTCAACTAGTTTTGGAGATATAAGTCGTTTTTGATGACAACATAAAAGCACATATGTTTTGGTGAAGGCAGCATGTAGAATAATGCATTCCTTACCAAGTTAGAGCACTTTTTAACTTCATTTTACCGCAACTTTGACTGCATATAGGGGAGAAGGTAGCAAACCGGGAACCAAGGACAACTACTTATATTAAAGCTTAGACTTAGTACTATAATGTAATGAAGGTTTTGTTAGCGCCAATTCATAAATGAATGAGTAAGATCACGTTAAACGATCGCATGTTTTTGACTTTTTATGTACAGAAACGAGCATGTCACCTAAATTTTGCAAGGCAGCATGAACATTTGAGAACCAGATATCATCAAATATAGTCATAATCAGCAAAAAAATGTTTCTGGGGTATTCAGAAGTGTTTGTATGGGAAATTGTGTGAAAGTGTATTGCATTTCATTTGGAGTCTTTTTCTTTTAGAAGACAAATAACACAATTGTTTTGCTTCTGCGTACTTTAAAACAATACATTATATTGTACATTAATTGAATCAAAATACCAACACATCAATAACAATTATTCATCATCTGTATAGTTTTCACTATATGCAAAATCTAGCATATACTGTGCATCTTCGGAAAACTCTTTGCCTGAACCTTTTAATTACTTTATTGAGCGACACTTGTCTGACAGGAACACTTAAATGAAGAATTACAACGGACCGTGCATCAATATTTTATGGACAGTAGCGGGCAAATAAAACCAAGGATTTGCGGAACCGAGCAGTTACTAGACAATAGTTTTTGATCTTGGACGAATTAATTCCCTTCCGGAAGAAATAACCTGTAAAGTTGATGAGCACCGTTTAATTATCTCCTCGTCTATACCCAAAATCTTTGCAGAAACTTCAGCAGTCTCAAAAAATCGTCTCACTGTGTTCCCGTCATTTGACGTGCCTGCTCCATTACCACGTGACATGTCAACGATTAGTCCTAGTTTTTGTTTGAATTGCTGCTGGATAATTTGTTTGCGGTCCTAAACTTTTTCAGGTCCACTGCAACGCCATTTTTTCACTTCCAACTTATAGCCCACGTGGAAAAAAAAACATCTGTAGAAGTTATTTAAATATAGGATGGATTGCATAACAAAACGTTAAAAGTTTATTACGTACCTTATCTTCGCATGAAGAACGAATAATCCAAACTGAAATACTTCTTCATATATTGGTCGCAAAATAACGTTAGTGATGTTGTTCATTTGGGTCGGTGTAGCCTTACAGATATTGCATCACTGTGCTGATTACGTACTTGTCACAGCATTTACAACCTTGCCATCGATCATGGTCATATGCAGTCTATAATAGACCCGGACTTATTTCGAGCTCCATTGGTCGAAGGTTTTTAATCTGACCATCCATATTAGATTTTTCAAGAAGAGTTATATTAGTCGTCTCATTACAATTGTGTAAATAACACTAAAAGAAAAAGATTCCAAATGAAATGGAATACACTTTCACACAATTTCCCATACAAACACTTCTGAATACCCCAGAAACATTTTTTTGCTGATTATGACTATATTTGATGATATCTGGTTCTCAAATGTTCATGCTGCCTTGCAAAATTTAGGTGACATGCTCGTTTCTGTATAGAAAAGGTCAAAAACATGCGATCGTTTAACGTGATCTTACTCATTCATTTATGAATTGGCGCTAACAAAATCTTCATTAAATTAAAGTACTAAGTCTAAGCTTTAATATAAGTAGTTGTTCTTGGCTCCCGGTTTGCCACCTTCTCCCCTATATGCAGTCAAAGTTGCGGTAAAATGAAGTTAAAAAGTGCTCTAACTTGGTAAGGAATGCATTAATCTACATGCTGTCTTCACCATAACATGTGCTTTTATGTTGTTTACATTTGTAAAAATCATAGTTTGAATAAAAGAATGTATATATGAAAAGTTAAGAAATAAAAACTAATTTTAAAGGAGTTGTCATCAAAAACGACTTATATCTCCAAAACTAGTTGACATAGAATTTTTTTGTCTTCAACAAAGTTTCATATTTTGAGTAGATCTACAACTTTGCCGAGAAAAATATCTTTCTATATATTAAGGAGAATAAGTTAGTTTTTCTACTTTTTTCATAGTAGGCAATGACATTTTTTTGAAGTTACCAAACTATGCGCAACACATATGTGAACAATTCGTCTGCAGACACTTTTTGGATAAATTTAATATATAAGGCGCTATACAATTAAGTTCGTGATTTGACCATCTCCGACCACTGTGCAATGGTATGACCATGGAGCCCAATTTAGTGAACGTTTTTACAAGAAACCGGGGAGGTGGGGGGGGTAGGGGCGCATCCGGTTAGTTGCGTCTGTAGCAAAAAGGTTGACACTATAATCTGCCTGCCCCTTTCGGTTGTTTGGTAAAAAAATCCGGAAAGGAAGGGGGAGAAAAAAAAAGGGGGCGGGGGGGGGGGAGGGGGGGGGTGTGTGTGTTTTGTAGGCAAACACTACCCAACTGTGCTGTCGATGGAGGAATCGTTGCTGCTTGGCCGGAACATTCCAATCCAAACAACCGGGACATGGGGCGGCGGACATCACGGAATCGCGCTTTCCGCGTCACGTCCCATATCCCATCCACGATCGAAGCCGATCGCCGTCATTAAAAAGCTGGGCAGTCGTTGATGATCATGAAGATGAATGCGCCTCCAATGTTCCAATATTGTGCTTTTTGTTTGCTTACACGCCTCTTTCTAATAGTATATTCATCGCGTCGCCGTCGTCGTCGTCGTCATCGAGAAGATCTTGGATTAATAGACCTTTGGGCACGACCCTTTCAGTTGGAGACCAACGGAGAAGGGGAAAGCTGCTGGAAGATGTGAACTGGTCAAGCATAGGTGCAGTGACCCTATAATAGGACGCTGATGTTGGAAACTAGTTTTGTTTTGAGGGGGAGTATTACACGCGTGTGTCATTGTATCCAATTGCGACGGTCAAATGCGAACAAATTTATGTTGATTTATGGGAGAAAATAAAGCATTCGACTTAAGCTCCAGAAGAGGACACGGCAGTCGGTCGGAACATTTACATACAATCGACTATTGTAGGTTGAAAAGCTAGTGGTGGTCCAATAAGGGTTGGCGAGTTTTGATCTTAATTTGATAAGTTAAAGGCATCACTATATATGGATCACGAACAAGTTTTTGAATTAATGCAAAGATTTAGGAATCCCTGTCGCTACCTAGCTTCACGGAACTACCGAACAAGTTGTTTCATTTTTAAAAAAACCCACACCTTAAACACACTCCGTTCAGACCCTCCCTACTAATCCTGCTACAAGAAGCTCGGTAATACCCGGCCAACCGTGACACATCTATTTCTCGAATTAATTCCAATTCAGACTCGCACAACAGTCGCAATCACAAATCTACCGAATGATATCGTTCGTTAGTGGGACGTACAATCAAAACAGACTTTTACTTTCAGCTACTGGACCACTCGGGCGCTGATGATGATGATGATGTAATACTACCATCTAGTGCAGCAAGGAAACTTTCCATTGCAGTGGAATAATCTGAAAAACGATTTGATCAGGATTCTATTATTGTTTGTGATAATCAAGCTCCCTGTATGAAGGGCCAAAAACGTTTGGGCGGGCCTGTAAGCAGAGACACTTACGCGAAACCCGCGAATATAGGGAAGAAGAATCTCCTTCCAAAAGCAAGTTCACACTCACAGCACTAGAATCGAGCCCTCGATTGACAGAATAAACCCAATAGATGGGGTCGAAGAGCCCGCCCCTCGTTCCACGAAATGTTAACAATAGGGGAGGAGGCAGTCCCATGCTCCCTATCAAAATCGTTTTACTTGGGTGCCCTGATGGACCCTCCCTTTCCCCGTTATATGTTATTTGATATATAATATATTTTGTACACAACAAATTCAGATACCATTATAGACAAAAATGCCAATTTATTCAAATTTCAAACTTGAATGGATTGTTGACAGAAAAATAAATAAAAGTTAGATATGTATCAATATTCTACTAGTCCTGGGAAAGCTGAAAACAGAATAGATCATTCGAAATATAAAAGATAAAATTTCAATAAAAGATATTATTTTATAAAACATAAAAGGAAATATTTGTAATATTTTTCTTTATACTGTTCTAGCAACATTTCAAAGATAGAGTGAACGAAGAGTCCGGTGGGATAATTTCTGAAAGAAATGGCTTATCTTACCATAATACCACAAACACAACATTAAAATATAATCCTACATTACGTATAAGCAAATGCCAGCCTTTTATGAATATAATAGTTGAAGTTCAGAAGTGCAATTTTAAATAAAATGGTATGCTGAGGTACTGAGATACAAATTCCGCCTTTGATACCTGGCATGTTGCTCCCGGCTCTTACATAGTTTTGGAATGCAAAGATGATTCCAAAGCGTGCTGAAATTATTAGTAAAATGAGAATAGAAAATATAGAATATGATTTAAAGGTATAAGATCTTCGGTCGCACCCCCTCACTTCGCTATTGTCAGATTGACAACATTGCCCAGGCTACGCCAACCAGCGTCTCCATGTTTCAGCTGGCAGTCTTTTGTGATCATATGACTCGTGGAGGCGTGAGGTAGGAACTTGTGAGGACGAGCTCACCATTTGAAGCCCGTTAGTTTAAACTTTCCTAGTTTTCCTAGCACTTACTGTAGACAATTTAAAGGGTACTGTACCCTCGCCGTTCAACTGTCTAGATAAAGACCTTTTTTACAGGGTGGCAAAGTGTTTTTTGTCTCTGTGTATATCTTGTGCAGTTTTTTTTAACCAATTTGTAAATATTTTTTATTGTACTTGTTATCATCTGGCATCTGACGGATGTGATTTGTTTTGGAAGATTGTTTGTTTTGGTTACGCTATAAATGTTTATAGCGCAAAACAAGAGTTGGTAGTAGATTTATGTTTGAAGAAGTTTAGACCGTGTGAGATTTTGAGACGGCTTAAATGAACCATAAAAAGAAACAACGAGAAGGGTGCGTACAAAATCAACCATAGGCATGAAACTCATCTAACGATTAGGACCAAAATGATGGTCAAACGCAAAAGGGAGCGAATTCACCGGAATCCGACAGAATCAGGACGAGCGATGATCAAAGATATATAAGATATATATATATATATATATATATATATATATATATATATATATATATATATATATATATATATATATATATAATATATATATATATATATATATATATATATATATATATATATATATATATATATATATATATATATATATATATATATATATATATATATATATATATATATATATATATATATATATATATATATATATATATATATATACATATACATATATATATGTATATATATACATCTATGTGTATATATATATATATATATATATATATATATATATATATATATATATATATATATATATATATATATATATATATATATATATATATATATATATATATATATATATATATATATATATATATATATATATATATATATATATATATATATATATATATATATATATATATATATTTCCCCTTGCGCTGAACTGGCCGGCTTGACGTGCCGCAAGGGCTCAGTAGGGATCAAGACCCGAAGCTAAGAGTCAGTTCCTTTGTGGTTATATCACATTTATTAGCAGAGCAGCACATCGAAATTTTAGGTTCATTATATGCTTTATATCCCATGATTCCTTATATACTATACAATTTCAGATCATCCATGGATATCCCATGTTTTGTAAAATAATTTTAAATCAATTTTTTTCTCGTGGCTATGATACATTGTCTTAGCTTTCAGGTTCATGGTACAATTGCAGCAGGACCACAATCCGCAGACATTTAAATAAAAATGAAATTATTATCATTTTATATTATAACATCCATACGTAACATTTTGTATGCTTTTTTATAAGTCATTTTCAGCTTCGCATATATGCATCCTTGTCAGTTATAGCTCATCTAACCTACGTTATGTATTTGAAAAGATAGAAAGGTTTTTGATGTTTTTTTTTTTATTTTTAAGAAAAAATCATATACGAAAATTTCTACTTAAAAAAGGTCTTTCCTTCTTCATCAAAAATATATATTAATTTAAAACCTAGCAGTTTACAATCATTCATTTCCCATTTCACAGAAATAAAGTATCATTTATGGGTCCAGATGAACAAGAGCTATCGAAAAATACATCTTGTACCTACGCCTATTATGTTCTCTGACCATTATTGTGAAAACTAATTCTAATCTTAGTAGATCTTAATCCAATAGAAACTGCAACAGTGGAAGTCTTTCGATGAGTGGATGTTCAGCTTAGTTACGGATATATGTATTCTACTATAGTTTACTGGCCTGCTGGTATTATTATTTTATATTATAACGTCAGTTTATTATTTTATGTTATGATATTAAATGATGTGACATAATTGCATTTAAATTCATTTAATCAAAATCACTATTTCCGATGAGACTCACTACATAAATTATTGCAAGGAAACGGAACAGCACATCGAAATTTTAGGTTTACTATTCTATTGCTATATAATTTCAGATAATTCATAGGTATCCCAAGTTTTATGAGATAATTTAATATCAATTTTTTTTTCTCGCAGCTACATTGTCTAACTTTCAGGTCCACAAATGGAAGTGTTATTATCATTCTTATATTCATTCACTATATTATTTGTCATTATAATATTCATTCACTATATTTTTATAATTATAATATTCATTCACAAGATTTTAAATATTACTATATGACACTGAATATATATTGGGAAAGGAGGGAGCATCAGGGTATCACTCAAGCTGGAATTGGACAATGGAGTGGTATGACAACCGGCGTCTAGGAGGGAACAAACAGTATCATTTTCTTTATCCTACCGATTCGATTGTGATGCTGTGAATTCTACTCCAACAGTTTCAGTGAGAGTGACGCGCCCTTCTTAACAAGCCATCCCGTAGAAAGCTTAATAAGTATTGCGAATTGGGTTATTCGATTTGTTGGATCGTATCGTTGGAAGGAGAATCTCATGTTCCCGCGGGTTTCGCGTAAGTGTCTCTGCTTACGGGTCCGCCCCACCGTTTTTGGCCCTTCATACAGCGTTACTGTGAATACAACCCGGCAACTCAATTTGATCTTGCTTTTAAGTGGAGCTGCATACATGACAAGGTCTTAGAAGGGATGGTGGCTACCTTACATACATACATACATACAAGTAATAAAATGTAATAAGGACTAATATACGTTCCTTTGACTACAAAAACAAATATGTTCCGTAGTTTGAATTAATTCGGACTAGTGTTCGGTGGTAGATCTGATACCCCGTAACGCACCACCAGGTGATCTTCCAGCCTTACGGGTCATGCTCTTCGGTTAGCTCTTCGTCAACTTCCGTGGAATGACCCAGCAAATCTACCTGGCTATCCGAATCGTTGTAGACTGATCGATTTAGTGATTCGATGTAAGAAATTGCTGCAGCGGCACGATTGTAATATTCTCTTTTCCGATGAAAACATGTTTCTGTTGCAAGATACTCCCAACCCACAGAATGATAGAGTGTATGCAGCGAAGCTTGCAGATGTTCCTAAAGATAGATTTTCTGTACAGCGGTTCCAAAATGTGTCGAGAGTTATGGTATGGGGAGGAATTTCAGAAAATATCAAGCTCCCACTTCTCCACACAGGAGTAAAAATCAATACTAATTACTACATCGAACATGTTTTCAAGAATCATAGAATTGTTACTCCATGCTTCGAAATTGATTCCAGACGGAAATTCCTGTTATCAGCTGGGCTCTGCCCATCTCATCAATCGGAAGCAACACAGGAGTGGTGTTACCAAAATTTGCCTCAGTTCATGTCATCACACGAAAGGCCTGCCTAATCAAGAGAACTCAATCATTTGTTTGTTGATTTTAAGCCAATCGTTGTGTTTTTATGAATATTTATCCTACTGACAGGCAACCGTTGCCACCCTGTACTTTTCAGACCTTTTGTACTTTTCAATGAAATACATAACAAAAACGAGCGCATCTGGTGATAAATGGCGCAAAAACAAATACAAACTACCAAGGATACTTAAATTTTACTACAGAGAATCACAAAATATTGATCAATTTGCATTTATGCAACTTGTACTTTCGACGTTGGTATAAATCACAAGTTGCTATAAAATTGAATATTAAGCGATTTAGTTCAATATCACGGTGTGGAGACATTTTTATCCACGTCGCTTATATTTATTACGCGATTGTTTGCTCAGTGTATATTTCAGCTCGCGGCCTCCATTAGCTCAGTCGGTAGAGGCGCAGCTACAAAGCAACGCCATGCTGGAGGTGGCTGGGTTCGATTCCCGGTCTGGTCTAGGAATTTTTCGTACAAGAAAATTTCTCCACTCCTTGGGCATAGGGTATGATTGTACTTGCCACACAATCATACTAATGCAAAAATGGTACTTGGCATCGATAACTCTCAATGAATAACTGTGGAAGTGCAATTAAAACACTAAGTTGAGAACAAGCAATAAGCAAATTGTGAAAGCAATAAGCTTGAAATACTAGAAAAGAAAGAAGAAAATATTTCAGCTCAACATTCAAGCATCCACCCGCCGTCAATGTCGCAAAACTGTGGTGACGCTGTTGAAAATTTCCGGTGTACCTAGAATCACTCCTTCGACATTCAACAGTACTGAAGGTCTTTTTCAATATTTCTGGAGGGAAAACCAAAAGAAGGGACTGTTTGGTGTCAAAAGAAGGTGATTGAGAAGCTATATTATCTTCTATAGCTGAACTAAATTGACATCTTAACTGCTAAATATCTTTGAATATGCAACAGGATAAAACAGGTACTGTAACCAGGTCAGATCATATTGGACATCCGAAGACATAGGAAGATAGGTTCCGGATGACCCATAAAAGTGGTCAAATTATGATTTCGACAGCACCTAGTCGTGCGACGTATCAAAATTTCAAGAGAGTCATGATACACGATCTGTTTTGATGAATTGTTTTTGAAATTCTGCAAATTTTGTTTTATCGCACGATTGAGTTCTGTTGAAACCATAATTTGGCCATTTTACGGGGCCTCTAGAACCTGTTATGGGGTAACTACTTAGTATCTGGCTTTCTTGTTAATTGATATGGTTTCTGATGAATTGCCCATGCTGCAAATTTAGATTTATTATATGCCTAGGTTCTGTTGAAATCATCATTAAACTAGTTTAACGGGGCATCCGAACCTAACTTTCTATGTCTTCGGATGTTCAATATAATCCTGACATAAATACATGGTATGTTATTAATTATCCTGTTGCATATTCAAAAATATTAAGCTGGTAAGAAGTAAAAATAGTCCAAAAACTAACGCGGTTGGTCAAAACAACGATGGAGCGAGTGATGTGTGTCGTCCGAGTCGCAGGGCCACTCTCGAGTCTCTTCGAATCTCGGAGAGGGTTACGGCAAGGTGATGGATTGTCATGTTTGCTATTTAACATTGCATTGGAAGATGTGATTCAATGAGCGGGGATAGACACGAGTGGTACGATCTTCAGGAAGTCTGTCAAACTTTTTGGCTTCGCTGACGACGTTGATACCGTAGAACGCAACTTTCAGTACAACAGACTTAAGGCAAGTAGTATTGGGCTTGTCATGAATGCGTTGAAAACAAAATACCAAGTATCAAATTTTTAAGTGTAGATTTCCGAACTTAAATAATAATCGTATCCTTAATTTTCAGATCTTAGGCCTTAAGTGGGTCGGTTCTTAACTTGTGTCTTAAAACTGACAAAAACTTTTTTTTTCACAGCCTTCATAGTAGATCAATTTATTCGATGATTTTTTTTTTCAGATTTCAGTTTGGAAGCCAGGTCCAGATGTCAATTATCATTGTTTTAATACTATAACTCAGATAACATTGCATAATATATTTTTCCATAATTTAATACAAAAATTCTGGGCATTGGGAAGGACCATCAGGGCACCAGATTGAAACGATTTGAATGGGGAGAGTGGGAATGCCAGCATCAACCCTATTAGTAACATTTCGTGGATAAGTATCGGGCTTTTCTCTCCGCTCATTAGGGCATCATCCTATTAGACGGCTTGCTTCTTGCTTCTTGTTTGATCATGTTATTGGAAGGAGATTTTTTTCTACCACGTGGATATGGTTTGACAACTTTCACCAAATCCGTTTTACCCCTTCATACAGTGACATCTGCAAGCCCTGCCCTTCGGTTCAGAAAGGGGTATGGGCGCGTTCTGCCGGTTTGGTCGCGGCAGATTTCATGTGTGAATAGGCTGCCACATCAACGTTCAAAAGTGCCTGAACCAAATGGACAGCTTGTAATGATCACTTGAAGATGCGATGGGGGATCATTGCCCTGATATTCCCAAATGTAGCACGTAGTAAAATGTTTCTTGTCTTCTATAACTAAACGCGATGGAATGGAGTAAACGAGTGGGAACTCGTCGGGAATTATCTCTCATATGCATCCGTTGAACCATTCTGAACAGCCGTTGTGAGAATATCACCATGAAAATCTCACATGCGCATAGCATGTTACCAATTACTACTGCTCTTCTCCTTTATCCTGTTCTCTTCCCTATCCCATGGCCGCGAACGGTGCCACATGACACAATGTGAGTCTCGATATGCGCTACTAAAGTTACCTTTTCAGAAACAGAAAGACCGAGCCAACAGTCTGGACGCTACATCGCAGGGAGGTTGAAGCAGTAAGTGAGGAAAGGTATATAACCCTAACCAATTATTATTATTTTTAGCTTCAAGGTAAGATGATTTCAAAATCAAGGTAAGAAAATCATATTTATGTCTCTGAATTTTTGATATATTTATATAACACAATATGTCGGGATGAAGGAAGGGACCATCAGAGCACCCGATTGAAACGATTTGGATAGGAAGAGTGGGACTGCCAACTTCCTGTTGTTAACATTTTGTGAATAAAGGGCGGGCTCTTCTCCCCATCTAGTGGGACTTTTAACTAGGCGAGGGCTAGGTTTTGATGTGGTTTCTGCGAACTAGTTTCTGGAAGGAGATTCTCTCTAGACCCCTGTGGCTTTGGGTTTCGCGTAAGTGTATCTGCTTACGGGCCCACTATACGTTTTGGCCCTTCATACAGGAACATGATGAAACATTGACCACAGTACAACCCTGATCAAATCGTTTAATTAAAATAGTCCAGTGCTATAGGCAGTTGTCTTGCTACATTAGATGGTAGTTCACATTATCATCATCATACAGTGACATCTGCGAGCAATTCGAGGTAGTTAAACTTTATTAAATCTAATAGGGAGGAGTACCATAACAGTTCAATTCAGTGGACGCAGTGCTTTTATGCCCCAACAAAAAAAAAAAATAGGGAGGAGGGCCCAGTGCCATTTGACTTAGTTTTATTGATTTTGTAAGTTCCATCGGTTTAGATACTCAAGAGGCGCCACTGAAGAACTGGTGTACCTGATTTAGAAATGCACATAATTATTTTAAGAAGCATCACATCAACTTTCCAAGCACGTTCTGCCGATTGTCATGTTATGTAAAGGCAAATTTCCCCAGGGATTGATCTAGAAAATCTATGCTATATTTCTAAGAGAAATGCAATCTTATGGATTCAATCATATAAGGGATCTTGTGAAACCACAAACAATCAAAAAATGGTGTCATTAACAGATGGCACCACCCTACAGAAAATATTCCCAGAATACAACACGATCCGTCATGATTAATTTTCACGGCCACTAACACATTTATTTCTTCCTCGAAGAAAGCAGGATTCGATTCTCTATGTGGTCTAGGATTTCATCGTGCTGGAAAATATCGCGATAAATTGATTGATCGTTCAATGATGCCAATTATGATTTTTTTAATTACGTTGATGCATAAATCGGGTATTTAAACAAGAATCCTAAACGCCAATTCAAGGATCGGAGTTTTCGGTTAATCGCAAACGCTAAATCAAGTTCCAATATTCCAGGTTAGCAATACGCATTGGACTATTCCGGAATGTATTCCACGAAATCCACTTAATCTTTTCCTAACTATTTTCACTGTAAAACGAAGCTAACTGCACATTAGTCACTATCCAATCAACAAAACCAGCAGACTGCAGCTGCCGCATTAGGTTGCAACTGCAAGCTACATCCGGCCAAGTTGTTTATTTTCCTGGTACGCGTGTTCATCTTGCATCTAGTAGAGAGGAGCATCTCAAATGTAGCATATAGTTTCTATATATTAGAAAAAGAAACGTGTGCCGTTGATGCATTTATGATCGCCGTACGTGTGCTTTCTTGATCTTGAGCCCATATAGATGCTCATTGTTTGGTAAACAACTGTAAAGCCGCGTTCTTCCGCACCTGCCATTTTTTCCGTACCAACGCCTGAAAATTGAACCCCCTAGGTCAAATGCTGCTGACTAAATCAAACAGTCATTTTTGCCAAACAATTATTTGTCGGAGAGCACTTAATCTCTCGGGCGCCAAGTTCGTTCGGATTTTATTGCCTATTAAATGAATTGCTTGAGATTGCTGCAGAGATTAGACTCGTGCGCCAATTTTGCGTACTTGAATATCATCAGTGACGGTTGAGGTTTGCGGAAGGTGAAGGCTACGAAATATGCATTTAATTGACTTAAATCGTAAGAGTGCTGAACTCGGGAAAAAGTTTCGTCGGCTCACCGCTCTAAAAGCCAAAATGTGTAAATTGTTTTTTTTTAATCATTAACCTTCGAGTGCTGATTAGCTGGCAGTCAGTGACCACTGTTCCCAGCCATAATAGCAGTATAGATGCCATGAATGAACACACTTTGAAAAGAGGGGACACTCCCACGCGAAGCACCACACGATGAGACTAGGTGCAGTCAAAAAGGTTGATTTAATTGAACTTCGGCGCTTGCTCGCTGCGGTTGGTCGGCAACTTCCGAGTATCAAAAGGTTGCATACCTGCTGCGCTATCGGTATGGATCTCGGTGTCGGTAATTGCGGCAGATCACCGTGTGCCTCCGGCAATCAAATGATTTGTATGCGAAAGATCACCGGTTGTGGAAAGTTACCTCCAGAGAGCTCAGGTTGACCTCACCCGGCTCATAATCATCTGTTCAAACTAACCATATGCCATATGGTACGCGCATCATCATTTTCATTTTTTCCCCTAGCTATCGTGAAACTGCGGAAATGCTAGGTGCAATCTCCAAACTGAGATTTGTTTTACTGTTGAACTGCGATAGGCAAAACATATACACGTGTTTGAAAGACGGCCACTTTGATAGGGGGGGATGGAGATTTCTAACAAAGAAGAAATTTGCAAATGACTTGTTGCTTCCCTTTTCCTCCGACAACCTTTTATTGTGTTGTGCTTACTGGAGAGGCTAATGAGCAATTTGTACAACATCCGGAACCTGGGCGGATCGTAGTAGATCATCCCGGGCATGTAGTATTGAGGCACATGGGTGCATGTGTGGTCTGAGGTGTGAATATACGTCGCGGTCGGTGGCTTGCTCGGGAGGCAAAGGTTGTTGTGGAAAGTAGCCAGCCAATGATGATGCGGTTGAACTTTCGGGTGCTATTTGCTGCCAATATGACGGCAAATGGGTTTTGTGGGTAATCCTTAACTGGCCATTAAAACCAAATACCTATCTAATTATCTTCGTATTCTCCTAAAATTTTCTTCGTTGGAGTACGTAATTAGGAAATGCATATCAATTATATCTAAATTACTTTAGCAATTGTTTTATCAGTGATTCGGTTTTGTTACTGAAAGAATATGACGAAAACTGTTTCATATTTCGCTTGGAAGGGATCAAGTCAACTAAAAATAAACTCAAGGCCAATAACAGGTCGGCCTATGCATTACAAAAACTTTCCTACAATCATCGGATCAACAACTCAAACAAAAGAGATCTCCAGCAGTATTTACATTTGCCCCTCTCGGGCAAAGATCACCAGCATCTCGAAACAGGCCTTCGTTTTAATTGGCAGCACTGTGAGCTATGAGCTACTACAAATTACCTACTTCTGCCCGCAAGTGCCGCACTCAACCGACAGCTAGATTTATTCCATGACACCGAACTTATACGAGACCGAATTGTATCGCCATTTACCTGAAACTGTGAGCATTATGCAAATTCAACTTGTTCAGTTCGATCGAAAGGAGTTCCCTAGCAACGCGTCGTATCAGTTCTGAGTGAATAACACATCAAAAGCGGAATTCACGTTAATGAACTTGACCGATGGAACCAGATTCGGACAAATCCGTCATTGTCATCGTCATCATCAACCATCCGAATAGGTATGAATATGATTTTGCGCCGTTGATAGCCGGAGCAGCCGCATCAAGGTCAAACTGATCGCGCGAAGTGACAAATTAGCAAACTTTTACGATCGTTTCGTTTCCTGCATGCATCATACAAACGTTTTTAAAGTGTACAACTGACTGACTGCAGACGTTGACTCCAACGCTATTTTCAAGGTGACACTTCTCGAAGACAATATTTCTCAAACTCCGAATCTTGTGCGGCAGCGACATGTTCATGCGAGGGAGTGCCCTTAAAAGAAAGACAAACGAAGTGACGGACACTCCGATGCTGCGGGCGTCCTTCAATTAGTCGTTGTCGCCTTCGCCGCCATCGTGTCAAGTAATTGAATTATGTTTATTTAAATGTGTGACCAAGTCAAGCCCGAGACCAAGCCTAAGGGCTCATTACCATCGACGGGCGATCGACAGGAAACTGGCGAAACCTGTTTCTAGTGCGACGAGGAACGTGTGTACCCCCATGGGATATGGTGCGATCATCGGTGAAATTAAAATCCTTGGACAGTGGCCCATTGTTGTCTGTGCCGCAAACGTACTTGCTGTAGTACATCCCTGTGCAGTTATTGCTATCATCGACGGTCGTCCTTTGCACAGTAACCCACTAAGGGAGCTCGGTTTATGGCCAGACTGGATCTGGCGGCAGCGGTATCAGATGAATCAGACTGCTGCGCTTCCAAGAAACAACCCACCATGATTCATCATTACAGTGCAACGATGATCTGTCGTTTGGATGCGCCTGCAAGGTCACTCGCGCAACTCGCTGGGTGACTTCAAAGAACTCACGCGTGAATATTATTAAGCATCGGCGCGCACACTTGTTTGTAAGGCAACGATCCATTTTTGTTGATCGTTTTCTCAAATTGGTGAAATGAGTTTACTATGCTACTACCACTTCCCATCAATGAATGCCTTTGGTACGCATCGGCAGCGCACGCGGTGCGTGTAAGCTTTTTCGCCTGTACACGCATGTGAAACTTGGTCCCCCTTCCACCCTGCGAGCGCCTTATCGCGGCCAATTCATCAAACAAGCTGCTACTAAACGCGTCGAATACTTTAGCAGAGTGTTGTTCTGCATTTAAGGCAGCATGTTTACCTTCCAGTTTTCTCAGAGAAGCAAACAAGATATTGTGTTACAATCGACACTCGTTTTTGTTTCGTTTGCTGAATGACACAACCGCCTCAAAACTCAAAACTATTTAGCAGCGAAAAAATTTGCGCTTCTCATTTTCATCATTCAAACAGTGGAGCAATTATTTCCGCTCTCAATACTCCCCGAGCTTCCAAGCGAGATCGGATTTCATTCACCAAAAGCAGCGTCATGGCAGCTACCTAGCGGTACTTTCTCACCTTCGATAGCCGGAGCTTCTCCCCCCGCTTCCTTGGGATTTACATCCCAATCTCATTAATTATCATTTCCGAGCGCACTCCGGCCAAGCTCGCCATCCAATTACTTACTAAGTCTATGCCGACACGGGTCGGAATCGGTTGAAGAGAGTTGGGAATAGAGATAATCAAGATGGTGCTTACTCACGATGCTGCGACGAAGAAACCGGTGGAATTTTGCATCTCGGATAGCTGAAATGGGGCCACCACCGGCTCCGGATTGGATGATCCCTCTGCGGTTTTCGAATATGCACAGGTCTATTCTTTCTTGCTATTTCGAAGATTTATGCTAGTTAGGTGCTTTCCGCTAGTTGTGCTTTGTGCCTAGTGATGAAGAATGTACGAATATATCGAACACTGACCTCAACAACTGACTTCCGGAAGTTGATGTTCAATTTGACAAGTTAACTATACAGGGAGAGTGGTAATTCCTGTCAGTTGTTTTTTAAACAGGTGTAACTTTGGATGGATTAATCACAGAATTGTTTGTATATTTTTCTTTTAGATTGTATTCAAATGTCAACACGGCTTGCAAGTTTGATTTGAATTTTGAGCTCGTGATAAGTCTATTTTTGCAACATTTTAGACCGTGTAATATTTTAAGGAAATTGAAACCACTAGGAATAAACGAAACATCCCTCTCATCATCAAACGCTACAAAGAAACCGGTTCTTGGATAATACCTCCCAGACCTGGCCGTTAACGCACTGTCAGGTCTCCGGATGCCATCAAACGAGTGAGGGAGCGGAAAATCCAGGTAAGTCTGGCCGAAGGATGGCCAAAGAACTGGGAATGTCGCAATCAACGATTAGGAGTATTTTGAAAGACGACCTTGGATACATACGACGGGTGCATGGCTTGACTGAGAAGCAGAAGATTGCAAGAGTCGAAAGATGTCGGAAGCTGCTCGAGCGGCACGGTGATTTTGAAATTCTGTTCTTGCTACAGGATCACCACAACCAGCTGAATGATCGGGTGTATTTCTGATATTCCTCGCGATAAAATAGCTGTCCAAAAGTTCCAGAATGTTTCAAAGGCTATGGTTAAGGGATGTTTCTCCAAAACTTTGAAGGTTCTATTGATGTTCATTGAACCTGGTTTTAAAATCAACAGTAAATATTACATCGATTATGTTTTGAGAAACCATTTGATTCCCGTCGTCAAGAAACACTATAAGAATGCACCATACTGCTTCCAACAAGACCGTTCGAAAGCTACACAGGCTTGATGTCAGGAAGATTTTCCGGATTTTGTTTCGTCGAAATAATCGGCTGCCTCTTCACCTGATTTGAATCGGAGAGGTCCCTCGACTTTCATGGAACTACCTGCTGGGAAAACTGGGGAATACCAAAGGACAAACCGTGGAAACTATTAAAAAACGTTTGGTGAAAATATGGAATGACATGCCTCAAGATATTGTGCGTGTCAGCTGTAACGCTTTCCAACAACGCATGCGGATGGCAATTAAGGAAAAGAGAGAAAGATTTGAACTGAACTAAATTAAGACAAATGTTAAAGATATACCAAACAGGAAATACATTGAAATTCATGTAAGCTTCACATCTTTATCACTGAGAGGAATTCCCACTCACCCTGTTAGGTCTGATAGAGGAACCATTTATTCACGTGATCATTTCTTAGCATTCTATCTTGCATTGTGTAAAGTTTTATTTGATTTTTGGGTAAACTTTATACGGACAAAAAATATCGAAAGGTCAATTATGAATGCACATCGTCGAATGAATAAAGCCAGGATTAAAAGATACTCCATCGATGAAAGGTGCAGTTAACAACAATGCCATGAGTTTGATTCCCAGTCCGGATGAGCATTTCGAATCAATATTCTCCAAAATTCTCTGGATAGCCTAGACCAGCTTTTCAATCTACGTGACCTATCTATACCTATACCTATAAACTGTCCTTGGGTTCAGATCTTGATGTTCTACATGATCAACAAGGCTATTCACGATGTCTTCACCGTTGAGTTGAAATAGCCCCACGGGACATCATGACACTGTGACAAACATATTATAGTATTTATAGAATAGTTAAGGTACTCCAAACTATCCTTGAGATCAGATCTTGATGTTCTACATGATCAACAAAGCTATTCAAAAAGTCTCTAGCGTACTTATGAGTTGAAATAACTACATGGGACATCATGACACTGTACTAGACATGTTACAGTAGTTCTAGAATACCTACGGTACTTCAAACTATCATTGAGTTCAAAAGTTGGTGTTCCACATGATCAAAAAAAGGGTTTCTTTTTTTTGGGGCGTAGAACCACTGCGTTTACTGAGTTGAACTTTTGTGGTATACACCTGTTTAATATTCGCATCTTATAGGTTGATCAACATTTGTCAAGTGAACAGCCTAAGACGCGTCTTCTCCCAATCAGGCAAAATTAAGTTTATAAACCCACCACCTTTGCAGCATTCGTAGTCCAAATTTATTTAGGTCGCATATAACCACTGTAAAGAAAAAATCTGCGCTTGTATACAGCATCATAACTGCAGAGCAGATGTTCCGAGGTTTCACGTTCCATGTTGCAGAAACGATATCATTCTCAACCTGACCAATGTTTTTCTACTCGGGCAGTGTCCGGTTACTAGGCCAGTATAGGTACAAAGAACTCTCTTATTAAGCTCCAAGAGCTATTTACTGATTATGACATTTGGAACTATAAACCTCTTCGATTTAACTTGTGGTGACCAACCATTGCAGTGGGTCATCACTATTTGTTCTTCCTAAGATTTTAGTTCCATTTTTATGGTACAGTATGATATACCGCAGAATGGTTCTGGGCCAATAAACTGTGCATTCGAACCTTGGTTAGCAAGCTCGTCTGCCCTTTCATTACCTCCAATGCCACAGTGTCCCGAAACCCAGAATAAATTTACGAAGTTCTCTTGGCACACCTTTCGCAGTGAAAGAATGCATTCCCAGACAAGTTTGGATGTGCATTTATAACTACCCAACGCTTTGAGTGCCGCTTGGCTGTCTGTAAAAATACAAATATTTGCAAATTTATATTTCCTCTTCAGACAAACGTTAACGCATTTTATTATACCAAAAATCTCCACTTGGAACACCGTTGGATATTTTCCCATTGCCACTGAAATGTCTACTCCAGGCCCAAAGATTCCTGCTTCAACAAGGCAGTTTACAATTCCTCCACTGTACGTATGGATGAGAAAAACTTCATGAGATATCATTACACCTTTTTAAACATATAGTATTTTCAGAATATCTACGGCACTCCAAACTATTCTTGAGTTCAGATCATAATATTCTACAATATTATCACGGATATTTACAATGTTTCGACCATATACATGCATTGTGAGACTTCATCCAACATCATAATATCTTTACAGCCGTATTTCATTGTTGCCAGAATATCTACGTTATTCCATACTATCCTAGAGTTAGTTTGGAGAACCGTAGTTATTATGAGAATAATGTACTATGTCTATAACTTATAAGTACGATGGAGACCTAAATCACCTTGTTGATCATGCAAAACATCAAGAATAGTTTGGAGTTCCGTAGATATCCTGAGAATAATGAAAAATGACTATGATTGTGCAATGATATCCCATGGAGCTTTGCCAACTTATAAGTACCAAGGAGTCCTTGTAAATCGCCTTGTTCAGCATGAAAAACACCAAGACTTAAACTGAAGAATAGTTTGGAATATCATAGATATTCTGAGAATACTGTAATATGTCAGCAAAGGTGTTAAGATTTTCCTTGTAGCTTTTACAGCAAAACACTCTAAACCTCTTTGTCGATCAACAACATCAAGATCTGAACTCAAGGACAGTTTGGATGATCTAGATCATCGTTATGTCCGAAACCATATCTGTTCAATATGTTTCCTAGTTAAAAGAGTTATTTTTGAACAAGTTTGTAGAACTAAGTTCCTCTGTAACTCTAAAAGCCGAATATTGACAGTAAATTTTAATTTTGGGTCATATACCTATGACCTATCCGTATTGAATCGGTTAAAGTACTTCACGGGGCCTCATAACGTAAATAGTCGGTAAACGCGTCGGTTTCCAACCCGGAGGTCAAGGGGTCGATTCCCGTTACAGTCGAATGTCTTGGACTGTGGGTGGAAGACACGTTCGACTACCGTGTAATTAATTGTGCTTTCCCCATATCATTCGGTTGGATACTTTGGAATAGCCAATAAAGTCATCAATTAAGAACTGTGGAAGAACTTTAAAAATACTTAGTTGAGTAGCAGACAAAACCGGGGTGTAAAAGCAAGTAGAAGAAAAAAGTATTTCACAAGTTCAAATAACGGTCTGTTCAGAAACCGTTGTCGATGGTTTAGGAAGGATATTTAGGATTTTCATCAGACAGACGACTGAACTGAAATCTTCGATCAACTGGAGATTTCATGAATTCTCAAAACTTCTCAAATTTCAATACTAATGTCTCCTCCTTTCCTACGGGGTGACGAACCAGCCTCAGGCTGAAAGTCACGTTAATATGAAACAAAACCAGGAACAATAACTTTCTACGGTAGTTTGTTAACATTAAAAAAACTTTGACATTTTTTTCTCTAACATCTAACGACATTATCTTATACTACTATTAACATATCTGGGCGAGTACGAAATCTTGATTACTTAAAAAAAAGAAAGATTGTCGGCTTGATAGATGCCCCTGTGGGTTTGGATGTATTTCCTATAGCTTTTAAACGAAGATATGCCTCTAGATTTTTCTTTAGAATTTCTCATAAATCTGCTGCATCTATTGCAGTTTCCTTAGCATTTTGAAAATAATTTATCCGAACTTTAGAAATTTCTGGAGTTTATTCCAGAATAATAATACGTTGTGACATTTTTTTCTATTCATAATTACCGAATAAATATTCAGGCTTTTATGAAAAATCCTACAAATAATAAGAGCATTCCCTAATAATGAAAAATAAAGTAGCCCAAGAGCAAATACAAATCTGAAAACAAAACTAAAAACCAGACCACAGTCGGAGGAACACCAACGTAGCAAAGCAGCGATAATTATTCTTCTCAATGAAATTAGATAATGCTATAAAGATTAGGAAGACGAAAGGGAAGAATCAACTACAACAAAACTAAACGAAGCAATAAGAAAACACAAAACTTTCATACTATACTAGGTACAATATACTAAGGAACCGTATGAGTGGAACATAGAAACAACAACAAATGTGCGCAGAAAAGAAGAAGAAGAAGAAAAAACTAGCAAAAGAGCAAACATATGGGGAACACGTCTCAGCAGAAAACGATGTTTCGAAGAAAGTGGATTCGCTTATGCACGGATTTGGTTGGATGGAAGAAAAGTGAAAAACAATCTCCCCCGGAATCTAGGTACACGGTAAAATCACAAAATTACTAGGTGTTTGGAAATGAAAGTCGGTGGTCCTCCACGCTTGGATGTGTGTGTGTGTGTGTGTGTGAATTTGTATGTTGGTTGTGAGCCTATGGATTATAATACATATCATATCGTCCCGTTGGTATTAGGTTTAGGAGGGATCGCCTGCAAGTGGGATAAGTGGACAAAAAATCGTGTCTTACCTTTTTCAGATGTTTGTTGACCCATTTTGTGAATGTTTTCTTCTGTATGGCATCTCGTTCGTCTGTTGTTTCGAGCGAAGGCGGGAATGCGGTGTTTGGAAGAAAAGAGAGAAACATGATTAGTAATTTGATAATTTCGAACAACACGGGGCGTGGTTAATCAATTGCAATCGGCATGCGGCAATCAGTGGTTTTGTTTTATTTTCAACATAAATAAATTAAAATCTAGTTTTCTTTTGTCCTGCCTATCGATCGGCGGTTCGAGTGTGGACAAATAGGCAAGAAATGGTTGTTATTGGCGCGTATTAAGCGGCCTGGTTGGCAGGTTAATTCAATCCGCGACGAATGCTTAGTTTTCCTCTTTTATTGACGGCTAATTAGTCTAAGAAAAATGAAATCCAGTTGGAAATTCTCCAGAAATGTTGAAAAATCAACCGAAAGAGTCGTTTTACGAGGATCATGAACAAAGCATTCATCTGCTCCAGACAAACTTTCAGCTGCATTCATAAGTTTTCTTAGAAAATCTCGGCCATGGCTCGGGTTGGGTTAGAACCGGTCCTACAAAACTTGATCACAAGAGTCGCTGTAGCAACATTGTCATAGCTTATGTTGCTAGCAACTTATTTCCGACGAACTAGACTGCCAAACAACAAACTACCTGCGGGTTGACATCGACACGAACAAGGGTGTTGAATTAGCGTAGCTGCTGCCAACAGCAGCACCACCAACGACGACGATGACGACGTCTGGGTTTGGTGGCGCTTGATATTGTGGTTTGCGGGTCTTTCACAGACGGATCAAATTCGGTTCTATTTCAACAAGGTCTTACTTCATGTTCTGTGGGTAACGCGAACAAAAGAGTCAATTGAACATCAGAGAGTAACAATTGCTGAAATTTTTTCGTCGTTATTTCATAATAACTCAAACACTGTTTCTTCCTTCAATATTAAAATACTGTTTATTGATTTTCGTATTATAGACTGTTCCAGAAAGTATAAGCACAATTTCAAAATAACAAAAAAGTCGTTTTTTTTAGTTTTAATAATTTTATTTTGCAAATTATATTTTTATTTATGTTTTATATGATATTTTACTCTCGTTTAATCAAAATATTTAATCATAGCCAAAACTCCTAACTTTTCCTCTAACATGACCCATTAGCTTCTGCACAGTGGTTCTTCCCACCATTTTGACCACTTTTGGCCAATCTTTTTTAAATTTTTGGATATCGTCCGCTGGTTTTATGAATTTTCGAAGCTTTGCTTTGGTTAAAGCCCAAAAAGTCTCGATTGGCCGTGCCTCCGGGCAGTTCGGCGGATTCATGTCTTTCGGCACGAAACATACATTTTGACTTTTGTACCATTCTAAAGTGTCCTTTGCGTAACGACATGACGCCAAATCAGGCCGAAACACTACTTGACCTTCGTGCTGCCTGATCATCGGCAATAATCGCTTCTGGAGACATTCCTTAACGTATTTCTGATTGTTCATCGTCTCCGTTGTGAAGTACAGACTAGATGTTTTACCACACTCGCATATTGCCTGCCAAACCATAACCTTCTTACCGAATTTCGCGGTAAAAATTGCCTTCTCCGTTTTAGGGATGTCTTTGTCTTCGCTTACAGTATAGAATTGTGTTCCGGGAAGCGTTTTGTAATCTAGTTTGACATACGTTTCATCGTCCATTATTATACACCCAGAATTCCTACACAATAACGAATCGTAGAGTTTGCGGGCCCGTGGTTTCACGGACGTTTTGGGTTCCTTTAGGGTTTTTTCTGCTTCCGGTATGTTTTTAGCCCAAGTCTTACTTTGGCACGCATGACGTTACTCGACGAGGTACCTAGTTTTTTTCGCAACATCCCGAACGGAAGTCGCTGGTTTTCGCTTGTAGGCATCCCTGATCTTTTTATCGATATCCGGACTAACAGGACCGGATTTCCGACCACTCTTCGGTGCATCTTCAAACGTACACTGTTCTCTATATTTTCGAATCGCAGATCGTACCGATCCGATGCTTACACCCTCTTCATTGGCCAATTTATCAAGGAAAGTGCGCTCACAGTGCACCATTTGTTCACGATACTTTTTCGTTGTTCCGGAGTAAAGGGCGAACACGAAATTATTGCAACACATTCAACAGGGCATAACTTTTTTACCATTGGGTAAAAATCAACCAAATTTTGCACACTTTTTCATTGATGTGTATTATTTACATGCTGTCAAACTCGAAGTCGTGTTTTTCGATTCAACGAAAATGGAGGTGAACCAACGCGAGTCAAGAGAACAAATTCTTTCCAAACACCTGGAATTTCCTGACTTGTCGCACCGGCAGTTGGGAAAAATGTTGAACATTCACCATTCAACCGTCTCCAGAGTGTTGAAGCGGTTCCAGGAGCGGTTGACGTTGGACCACGGCAAAGGAGCTGGAAGAAAACCGGGACCGGAGAACAAAAAGACAGAGGGAAAGGTGAAGCGGATGATTAAAGCAAATCCCAACGTCTCAAGCCGTGATTTGGCTAAAAAGATCGGCATGTCGCAGAGCTACGTCCAGAATGCAAAGAAGAGAGCTGGACTACATACATACAAGGTACAGAACTTCCCAAACCGCGATGAGCGGCAACAATCGACGGCTAAAACTCGGGCACGGAAGCTCTACGAGAAGATGCTGACAAAATATGGCTGCTGTGTGATGGACGACGAAACGTATATAAAAGCCGATTTTAAGCAAATTCCGGGGTTGGAGTTTTTCACCGGCAAGAGCAAGTTCTATGTGGACGACAAATTTAAGAAGAAGAAAATGTCGAAGTTCGCTTCTAAATATCTCATTTGGCAGGCCATCTGCTCTTGCGGACTAAGGAGTGAGCCTTTCGTGACAAAGGGCACAGTAAATGGCGAGATCTACAAATCTGAGTGCCTCGAGAAGCGCCTTTTGCCGTTCTTGCAGCAGCACGACGAAGCTCCGCTATTTTGGCCAGATTTGGCATCATGCCACTATTCTAAAAGTGTCCTGGAGTGGTATGAGGCCAATTCTGTCCATTTTGTTCCAAAGGACATGAATCCGCCAAACTGTCCGGAGCTGCGCCCGGTGGAGCAGTACTGGGCAATGATGAAGCGGGAACTTCGGAAGAGCAAGAAGACAGTCAAAGACGAGAAGGACATGTTAAGAAAATGGAAAAAAAAACTGAGAAACTGGTACCGGATGACACTGTAAAGACTTTGATGGAGGACATCAAGCGAAAATGCGTTCAATTTTACACTCAAGGCTCCATCGATTAACTTTTCTTTTGATTTTTGAAGTAAATATATGTATAAAACTACCCTAAAATTTTGGTTTGATTCTAAACATTATAAGAAAATTGGCATGACATTTTCGGTGTCGCAATAATTTCGTGTTCGCCCTTTAAGACCGCGCATTTTGATAGGTAACACAAAACTGAGCACTTTTTTGATGCTATGTCATTCAGAAATGTGCAAACAAACGGACGCAGCCAAAACATGTTGAAATATTTCATTATATTCAAAGTGACCGTTAAAATAAGGTTTGCTTATACATTCTGGAACAGTCGTTATTTTTATCATATCATCATTGTACATTATTTATAATCATATGAAATTTTCAGGCTGTAGAATTTCATCTGTTATATACATGTTAATGTGTTTTCGTTTAACAAATTTAATATTCTTATACATTTCATATATATTATTAAATGGATACATACATTTTTTCACATACATGATTTCATTTTTAGGTCTTTTTAGACTGCACCAATACTATTCAGGCAGGAATATAGAACATTTCTGTCATTTCAGGATTAAAAAATTGAAGAACATATATAGTAGATACGAATGCCGTAGTACTTTTGTCTTGAATAAATATAAACATAATTATATAAACATATAATGCTAATACAGGGAAATGGGAGGGACCATCAGGGCACACGATTGAAACACTCTGGATGGGGAGAGTGGGAATGCTAACTCCCCATTGCTAAAAGTTTGTGAATAGAGGGTGGGCTCTTCTCCCCGCCCATTGAGGCATCCTCATGCTAGATAGCTCGCTCTTTTGACTTTTGTTTAATCTTGTTGTTGGAAGGAGATTTTTCATATCCCTATGTTGTATATCGATCCACCCAACCCCTTTTTGGCCCTTCATACAATGGCATGATGAGGATAATCAGGGGTTATTAAAGCATGATCATGTCTAACAGAGAGGAGAGTCCATTGCTGTCGGACTTAGCTTCCGTGATACAATGGGTGGTAGCCTATATTATACATCATGCATCATACAGCATACATTGCGACAAATAAAATGGATTTGTGGCTCTGCTTGCAACTTAGATCGACAACAGGAGTAGTTATCTTACACTTTAAATTATTAATTCAATGAACAATGCTTTTGCTGCCGCTTTATTCACAAATAAGAATTGATCAACAAGAATGTATGAGTTGTTTTTCTCCTTTATTATCGAGGTTTTCAGCCCCGGGTTGAACACATTTCTGGTATTTTTTGTGAATTGTCCGAACTCGTGTTTTTGGCGTGAGTGCTATGGATGTTGACCATTACGCCGGGTCACCCTCCTACGTAGAAGTTGTGGCTTGTAGAAAATCGATGTTCAGCTGATCATTCTTTGTACCAGTCAAAACCCTGTCCAAATGCTTCACAGACTTTTTTGACATTAGGATGTGTTGAGCTGTAATGCTTTCAGGACTCTACAAGGCAACTTACCTGTTGTTCAAATCCAAATTCAAGATGGACATAGAGCAAATTTTGAACATTTTTTTTAAGTTTAAACTAAGAGCAAATAAAAATTTTAGTTCAATTTTTAATTTTAGTTGACGTAAATCTACTCAAACCGGAAATAGTTCTCCAGCTTAACTGTACTTACAATTCTCGTAATCTTTCGTTGCGTTCGCCGAATTTTTACAAACACGAATTACGTCTCTTGTAAAATTCATAATTTCTGAGTGTAAAAAAAAGGAGGGGTCGGTAGAATACTTTTTGAAAAACCCATTTTTTTTGAGGGCGGGAGGAAAAAAAAAAAAAAAACTATTGCGCGCGGTGTGGTGGGTGGAAAAACGTTCTTTTTTATTCCTTTTTTTTTATGAAGCCACTACTTATACGTCTTTTTTTTTTTGTTGTTGTTTAATAAAAAAAAATAATAATTTGTGGTTTGTGAATTGAGGTGGTGGGTGTTGTTTTTTTGCGCTCTATTTGAGTTTGGGTCTGTTCGTTTTTCCTGTATGTGGTAAATGTACATTTTTTTTTGCATAACAGGCCCCTTGCTGCGAAACTTGTGGCCCGCACACCACCAACAGTTTATGTGTACAGTTCTAGCGAACCCAGAAAGAGAAAAATTGCGCCGTATTTCTTCCGACAGTTTCGAACAGTTCAGAAACGGTGTGTGACTGTATTGGATAGCTTGATTGAAAACGCTTATTTGGTAATCTTTGGTTGTGGCTTGTTAGTATTTATTCTTATGATTTGATTCCATATAATAAACATCATATGTATGCAGTAATAAGCCAGCAATCAACGAAATTCTGAGCGACCGCAACATTTTTTTAAAGCATCGGCTTATGGCAGCAGAAATGTTTCGTCACCTGTAGAAAACGACACAGAAATGTCATGAGATTTTTTCCCACGACGGTTCCCTTTTGCGCGTGTTCATTTTGGTCGTAATGAAAAATGTAAAATGTCAAAATGTAAATATCAAAATACAGTACATTTACCACCACTAATTTTGACTGAAATCAAGGTTGGTTTTACGTTTTTTATATTTTAAAACTTTTAAATTACAACTTGGAAAAAACGGTTGAACAAAAAAAAAAGGGCTGTTATTAAGGATTTTTTGGTGATTTTTCATAGACCCCCCCCCCGGGGGGGAGCAATAAGCATCCGCAACGAAGCAAACCGGCTAATTCCAGAAAAAAAATAAAATCAGTTGATTTGCAGCATCCATGGCGAAAACAGTTAAGCAACTACGCTCGATGGTTTGCTCGTGCTGCCCGCTCCAAGCCGGAGCAAAGAAATTATACATTGTAAGACACTTCGTGTCCGCCGGATATAGCCGATCCGACATTTACCACGCCCTTTCAGTTCTGATGAAAGGCGAGCGCGTCAAACAGAAGCCTGATTCCGGCCGCCCGACAGTGCTGCGCGACCGTGAAGTGCAGCAGAAGCTGAAGAGAACGACCGAGGGAAAGACCTTGGGCCACGAGGCGGGTGAAACCGGCCAAACGGTGAAGCAGTACCTCGGCAAGGAACCGAAACATTATTATGCGGAAGCGTCAGTCGAAACCAGCCGTGTCTGAGCAGCAGGCAATCACCCAGCAAGAGTGTCTGAAGGTCACAAAGGACCAGGGACCTTACGTACCCCAGCAAGCAATACATCCCCCACACCAAGTTCCCGAAGAAGGTTCTTCTGCGGCTGACGGTCAGCGAGAAGGCAATGTCCAAGTACGAAGTGCCTGCATATTAAAAAATACTTCTTTTTATGTTGTCATTTTATTAACCTTAGCCATTATTTTCATTTTGTTAACCTTCGCCGGGTTTTAAATAAAGTTCAGTATGTCATTTGTCATATTTTGACATTATGATATTAGTTCCAGATCTTGCCGCATGCAATCTGGAACTAATGTGATTTATTTCAAATGTCTTCATTTTACATTCTCAACAAGTTTGCTCAAGACGGCAACTCTCTGAAGCCTCGTATGGCAAAGATAGACTGCTGTGCCATCTTTGCAACAAAGGCTGGAACTAATCTGATAATGTTAAATGACTACATTTTATTTTCCAAACAACTTTGCCAAAGACGGCAACTCTGTAGAGCTTCAGTTAGCAAAGATAGACTGCAGCGCCATCGCTGCAGCATGATTAGGAACTAATATGATTTTATCAAAAGACGATTTGTTACGTACTGAGGAACTTTGCTCAAGACGCCAATTCTCTACAATGAATCTGGAATTTTTATTTTATCTGGGAGTTTTATATGCCTTTCTGTCAACACAGCAAAACTAAAACTTCTTTCCATGTGTAGCAGATTCCCGGTGGACAATGTTAGAGGAATCAGTTTTTTTTTGTTTCAATGCATTTTTGATACCAGAGCTTGGTTCATAAACATTAAAACTCTAAGTTAAAATTTCGAAAATTTTACGAAGGGTTGCAATCCGGGTCGATATTGACCCAATGTCTTACGTGTCACTTTATTTGTACAACCACCTTAAACTGATTTAAAAAAAAAAAAAAAAATATATATATATATATATATATATATATATATATATATATATATATATATATATATATATATATATATATATATATATATATATATATATATATATATATATATATATATATATATATATATATATATATATATATATATATATATATAATATATATATAAAAAAAAAAAAAAATATATATATATATATATATATATATATATATATATATATATATATATATATATATATATATATATATATATATATATATATATATATATATATATATATATATATATATATATATATATATATATATATATATATATATATATATATATATATATAACCAAAACAAAAATAACTATTTTGATCCTCTTGAAACAGCCTGGGAATATATTGATCCGGAATACCGAAATACCGGAATACCGGAATGCCACGTCGACTGGAAGCAGTGTTGAAGGCTAAGGGTGGCACACTTAGTATTGAAAGTGGAAGAATAAAGTCAAAGGGTTAACCGTTGAATAAAATATTCCGGTGTACGATTTATTTTGTCCATTTTGAAATACGGCCTGAGCAATACATTATTTAATAATGAGCAAGTCATACACCATTCCTACATATTTTATGCCGGAACAATTTTGTCGTATAAAAATCGTCATATTTAAATCGATGGAAATAAAAACAATGTGGTGTATGATTTATTTTGTCCAGCACTGTACGTCTGTTTCTGTTTCCGGACACTTAATTTTACATTTTACATTTACATCTTTGTTAATATTCCTAGGTGTAAATCAAATTTGAATTAAGTCTTATGTAGAATTAATAATATCCAAGTGCACATCATTCAGAAGAAAACTTAAATAATTGAAATGTTACTTGGAATGAATCCTCATAATTGAAGCGGGGCCATTTCTCGATAAAGACAAACTCTACATAGAATCTTGTTTTTTTTTCCTTCAATTCAGTATATTTTCTGAAATCTAATTCAGCAGTCAGCAAATTTTCTGAAATCTAATAATTTTAGGATAAATAATTAAGCCTTCTCGTAGTGTATTACTATTGGAACAAAGTTTGATATTTCTAATCATCACTATTTTTATTTTGTTATACCTGAAACGAGTTTGTTTGACGAACCAATTCTGCATTTGAACAAATCGATAAAAACTGCGTTAAATCATTTCTACGATAGAATCTTTACTGTATGGATGTTAGTGTCTACTCGAGAGAAGGAAAATTGAGGGTGGGAGAGAATGGGGGAAAAAGGTGTTGGGGGTTTATTTATTTTAGAGACATTTTGCTTGCAATTCTTAGGTATTTTGCTTAGGTATTTTACCTCTTAATCTGAGCTCTTTAAACAAGGCAGTTAAATCAAAATTATTTCTACTACTTTACGATTGTTCTGCCCTAGTGTCTATGCCTTGACCATTAGTAAACAAACGCACAATCCCTGAGTGGGAATCTACCGTACCATATAAGAGCGTCTACATCTCGCGACTGCGGGACCTTGATCAACTCGAAAAGTTGACCCACCTACGCCTACACACAGCTTTAACACGTTGGGGTTCAGACTAGTGCTTCACAGTCACATACTTTGTCCATAGTGGGTCACTCGAAACGCGAGACGAGAGATACTGCGACCCAGATCTGCGCCAAGATGGATGTGGGAGCATCCGGACAAGGAAAAATATCCAATTCGTCGTTTCCTTCAAAGTTTGCGTGTCTAAACTTCAAACCCGTGACTTGACTGCACACGTGTGTGGGTGTCGCCACCAAAATAGTAATAATATAAATGCAACACTTGATGCTGGAAGGCGGTTTTGAGCTGCGGCAGCAGCAGCATATCAAGAACAATCCAAGGTCAGGAAGTGTATCACCACCAAAGACGGATCGTCGCGTGAAACCGGATCCAGTGTCCAAGAAAGAATGAAACCTCTCGATGATTTAATTATTAGAAAGGTAAACACAATGCGGTGCTTTAGTTTCGTCGTCTCTTTTGGCCATTCGGATACTCGATGACACACAAATTCATCACTCAAGTAACTAACAAAGCGCGCTCTGGCTGTCTGAGGTGGTTCCAAAGGTTGGTGTTAGAAAAAGATAAGCGGAGGGGTGAATGCGCGGTTTCGTTTGTCGCTGTCGTCATTGCAGATGACGAAATTCAACGCTGCGTTGGAATACGGCTTTTGTTTCCCCTCCTGGAAGCGGTTGATTTGTAAACAATCGTCTTTTTTGTGATGATACGGTTTTCAAGGGGGTTTCGTTTTTCGGAACGCATTGGATACCAGCTGAGGTAGATTGGATTACGACGGTTTTTTTCAGAATTCTAACGGAAAGATCTCGAATGTTTTTGTCCACCTTACAGTTGTCAGCTTGCAACGTCCAGAGATTTAATTGGATAGTTCAAAATGACTCAAACAGACATGTACCGTTGCGAGGAAGCCAATAATTGGCACCGCCAAAGGTAAATTTTCTCCCTCAAGTTTGTCTGCAAACTGTTCGCAGCTGTCATATATTTACGAACCTTCTCTACCGTGAACGAAAATGTATACGTGAGTCCACATTTTGCGAATATAACCACGTACAATTCTCGCTGTTTACTTTTTTCGCTTATATCGGTGCAGTTGTAAAAGCACACTTACACACCAACCCCGGGGAGGCTCTTATCGTTCCAAAATGGGTTGTTAAAACGGAATATTGCATACTCAGGCGGATCTCTTTTGTTGTTATCAGTCAGTTGGGCGTGATTTCAAAGATGTTCCGAAAGCTGACACGAGATATGGAATGTTGTCGGCTCAGGGTTTCATCTGAAATAGTTGAAGGGAAAAATGACCACACGCACAGGATCCGCAAAGCGTGAAGAATGCATTCCACCGACTGATGAAATTTAAAAGGGGTTGATATAACCGCTTCGGTCGGTTGGTTGGTGGTCACTCAGGGCCATGACGAACGTTCCCATGAATCATTTCTATTTTACGGCGATTACCGCAATCCAATCTATCACACCAAAACCGTCGAAAAGACATAGTGTTTTGGTTGATTCTTATCTGAAATGGATACCTATGTAGGTTGTAGGTGCATGTCAATTGACTAATCGGCTCACGCTTTGCGATTTGATCGGAGAACCTTATAGACACACTGATTGATGCGTTCGTGGTGTTACAAAAAAAATGTCCTCCTACCTGCCGAAAATGGGTAGATCAATCGATCAAGTGTCAGTGGAAAGGTGGAAACAAGTGCGTGTTTATTGGTGGTGTCACCACGCAACAAAAGGGACTTGTAAAGATCCGTTTCTTTTGTCATTCCGAGCACGATTGGCAACTGCGACGGTTACGCCAACAATAATGGCGTCTGCAGAAGATTATGATTTCGAACCCCGAGGCGCCTCCACAAAATCCGATCATTCCGTATTCACTACGTATCAAGATGAATAATGGGTATAATTTGTTTTTAATCTTCAAACGCAGCACACGTACGTCAGGTCCACTCGCTTTTCATGTTCCTTCGACAAATGCGGCATATATAAGTTGTTTAAATTTGTAAGGCAATTATTTTTGCGCACTTCGTTCGCCTTCAGATTGCAGCAGGAACTGTACAACATCGACGGGCTACCTATTAAAAGACCCCACGGTGCCATAGTCAGTCGGTGTCATTTTGCCATGACCTTCCGTATTGTTGGTTTATGCCATTGCCTACATGCTACCTGTTGTGATTGTGAGTCTAAAGGTTTCGAATGCAAATTTGTGTTTTTCCTTCGCCCGACAAAACCATCGCGAAGACGCCGGGTGGGTGTAAAACCACACAGAATGCGGAATTTCCCAAATGAAACGTGTGGGGATCGCTAACGAGTGATGGTCGTAATACAGCAAGAAACGGTTGGAAGTGGTTTTATCTTTCAGTCTTTCACGTGAATGTGTTGCGAATGTTACCGCTGGCGAGGCAATTTTACGGTTGTTGACTGTATACTTCTATTTGAAAGCAAAACGTGTTGATAAAGGTGATTAGGAGAAATAGACTGTAACTTGGGCACCGATGACATAAGAAAGACGACAAACAAGTCAGGTGTTGGAAGGCAACTTTTAGACAGCTTGGAACGGTTTTGATGATGATGTCTCAACTCTTGCTGTGCTGGAGTTGACTTTTTAGACAATATATCTTCAACAAATTAAATTTTCGACATTGTTTTCTAGGAAATCCCCGATCCACGAAAAAATGTTAGAGCGATTTTTTTTTCTAATAATAATAAATAGAGTTTAGACTACATGCCATTTTAAAGTTCTGGCCGGGCTTCAAATGGTGAGTTGACAACTTAGAAGGAGGGTGCGACCGACCTCTGGTCCTCACAAGTTCCTACCTCACGCCTCCACGAGTCATATGATCACAAAAGACTGCCAGCTGAAACATGGAGACGCTGGTTGGCGTAGCCTGGGCAATGTTATCATTTTGACAATAGCGAAGTGAGGGGGTGCGACTAAAGATCGTGTACCTATAAATCAAGTTGTATATCCATACCTGTAATTCATATCATATTATTTTCCATTCTAATTTAATTAATAATTTCAGCACGCTTTGGAATCATCTTTGAATTCCAAAACCATTTAAGAGCCTGGAGCAACATGACAAGCATCAAAGGCTCGATTTCTATTTCAGGATTTCAGCATAACATTTAATTTAATTTTCACTTCAGAACTTCAACTACTATATTCAAAAACTACTGACATGTGCTTATGAGCAGTGTAGGATTATACTTAAATATTGAGTTTAGTGTTGTTATGGTAAGATAAACCATTTAGTTCAGAAATAATCAAACCGGGCTCTTGGATCACTGCAATTGCTCTCTTTGAAATGTAACTATAACGGTATAAAGAAGAATTTTAACAGCATGTCTTATAAAATAATATCTTTTATTGAAACAATCCAGTGGATGTCAGATTTATTTTTTACATACGCGTATTATGTTATCGTATTGACTTGCTGTAGCCGCTTTTTACATGGTCAAGTAATTTAATTTATGTAATATGTAATTTGTAATTCCATGTACATCATTCAAGTTTGAAATTTAGTAGTTTTGCGCCACGTTGTGGTGACGATATAACATCACACAACATGTAAAAATTAATAAATAGAGTTTAGACTACATGGTATTTTTAAGTTCTCGCTATAATCAATTTTAAAACATTGAGCACACGTTGTCAGAACCAAACCTGTGATGTACTGTAATTTACTAATTCTTTTTTCAGAGGTTTTTGCAATCGCATTTTTAAACTGTCAGAAAACTGTTTGGCGAGAAAAAGTACTGATCTTGTCGTTCATCTCTATATTAAACTCTCCATTCGTGATAGCAAAATCCAATCGAAACTTAAATTGCAGTTTTACAAAAGATACTTAAAAATAGACCAACTCAGATATTAGTATATTTTTTAAAAGTGGATGGACAATTTAGTTGCCTACAATTCTTCTGAACATTTCGCGATGACCATATTACTGGAAAACACAAGTTTTTCCATCAACAATTTTTACATGTAGAATAACGTTTAACGTTTTTGCTTGCAAACTACCAGCGTTTCCATTGGTGCAGCCACAACAATAAAAATTTGCGCTTCCGTTCATCTTTATCGGGGACAATGCTTTCTTCTCCGCCTATAGAAAGATTTATATTTGGACATATAGGACATTACCTACTCGAACAGATGCTTTTATACATAGATTACTAATAATGCTGTAGAAGTCTTTATACATGAAAATGAAACACTATGTCTTCGTGGTCGCGTAGCTCACGATTGAGATGAAGAATTTGTTGAATTTTTCTTCTTTTTTATTTGCATGTCAAAAGTCTGTAGATCAGAAATTAAAAATTTACAGACAGTACATAATTTGAATGGTCAATCTAGCATAAAATATTTAGTTAGCTTTGCAAACCGTTAGTTCCATAAGCTTTGTAATCATCCGTCTTGTTTTATTATTAAAGCAAGTAAATATGTTTGACTTATCCACTGAACTAGTATATGACGAATTTCACCCCAACTCATCCAGTGTTTGGCAGCTGGCCAGGACAATAAATTGAAAAACAAAGGCTTTATCATAATATCTGAAGTATTGACCCATGACTCAATAGCAGTTCAGTTGTTTAGATCAAAATTGCTAGATTTCATCAAATAAAATTCAATATATTGCTCAAAAATTATTTTCATGTCAGATGCAGCAGCGGCTCATTATAAGACCAAAACGAACTTTGCCAGCTTGTGCAATGTTAAGTCCAAGTATGGATTGCAAGCAGAATGGCACTTCGTTGCAACGTCTCATGGGTTTATTTGATGTTATTGTTGGTACTCTCAAGCGATTGGCAAAGAGGGCAAGCCTTGCTCAAGATTATGGAAACACAATCAAAACTTCTCGGGAACTATATGACTGGGCAGTAGAACAGTCAAATAAAAATATAACAAAACTGATTTCTGCTTCATATTAGCTGAACAGTATACAAAAATGTCAGAAGAACTTGAGGAGTTATATAGCCACGTGAAGATGATACCTGGTTCACAGGTTCATTGCGTTGTACCTATTTCAGAAAATAAAATTCCAGCTCAAAGGTTTTCTGATTCAAAGGATAATCCAAAGAAATTTACTTTGTATGTGAAAGATTTATAAATTAAATATATGAAGCTACGTTAATTACTAATACGTGAAAATTTACACATAAAAATTAAATAAAATTAAACCCGTACCAAGCAAAAACCAATGAGTTTTCATTGATATAAACATTATTTCGATAATTCATATAACATCATATTTGAATCGTCTTTAAATGGATATGCATCAAGGCTTATCAAATTAGAATTTTTTAATTTGATTAGACTTGATGCATATCCGTTTAAAGACGATTCAAAAATGACGTCAGGTATTTTTTTAAGATTTATCAGCCACCCTCTATCACAAATTTTCCCACACCTTTTACATGTACTGTAACAAATCTTGACCAGCCTTCGGCCCCCCTCCCTCTCCCCAAAGATATATGAAGCCATATTTGAATCGCCCCTAAAAATAGGAATATCCGAACAAGCAGTTATGAATTACTGTTACTTAAACGTACATTTTTGGTTCTGTTTCACTGATGTAAAGGGAAATTGAACGTTTTTGACCCTTTTCAAATGTTAGTCTAGATGATTATTGTTTTTTTTTTGTTCAATACATTTTTTTCTTTATGACTGCTAAATTTTATTGAATCCTATAGGGGTGTTGACCATGCAAACTCGTCTAGCATGATACACGGTAAAAATAAGACATGAACAAGTTGTTAGAAAAACTGTTTTTCCTTAAAAGTGCCCATCTTGCAATGTATGGCGAACTTTTAGACAATTATAATGTCTTTATTAAGAAAACATATCGGCCAATTCTAAGATAGCAATTTTTTGTAAATTAGCTTTAAATTTTAAAATATTTTTTTTTAGATTTTACAATTTTTACATTTTTTTTTCATTAAAGTTAAGGCAATTTTCACTTTTTTGTAAGTCTTCGTTTTGGAGTTATGTTGATTTAAAAAAAATCGATAAAAAAAACTTAAGCCCTTTTCAAATGATAGTCTAGAATTTTTTTGAAAAAACAAAGTATGCAAAGTCACTTGAAAAGACATAGTCTACACACCCACATAGTTTCATTGGATTCTGAGAGGGTGCTACCATTCACGAAGACGAGTTGGCGTGAAATTCGTCATATCTTTTAGTTGCAATTTGATTATGAGTAATAGGTATGGGAAAATGCGATTTCTATGCACCAGATATTGTTTTTGCTTGATGAAATATTTATAACCATATATTAAATGCTTATGCCTTATCACCGACATGACTCACAAATCCGCATCGTTTCATCCAGATGGTAACCGTATCCCAAAGAATGTAATTTTCGATTATTGATAAGCTTCGTAAATTCCAACATCTACATCTTGAATTCTTTATTCATGCGCGGGCATTTCATTTCTAAGACACTTGATTCATGCGTTTTGTACATGATAACGATTTTTTTTCAACTTCTTTTCAAAACTGTCTTTGCTATTGGAGTAGCGTTGATCTTACATCTGGAAAAAAATGTAAGTTTTAGAATCAAAAGTTTTAGAACCAACCAAGATGACGACTAAAGGCCGTTGCCATGGAAGAGGTAATGGATACACATGGTGAGCAAATACGTAAAACGTTATAAGACATAAAAAAAATGGGGATAGAAAAACTTTGTTTCACTTTATTAGTTGTCAACCTGTTGAAAAAAATACTCGCATTTATGGGTCTTTTTTTTTCAAATCAATTTTTGTTTTCAAAGTGATCATTTTTCTGTGTAGTACTTTATTGAAACAAATTAAATGAAATTTAATCAAATTCCCAAACGTAACACATTGTTCACATATTTGTAGGTCGTTTTCTACCCGAGCACAAGCGAATAACTTGATAACTGGCCTTGGTATTTATGAGCTCAGATTAAGAGGTAAAATACCTGAGGATAATACCATCAAATTGTTCCCACAATGTCATGCGAATACCGAATTGAGGTAAGACAATACCAAAATAATACCTCTAAGGTGACCAGATACTTACCCAGGTATCCGGAATATCAAGTTTAGTTATTCTAGAGACATTTTGCTTGCAATTCTTAGGTATTTTGCTTAGGTATTTTACCTCTTAATCTGAGCTCTTTAATACCAAGGCCAGTTATCAAGATCAAAATTAGGTATTCATATGCTTTTGTGTTCTGCTCGGGTAGCATTGCCTCTATTCAGTTCCAAGCAAGTAACTGATTCTAGTATGCTATTATGTTTTAAGTAGGTTTTAGAGTCAAAGAGCGTTAGTGATTTAATTCCACTTCTTTATTGTTTGTTTAACATTCTAACGTCTCAATGGGAATGTTTTCAATGTTCAAGATTTATTTTGGTATCATTATTCAGTTTTAGATTTTTTGTTTTGTTTAATTCCACTACATTGATTTTTTTTATGGTTTCTGGTAAAGAAATTGTCTTGACTCCCTGGACATAAGGTACGATTGCACTTGCCACACAATCATACTAATGCAAAAATGGTACTGGCATCGGAAGCTCTCAATTAACCACTATGGAAGAGCATTTAGAAATATTGTTGAGAGCAAGGAATAAGCTAATGCTGAAAGCAATAAGCTTGAAGGAAAGGTCGCATCACTCTCCAAGGTGCATGCACATCCCATCTACCCGCTTTTCTTTGAAAACATCCTTTCCGTGACAACAGTGGAGATGTAGAGGTGTATTCGATCTAGTAGCAACCGAAGTCCAACTAACCATTTTTCCATCCCAAGTGAACCGAGAGGACGTGCCCGGCCCCGTTATCTGCCACATAATGTAAAGACTCTTCGGAATGTGAACTTGGTTTGCTAACACCATGCCCATTCCGTTGGAATCTATGTGCAATTTACTGGTTCAGATCAATCATGGAATGTATGGTCATGTAAGCTGAAACTCTAGCTCAAGGGCTCGTTCTAGTATTGCCAAGAACGCCGAGAACAGTTTTCAATGGTATAGAGCCCATTTTAATTTCATTTATTTTCCAGTTCTGTTTCTAAATTTTGAAATGCTCAAATTGCTCGGTTTCTAATTTTTCAGTTCGTTTTTTATATTTCCAATTCTCGATTTCTGTATCGCATTTAAATTACATTACTTTTATTTCATTTGATTGCGTTCATTTGAATTTGTTTGTAATTCTTACATGTTTAAGTGTGTTTTTTATTCAGTTCTCTTTGTCCTCATTGAAGTGTACATGTTTATTGCTCAATTTATATTTCTTCAGTGTTGAGTCATATTTTCGGAGAACAATTTTTAAATTTTAAGTTTTGTTTTTTAAATTTGTTCCGAGCTTTTGTTTTAAGATCTCATTAAAGTTGTTGATTTGGTAGGATTCTCTTTGATCTCTTAGTTGGTTCTGTTTTTTAAATTCTGCTCTGAATTTAAAATACGTCGAATTTTTTTTTTTTTTGCATCCAAACATTCAAACGCCGGATTCTCGAACCTGGTAGAACTCTCACACAATATTGTAGAAGGAAATGATCCGTGTATAATTGCGTAGGATCAATCGTTTCGAAAATTCACAGCAGAATTGTTCATTACTGTTGTAATCATTTTCAAGCACTCGTGTCAATATTTTCAATGTTTAGTTTCTAATTGTTAAGAGTTTTTTCACTGAGTATTATTGCTCAATGCTTAGATTTTATTTAAGTTTTTCTAGCAGTGTTCTCTATTGAAAAGGTCTGCATCAATAATTTGTGCTCTTTTCCATTCCAATTCTGCTTAAATTCAGAGCCAGTTTTAAATTTTTCACAGTCGAATTAATTTTATATTTAATTCCCAGGATTGTTAATTCTTGTTAATGCGCTCATATTTCGCAGATTCTAAAGTTTAAGTGATTTTAAAAAAGTTACACATATTCAATTATTTTTCAACACTCGCCTCAGTTGCTCCAATCTTTAGTTTTTCAGTGGTTGAAGTCTATTGTGCTCAGCTTTCTTTTCTTAAAGCGTGTTTCAAGATTTCCAATGCCCAATGTTTCATTTTTCACCCTTTATTGTAATTTTATTTATACCTCGATGCCAATTTTAAAACTATCCGTTTGATGAATTAATTTATTTATTATTTTCAAATTTATGAACTCACTCTTCCACTTTTAAGATTTGCTTATCTTTGACTGATACGAGTATTCTTCCAACATCGTTTTATTGTTTTTTTTTATTGATTTTACTTATTTTATTTATTTTATTTTACTAATTTCATTTATTTTACTTATTTTATTTATTTTGCTCATTTTAGTTCTCTAAGCGCCCGTTACTTTTTTTTTCAATTTTAAAGTAATTAATTGTTAAACGTATATTTTTTATTAGTGATGTTCAAATGTTTATAATGATCAGTTTATTATTTCAGGTGATCATTTAAAAATTGCCAATATTATTTTACTTGTTTCAATTTTTTAAACGCACGTTCAATTTTTGTTTTCAATTTATAAGTCATTGAATGCTAAAAGTCCATTTTTTATTAGTGATGTTCAAGTGCTTATGCTGCTCAGTTTATTATTTTAAGTGCCCATTTAATAACTGCCAATGCAGTTTTCATTTTTACTCTCTTTGAAGATGTATTTATTGATTGTGTTTGTTTTATTTAAATTTTTATTATTTTGGGAGGCGGAGGTAGCTTCTCGAATCTTCCGGTCCGGCATTTTGCTATGAGCTATGTACTAGGTGGGTCTCCGCCGATTGCCTGTCGATCTGCCAAATTTGGATGACGGCTGCAATGAGTTATCTCAAACTAAATATTCCGCCCACTATATCACAAAACATTGCGATTGGTTGAGCGGATTGGAGATAATGAAATCATTGGGTATAGGACCAAGTCTCCCTGCTAGACCGATGAGCTTGGACATCAATAGAAGCAGAAAGTTGCCAGGAGGCACGAAATGCACCTACAGACTCTTATTGTTACCAAATTTCTCAAACGTAATTTTAAATGGATTAGCATAGATTGTTCTTAAGAAGTTTCTACTTGATTGATGCAGATATTAGTTACAATAGTAAAATAGTTTTTAGAAGCAGTTTAAAAATTTAAAGTTTATGAAAAGAAGAGTGTGTTTCGATGCTTTGTTGCACACTATTTTGCTGTCGGGCATGACACGCTTCGTATTGTTCCGGTTATCTATTGTCCGGAGGTGCAAGTTTACTAACGATTATTAATCATAAATATGATCACATCACTTATCAAGGTGAATCTTGATCCATCGAGCCCTATCCTACTAACATAAAAAAAACTCCTTCCTGTGACCTTTGTGGAGATGCAGAGGTTAACACGGTCCCTAAACAGCAAAGGGCACACTAACATTCGTACCCTATTCCCAGTTGATGAGAATGGTTGGTTACCCCATTCAGTTGATTCATTGTGCAATTTCACTGATTCTTATCAATCACGGAGGAGCAACCCTTGATACGTGCAGTCAGTCAAGCTAAGCTGAGCTAAGGTAAGCTAAAGTTAAGCTAAGCTTATATAAGCTATTTAAATTTTCATTATTTTATTTTTCATTTTTAGTGCGCATGTCGTTCAATTTTCTTTGAATATTTTACTGTTAATTTTGGTGCTTATAATTTAATTTTTTCACTATTTTACCGCTGATTTCTACTATTTCCTATGTCAGTGTTAATTATTTTATTTCTTACATTTCTAGCACTTACACCTAATGTATATATTTAGAATCAACATTCGTCACTGGTATTCACAAACATACACCTAAATGCAAGGAGACTAAGAAAGTGTGTCGCACAATTTTCAGTCAAGTTAAAGTTTTCAAACAAGTCTAGGTTAGTTTGTGTTCCTTTATTTTCATTTACTTTCGTAAGACCGTTTCAATATTCAGGTTGACTCTTAAATGACTGTTTATTGAAAAACCAAATTTGTAACAATTGAATAAATATTTCTAACTATTGTAAACTATTGTCTCTCATGATCTAATTGCAAATCCAAAGATTTTACTAATTAACATTTTGATCATTGGAATTATGTATGACGAATTTCCAGGTTCAAATCTATAAATCGTGTTTCATAGCACGACAAGCGCCTATTGAATGCATAATTAGACCATGAGCCCTGAAGAACTTATCAACAAAAAATCACCTGTATATAATACGAAAATCAACTGATGGTGTTCTAAAGATGACGAAAATTATTATTTTAGAGTTTGTGGCTTTTCAACTAGGCTGATGTTTTCTCGACTATTTTCATTCCGGTCCAAAAAGCTTGAAGGGTTTTCTGAACGATATTAAAATTAACTTTCGTTCCAGTAAACTGTTTGAAAATACACTAAGCTCTTTTTTTCGCGGTTTGTTTTCGGCGATAACTCTAGAAAAGAACAACTTATCGACCTAATTTGAATCACATTTAACATTTTGGGCGTTTTTCAAAAAAATCGCAATTTTTGGTGTAGGTACTCAAAATTTTAAAAACTGTATTTTGACCATTGCATGGAAAGGTAACACATGCAAACAAAATCGTAGCAATTTAAAATGTTTATTCATGTTAATTGATAAACTCTATTTAGTCTTTTTTTCATAGTAGAAGTGGAACGTATCCCCCGTGTTAAAAAAGATCTTAGTGTATACCCTTTTGAAATTAAGAATAAATTCTAAATGAAAAACAAATCTGGCTCACAGCGACTTCGGAAATTTGAGAGGGTTTCATTATAAACATCATAAAATTTTAATTCAAGGCCAACGATAGCAATGATAGCGATCACGTTGGTACAAACATTTTAAATTTAATTTGGCTCCTTGAACCTGTCATAAAAAGCCTTTTATGTTGTCATTTGCCTTAATTTCAATAGATTCGTTCTGTCTGCTGAAACATGACACCCGGCACACTCGAAAATCATAAATTTCAATCATTACTGTCTCCGAAAACCACGAACCGAGACCTCAACTCTTCCAAATTGCTTAATTGATGTCATTTGTCAGCCAATTCGTTCTGACCGCCGGACAGCGTCTTCCTCGAAATTTCCTCAACAAACAGAAGAAAAAAAAACACCTAAGTGACTTCACCGAGCGAAAAAAAAATCCCGATTAATCAGCTGAAAACGTTTGACTCACGCTATTCGTCGTCGTCAACATTCAATTTGAGCCCCTTGAATAACAAACATATGGCATGCATGTAGTGTGTGACGTCTTCGGCGACAGGAAATCGCCGTTCGCCGTGCGAAGATCGAAGATTTACTTGCCCGTCGTTCGGAGCGAATGTTTGCAGATCTTGGATTCTTCGCACGCATATCAACTTGAGTGGAGTGGAACAAAACTTCCACTCGGGTATTAGGGGCACAGAGAAAGAGCAGCTGTTAGCGGTTCCGTTAGTTTTGCCAACATCGAAATTAAAACACACAAACATCCAACGTCAAACAGGAACAAACAAACCGAATTGGGTCCTCTTGTGCCGTCTATGCCGTACCTATCGTATCCCATACAAATCGTTCCCAAATAGTCATCAACTGTGTACCTTTGAACTGGGTCAATGCGTCCTCATATCCGCCCTGACTAGTCACATTCAGCGGCGATCCGGTTACCGGCGAAGCCCCACTGAACGAGTGCTTGTGGCGTTTGGCCGGCGTGCGATGATAGTAATCGCCGCCACCATTGCTCGGGCTTGGCGATCCACCGTTGTTGTTGTTGTAATAATGTTTCGTACCGGAGAAACCTCCGGCCGGAATACCGCCACCGCTGCCGCTAACACTGTGTCGATGCTGAGGTGACTTGAGCGGCGGAGATACGTCCCCGTTGTTGTTGTCGTACAAGGCCTCACGCGGATCGAACCCTAGTCGATCCTTGTAGTAGGACTGTGTCGACATGGCGTTCACTTTCTTTGTGCGCGATAGAATCGCTTCGCTTTCGATGGTTGCGTTGGAATTTTCCGCAAAATTCGATTCAAATCGCTCGCACATTCACTTTTGACATTCACAGACTTCTCCGTTGATGGCACGATTTTATCTCTATATTCTAATTTCGATCAAATCACTTAATATTCTAACGATTTCTTCTTTTCGCTTCGGGTTAATTAACGATTCACTTCTCGAGAAAACTTATGATTATTGCCAAGTTTCGCATATTTTAGCTCGTCCGCAGATTTTCTCGCACAGACACACTCGTTTGCTCGCTCGGTCGCGCACACACCAACGGGAAACACTTCGGGAATTCTTCTTCGCGTGTCGTTGTTCCGCACAATTTCTCAAAGAATCCCTCACTCACTCTGCGTTTCACTTCCAAGTCGTGGTCGTCGCTGTTGTTGTTGTTGTTGTTGTTGTTGTTCAATGACTTAGTCCCGCGGCGGACATTGTCCGGTTCTGGATATCACTTTGTAACTTTTTGAAGTATTTTTTGAAGGTAACGCGCAAAAAATACACAATCTTCGTTTGGTAATGTGGTGTTCGTATTTTTCGGTTGTAGCTAACTAAAAAACTGAAAATGGAGAAAGATTTGTTCGAGTGAATTCATTACGCACCAAACACCTGGAAAGGGGGCCGTTCGAGCACAGACTGAAGAAGCTCATCGCGCTCAGGTGGTTGTTCTTCTGGAACGCGTACCCATACACAGAAAATACGCTGCTCAATTGGAAACACATGCAACAGGAGTCTGGTGGACTGTGTACGGGAAAGAAGGTTGACTTTCCCGGTGGGATTTGAGAGGATCGTGAAATGATGAAGAGTTAGGGTTACCAGATGGTTGTGAAATTTGGGCGCACAATATTCATTGCAGTCAAAAACAAAAAAAATCATTCGAACATGTGGTTTTTGATTTGATGGTTCAAATATTATTGAAACTAAACAAACGTGCATTAAGTAAGTCACGCTTCTATGGGGAAGAGGGGGTTTCGGAAAATGATGCATACAACCATGTTTTCATGACCTGACAAAATACCTTCCATAATAATATCTCTGGAGAAGCCAAACGATAGATTTGGAGTATCATCGAAACCATTTCGGGAGTATTTCGTGTTATTGGCGTAATTGCTTTTATAAACAAACGGCAAAGGGTAAATGCACCCTTCTTTTTGGGGAAATGCTCCTTAAACTTTGGAAAAATGCTCCTTAGATGCGTTTGCCTGGTATAATGCAATCGGAGGTATTAACCTTCTGGTTAGCGCTTGCCGGGTGTTTTGACGGGTCTTCAATTTCTTCAAGATTGTATAGTTTTGACGGGTTTTAAGTTTCTGAATTTAAGAGTCGTCAAAACAAAATTAAGACTCTTAAAAATGAAATTAAGACTCGTCAAAATGAAATTTAAACCTGTCAAAACTACCTCGAAGATGGCAGAGCAAACATTACAATCAAGCGGAAAAATGCTTTTTTATAATTTGGGTTTATTTGCTTGTCATGTTGAGCATTCAGTTCCTAGAAATTTGCGTCTGTGTTCGTTTAAAAACGCAGTTACGGCCAAAACACGACGCATTTCGGGTTTTCCAGGTAGTAGTGTAATGTTAGAATCGCTGAAGAATTTCAGCAAAGCACTTTGGTATGGAGGATAAAAATTGGTCGTCTAAGTGTCTTTGTTTGATATGTATGTGTTTCTTGACTCAGCCTAATATGCAGTGATGTTTTTTTTTATTTCAGCTGGTACATTATTTGAGCTGTAAATTATACTCAAGAAGGTCTATATTTGCTTGGTTAAGTTTGAAAGGGCATTTCATAGTATGCATCCCAAAAATGATTTTCATAAAACACCTGTAGGCCATTCGATAATGAAAACATTGTAATTCACTCTACAAAGATTTTGTTGCTTAGTTTTATGTTTAGCTAGGCTGTTTAAAAAATGTACAACTGCATGCTCATACATTTCCATTGAAAATTTTAGCTATTCCAACATTTTGACTATGCTTTTATTAGAACAGAACACAGAAAAACTTTGTCCCTTACATTGGGTCTACGGTTTCCTTGATAAATCAAGTTTAATGTATTGTATCTATGTGAGAAAATAGTTTATAACTGATAATCGACTGTGACATTGTAATGGCGATGATTTCTTTGGCTTTCAGTCTTTTGAATAATGGAAAAATATTTTGCCTTCTACTAGGGATTATACGTTCTGACTATAATCCTTTAAAACGTCGAAAAATTGGAACAGTATCTGTTTCCATTACTAAAAGCCAAATAAATCATCTCATCATTAGTATATATCGTCTGACTATTTCTGTTTATTACTAATTGCTTATTATTACTGCATTATTCGGTTTATCGTTTCAATTTGCCCAAACATAGATCAGGGGGAAGAAACTCATCGAATACAGTCCGCCTTTAAGCATCTTGCTATGAGGTACCAACGTGGATCTCCACTGATTGCCTGTCAGTTTGTCAAACATTGAGTTATCTCAAATCACAATCATGCGTCTACTATATCACAATACATTGCGATTGGTTTAGCGGACTGGAGATAATGAAATCAGCATAGCATAGATTGTTCTTTAGAAGCTTTTGATTGATCGATGCAGATAATTACAATAGTTTATAAGATGCAGTTATTAAAATTTAAAGTTTACGGAAAAAAGTATTTGTTTCGAGCATCGGCTGTGAAAGGTTGTGTCGATGCTTTATTGCACACTATTTGGCTATCGTGAATGCACTACTAATTAATTATGTTTTTATTGCGTACAGTGCGCCAATTTAAATTATAATGTTTTGAAATTGGAAATATCTTCTCAACATCATGGCATCCCAGTAGTGAACAGCAGTTTTTGCTAGAACCAAAGATGTGAAGAGAAAGTATTGATAGGTCCGATAGAGCTCGGCAGGTTCGAAAAATGAATAGAAGTAGTTTGAAAATAGGCGTAGGGCTTTGTTTTGGAAGTATTTCGAAGCAAACATAGCGTTTGACAAACATTTGTCAACACAGAAAATGCTAGCGGAGATGCCGGGTTATGCACACGTGGAAAAAGTAAACCAAATGAATCAAAAACAACCTAGGCGGAGTCGACCCATGGACGTTCCGATAGCTAGAACTTAGTGTAAAGGCAAAGACTATATTATACAAAGACTAATCATTATACGAAAACCTGCTATCTACTACTCTTCTTTTAAGATCTGAACACAAACCGAGTCAACCACAACATAGAACACGAAAAAAATAGTAAAAACTCATAAAATAGTACACCGTTCCAATTTATACTCATAAACTTTTTCCTCGTCGTAGTTGTTCATACACCATCTCCGTATTGGTGTAATCTTACACTATGTACACTAATCATTGACAGTTCTGTTTGGTTATTTTCATTCAATGTCCATCTTTTATCAACGATGAAAGAATTTCGTGCTGTGATGATAAAAAAGTTTTTGTAAGGAGAGCGTTCTTCAAGAGTTTGAAGAACCTGGGAGTAAAGTGTGATTTCGTGTATGGTACCATGAGACTTCCTCGTTGGATGACCGAAAAAGATCCGAAAATATTCAGTTTGGACTGAACGAGTGATTACGACCGCCATGAAACGAATTCGACGAAATTCAGAACGCTCTGTACGTAAAATGGCTGCTGATAATACGTATTATTTTTATTTTATAAAATTTATACCAAATCATTACATCTTTATATTGCATATATTTTAAATAGTTTGATAAAATGCCAGCATGAGTCACTTTTCAGCTGGACAATATGAAGTTCGCACTACTACAACCACAACTGTGCATCTTGGCGTACAGCGTGCGAATGCTTTTCTACCCCTCGAACCGCATAGAAACGTAAAAAAAAACTTTTTTGTTGTTAATGTGTCATATCAAGTGCGTTTCAATCTGATAAGATGGGAAAAAAACAAATGTCTCAAGATATTCGCAAACTTATCGTTAAAAACCGTCAAGAGGGCCTTTTAAACAGAGAAATCGCTCGGAAATATGAATTAGGTGAGGCAGCAGTGCGAAAAATGTGCAAGAAGTACAACGATCTCGGAAGTGTGGCAGACACAGCAGGTAGATGAAGGAAAAGGAAGACAACAATCAATGATGATCACCGAATTGACCGCGAAGTGACTAAAAAAACGTCGATCACCAGCCGTGTAATCAAGGAAAACGTTAGCTTGAACATATCCAATCGAACTGTGCGCAGAAGACTACATGAAAAAGGTTATAAGAACAGCTTTGCCCAACGCCGACCTTTGAATCGCAAAGTTAACAGGTTTGTTTGTTTTGCTGTTAGCATTTATTTAAGACTTATTATGACTCCTGTAGGATCGAACGTCTCAATTTTGCCCAAAAGTACATCGCCAAGCCATTAGACTTCTGGAAAAAGGTTCTCTGGAGTGATGAGAGCAAGTTCGAGCTCTTTGGTCGTAAACAGAGGGCACGAGTCTGGACAAAACCTGGAGAGCAACTTGCAGATAAAAATGTTCAAAAAACAGTGAAGCACGGAGGTGGCAATATCATGGTGTGGGGGTGCTTTGCGTGGTGTGGGGTTGGAAATGTTGTCAAAATAGATGGAATAATGACTGCCGACCAGAGCTGGTAAATCTCACGGCCATGACGATGAAAAAACAGGACATCTCACTATCACGAGACGAAATAAACTATCATAAGCTTTAACAGTTTTTTTATTGTAATACATTAGCATTCTAAAAAGAAATCTGCAGAATAAATTTACTTTTCAACAAGATAACAACCCCAAGCACACCACCCACAAAACCACTGCATACTTTCGTGCTTCACGTATCAAATTATTGGAATGGCCACCTCAAAGCCCGGACTTGCATCCTATCGAAAATATGTGGTCTATTCTTTATTTTGTCCCTAAAAAAACGAACAATTACCCAATAAACATTGTTTTTTTGATGAAAATATCACTCTCAAAGCTCAAATCAATCCATATTCCGAAAATACATATGTAACTGTAATTTTCGTCCAAAGATATCGAAATGTTATCTTTAATAGTTGCTGGATAATATGACAAATTTTGGAAATATGGAAGGTGCGTACTTTATTTTGTCCAGTACTGTAGCTTTATTACCGATTTCCCAAAGTCGATCTACGAAAATTTGAAAAAGCAACTATTATTCTGCTAAAAAATGCATCTAAATTATTGCTCGATGCCTTAATATATCTGATTAACATTATGATTAAAGATTAAAGATCATTGCTGCAATAAATTCTGGTAACCCTATCATCCGTTCATTCCGGAAGACGGGCTTCCCGACCAGGCAACAACGCAAACCACCAAGCAAGTCAGTAAAGCAGTCAGCCAGTGAGTGAAAGACCGGTTTCCAAGCTGCGACCGAGCAACGACAGAAAGAATCAAACGAAGGGGAAAGAAAAGAGTGAATGCAAAAAAACAACAACACAAAACCCCAAACCAGAATCAGACAACATTACTAATGAAAGGTCGGTGTTATGCCGATCGTCGTCGTCTTGGTCGTCATCGTCGTCCGCGGTGGTGGTGGTTGTACAGCCCTGCCGTATGCAAAAGCAGTCCAACACAAGATAAACAAAATAAGCCTCGCGGGCTCCGGTGGCTCTCCCGGTTCGATTCGTCGTCGGTTGCGAGAACCTGAGGAATGCCTTCCACTAACTGGTCCCGGAGGAGGCGAAATTTTTCTCGGAATTAAACTGCGGTTCATAAAACCCAAGCAGAGTGAGAGAAAGGTGGTGGCGGTGGTCGTGGTCGCGATCGCCAGCCAGAGAGCCTATGGAATGTGGCAGGAAATTTATTGTGCGGGGAATGGCCGGTTTGGCGGATTTGAAAATCATCGCGAACACACATGAACATACTGGTATTTTGCGCTTCGACTTCCCCCACCCCTTTTGTTCCCAAGGGACATTTATGCGGGCGATCGGCTCCGTCGGTTCTGGCACAAAAGAGAAGCAATCAGGGTCAATTCATGCCGTTTGCAAGTGATTGCTGGACTCCTGGGGAGAGCGATCGATTGGAGCGGGTTCGGGTTTTAAGTGGTTGATTTGCAAAATAATATTGGGGATTAAGACTAATAAATATTTTTCTTTTGTTTATTAGATGGTGGAGAAGCGACAGAAATGAAAATTTATATGTTGTCTCTCTCGCTGCTTTGAATTGATCAACAATTGATGGGACGCGAAATTCCCTCAGGTAGAGTTGAGCACTAGTTTGGCATTATTTCCCATTTCTGTTTTATCGAAACATCTTATAAAATAACTAGGAAATGTTTTTTAATGAAATCAAGTCGGGTAAGATAATTTAATTCAATATCTACAAAGCACAAATTTATGCGAAATTTCGTTGAAATCAGATCTTTTGCAGACAATTTCGTTTTGAACACTTTATTTTGCTTACGATTGAACGATGTCTTCTTCTTTCTTACCGTGTCAAGCTTATTGCTGTCGCAATTAGTTTATTGCTGTCGCAATTAGTTTATTGCTTGCTCTCAACTTAGTGTTCTAAATTCACTTCCACAGTTATTAATTAAGAGCTTTCGATGCCAGGTACCATTTTTGCATTATTATGATTGTGTGGTAAGTACCATCATACCCTAAGCCCAGGGAGTCGAGAAATTTTCCTTTACGAAAAATTCCTAGACCAGACCGGGAATCGAACCCAGCCACCTCCAGTATGGTGTTGCTTTGTAGCCGCGACTTTACCGACTGAGCTAAGGGAGGATCCCAGATAAACGATGTGCATCTGTTAAAATTCACTATGTTTTACTGTGCAATATCTAGATAAAAATATAGTGTTATGCTTCTTTACTCATGATTTGTTTTTCATTATAAATTAGTATTGCGCAGAGGATATAGAGGAAGAGCGCGACAGAGGAGAGAAGAGAGGGAGGGTGAGAGAGTTCATAATGCGGCTCAAATGAAGCATAGCCACATACTATCTGTTTTGAGACAGCAACTCCTCCAGTACGAATATTTACTCCGTTTTTTTTTTTCAACGATCCAGCAGTGCTGGATCTTATCACTCGGTGCACTGTACAATCTGTCCCGTGCAGAGAAATTGTATGTCTCTCGAAGGTACAGACCACTAAGCCGGTAAAGTTGCATTATACCAATTCGAAGGCGGTTTAATAAACAACCAGCGGTTATGGATAAAATATTCGATGTTAATTTTCAATTGAGCCTCAGTCGCTTGAATTAGGCTAATTACTCCGACATTCATCTTACATGTTCTATATTAATCATATTCGGTAACATTTGATTTTAATACGAATAAATCGTTATTTCTTTTATTTTTGTGTAAAAATGTGTGCCGATGTTGAGCAAACAACTAGCTCTTGTTCTCCACGAATCCACATCATCTACTCTCATATGAACACAAAATTTGTACTCGTGTATTTCCACATTGAGATCAACCGCGCTTATTTTCGCCATCTTTAGCATTTCGAGCAGGAAACGGTTTCGTTTTCACATTCTCTTAGCTAAACTCTCGTTGAGCACAAAGAACCGAGAAATACATATTCTCCAGCGAGGGCATTGCATGTTGTATTCATGTATTAGATATAGAAAAATATCGGTGTACTTAAAAGTGGCAATGTTGCAAATGAGCCCCTCGTTGGCTTTCTATGATTTTCCATCACTATTTTAGGAATGATAGATAAACCGATCGACATGGTTCAATTACAGGTGAATTGCGTTGAAGTAAGTACGATTAAGCCAAACTTCTTGTGTTTGATGATAGAAATTGAACTTGAAATATGTAAATTTAAATGCGATGAGATGATTTTATAAGAAAATTCTGCAGTTTATACTCACAAAATGCCACTGAATAAGCTGTTTGAATAAGCAAGTGTAACTTTTTATCGTATGAGTAAAAATTAATGAAATTTTGGGTAATACTAGTTTAGAGTGTTATGTTTATGTGTGCAAAATTTTATTTAGTTTAGTTTTCAAGATGCATTCGAAACAAGAAGAGCTGCGCCAGCAAATCTTGGGCGCGGTGATCGATAATCCTGGTCAGTCGCACAGATGGATCGGCAAAAGGCTTGGAATCCACCATTCCACCGTGTCCCGCGTTGTGAAGATGTTCCAGGAGACGAAGACCATCGAGCGGCGCGCTGGAAGCGGCCGAAAACCGAAAACGGAATACCCAGAGAAGGCGCGGAAGATAAGGCAGTACTTTAAGAATAACCCGAACCTTTCCACCCGAGACGTGACCAAAAAGGTCAATTCGTCGAAGTGGTTCGTCCAGCAGACCATGAAGGTCAGGAAGGCGCCAAACCGGACTGACAAGCAAAACACGGTGCCCAAATTGTGTGCGCGGAAGCTGTACCGTGAGTGGCTGGTCAAGCCAGGCTGTCTCGTCTTGGACGACGAGACATATATCAAGGCGGACACCAAACAAATCCCCGGCCTCGAGTTTTTTGTCGGTACGTTCCGCATGGAGGTTCCGGAAAAGTTCCGGAAGAGAAAGATGGACAAATTCGCGAAGAAGTACCTGTTGTGGCAGGCGATCTGCGAGTGCGGACGGTACAGCAAGCCGTTCGTTACAACCGGCACCATAAACGGGCAGATTTATCGAGAGGAATGCTTGCAGAAGCGCTTGCTACCCTTCCTCCGCTCTCACCGTGGTCCCACGCTGTTCTGGCCGAATCTCGCTTCGTGCCATTACGCCAAGCCTGTAATGGATTGGTACGAAGCGAAGGGCGTTAATGTGGTCCCGAAGGAGGCGAACCCGCCAAATACACCAGAACTTCGTCCGATCGAAAAGTTTTGGGCGATAATGAAGAAGAAGTTGAAGAAAAGCGGAAAAACATTCAAAACCGATGAAGCTTTGAAGAAAAACTGGGAGAAATTGTGTAAGGAAGATGGACAAAGCCTCGCCCAAGATCTCATGAGCAGTGTTAAGAGAAATGTACGAGCATTCAGCTTGGGGGAGGAAATTCAATAAATAAATTATGCCAAAACATAGCTTATATATAGTTATTTAATCCCTGAAAATTTGAGAAGTATCCGATTTAAAATGAATTTTTGGTGATCATTTTTGTGTGTCTCATTTTATCCGAGTCCAGTCTTTAATTTTATTCATGCACGAGTAAAAGTATTGATGATTTCGAAAAGCAAGTCGTGCCGAAAAAATATTGAACCTGGTTCATCCACTGCTCAAAGGAGTACGATAACTGATTGACTCAAGATTTTCATAGGGAATACATCTCTTGAAGAAGTTAAATTCCATCAAGAAAATAGAAGTAGAAGTAGAACTTGGTGAGATCATTCCAATTATTGAAAACTTTTTTTTTATTTGATTATTTTTCCGTCGGTCTATTTCCTCTCGTGGTGAAAAACACCGACGCCAGGAAAAATTATTGAACTTCTGTGTTTGTTAGATTAAACGTCAAAAATAAAAAAAATACGCACTTCATCCGGATGGTCCATACCTAAGACCAGCATTAGGTAGATAATAATATTGGAAATTGGCGAGAAATAACACGATGTGGTTTGTTGCTGAATTTGAGTGGATTTTTCTACTTTCTTTTCGTCGTTTGTACTTCTCTACTGCTTGTAGTTCTATTCATTTTTATTTTCAAAAACATGAAAAAAACAAAGACTGTACTCGAAAAAAAATGAGACACAATGATTAGCTAGTAAATCTTTAGCGTGTGGGGAAAAATTGATGAAATTATGACTGAAACTAGCTAAGACTGTAATGTTAACGTTGGCAAAATTCCAGCACAGTTTGTGGTTATCAACATGGCATTATATGCGCCGTCGTGGAAAATCCGACTGCATCCCACAGATGAATCGGAAAACACCTGGGATTCCATCATCCGATGGTGTGCCGGGTGAAGTTGCTGGGTGGTCTGGATCATTCAAGGAAACCCAGACCACCCAGCGGCGGTCAGGCAGCGGCAGAAAATCGAAGACAGCCGATTCGGTGAAGGCAAGGAAGGTGTTAAATCTGTTCAACCTTCGACCGAACCTCTCGATCCGCGATGTGGCGAAGAAGGCGAAGGTTTCCATCTGGTTCGTCAAAAAAAACTATGAAACGTGCCGGCCTCCACGCCTCCAGGTCTGGAAGGCACCAAATCGTAACGACATACAAAATATGGTAGCAAAACCGAGAGGAGCTGACGACGAGACTGACATCAAGGCGGACACAAAGCAATTGCCGGGGCAGGAGTTTTACGGTGCCACATCACGGTTGGCCGTTTCTGAGAAGGTAAAGAAGAAGAAAATAGACAAATTCGCCAAAAAAATCTTTTTCTTCGGCGGGTGTGGTGAGATGCGCCAGCAAATTTACTGAAACGAGTGCCTCCAGAAGCGCCTGCTGCCCTTCCTGCGGTCTCACGGAGCCGAGACGCTATTTTGGCCGGATTTGGCATTCTGCCATTACGCGCGGCCGGTGTTAGACTTGTACAGAGATAACAATGTTATTTGTGTACCAAAAGACTGCAACCCACCAAGCTCGCCGGAACTTCGTCCGATTAAGAAATTGTGCGTCCTCATGAAGTCCAAACTTCGTAACGAAGATCGTAGTGTGCGGGGCGCGAAGCGAGACATGAAAAAAATTCTCTTGTCATTTTTGCTCCGTTATGATTTTATTTTTATTTGTATTTTTTTTTTTAATTTCGGTCGTGGAGTGCTCCCGGAGTGTGCTGATTGTTACGGGTGTGCCAACCGACCACCATCATACTTTGTGCGTTGCCCCAACGGTGTCCTTGCTACGATTGTGTGTGCCTTGTTCAATGCCCTGCGATGTGGATCAATCGTTTCTATGAAATGTAGCATGTGAAATTTTTCGCCAATGTTTCGAAGTAATTATCAACTGGACTTGATTCTGGGCTTCTAGTTGGATTATGAAGAAATTGTGCGATTAAATGATACCCGTGTCTTCAGTTTTCAACTGGAGGTTATGGGCATTGCTCAATGCTAGTTGCCTGATCGGGCTTTTTGGATCGGACTCGTAATTAAATGGAATTCAGCTAAGTACTTTTTACTTTTTATATTTTTTATCTCAGTAGAGGTTTAGCTCCCGTAACGTTTGTTGTTCAGCGGGGGAAATTTCTTTAATCGTACATATATATTTTTTGACCGTTTGGTTCAATCTAGAGCTATTTACAAACCATACATATGTGAATGTGTGAGTATAAGTGTGTGTGTGCTTGTGTGAGAGAGTATGTGCCTGTATGTGTGTATGTGTATGAGCGCATGACTCTGTGTCGGTGCGTCCTTCTTCTCTTTTCAGAAAGCGAGTAATGGCGCTATAACCATAAGCCATAAAAGGCTAGGACAAAAGTTAGTGCTCATGTCCCAACCGACAGTCAAGCTCTCACGCAAGAAAAGACGCTAAACCCTTGGATTTAGAGCTTGAATACAAGTAGGAAACGCCTGTGTGGACAACAAAGGGGTGCATTAACTTTCTTAGCTTCGTCACTCCCAACGACCAATATACATATAAATATACATATGCTTTCTCCCCAAGGAAAGCCTCCCGCACAATCTCATCCAACTTCCAACTCCAGATGTCTATGAAGGTAGCATGAGTTCTCAGCATCTTCTTAAGTAGACATCTAATCAACACTTCCCTCCCATCCCTTGCTGATCATAAGGACCTGGCCAGGTTTTGTGCAAAGAGATTGATGGATGAAGAGCCTGTCACACCCAAGGCAGCTCTTCTGGCGCTTCCATCGTCTCTACAACAGCCAACCCAGGATTGTGTAAGGTCGGAAAATGCTATGCTATGCTATGCTCATGAAGTCCAAACTTCGTAACACACCTAAAGTATTGGAGAACAAAAACGAAAGTAAAAGTATCAAAAGAAGTCAGCCTCACTATTGCCCAAAACCTTATGAGTGGTGTTGAGGGCAAAGTTCGGGCATCCAGTCATGGACCGGAGATCCAATAAACCAATGAAGAAGAAACCTAACCATAATGTTGTAGTTTAATCCCCGAAAGTTTGAAGAAAATCCGACTAAAAATGAACTTTTGATTACCATTTTGTGTCTCCTTTTTTTATGAGTACAGTCTTTATTGCAATAAACGCTGGTGGTTGGAAAAAATCAGCCTAGAAACAATTTCAGTAGAATTGATTTTTTGATATTTGGAGGTACTTTCTGGAACACAAGTTGAAATTGCTACCCTGGAGCAGATTCGAAATACCCTAGGAGAAAAGTCCAATTTCGGTATAACCAAAACCATATCTGTATGGTTATCGAACTTCATAATTTGTCAAGGCAATATCTTGAGAGGCACTTTTCGGACTCAGGGTGACCACTTGATTTCAATTATAAAATTGTCCTAATTTTTTCCAGATGTTTTTGATTTTATTACCGATTTCTTACAGATAGGTTTAAAATTCAAAATATTTGTTTTGTATGGTAGCAGTGAGGGTGATGACAACCACTGGTATATCTTTCGGAAGAGGTAGCAAGAACAAATCCTACTTAGGATTCTAATTGAATAATGTAGATATATTTCAGTATTCTGAGCATATGTTTTTAAGAATTATGAGACAATCTGTTTTTGAGATTTCTTAAATTATTGAACAAATCTTACTCAGAAGATTTTATCCAAACCAGAACCATTCTTAGGCTCTCAGCTTATCACCCTGGATTTTTTCACAGAATCATAATAATACTAAAAGCTCTGAGCGAACTTTTCTTGAAATAACGAGTAAATCATTTTCAGACATTCCAACATTTTGGTGCCAGTCTTCTACGGTATTCCGAAAGGTTCAGCTTTAGGATTTGGAATGGAGTCTAGACTTTGAAAAACATGCCCAATTTGAGCATATCGTAATTGGATTCCCTTTGTATCGGACCTTCTCCAAGAATCTACTGAAATTATATCAAGATTATAAGCAAAATTTGCTTAAGCTGAATTTAATTGAGTCATCCTAGAATTTGTTTGTGGATCTTACTATGAATTCTGTGCGTTTCTTGTTCTGGATTGTAATAGAATCTTCCTTGATTTATCTTTTTTAAGAACAATTCTCAGAAACCACGTGAATTTTATCCGAGCTTCTAATTAAAGCAACCCAATTTTGTTTAACAAATTCTGCTCAAGACTATGAGAGAATGTAACTAGGGACTCTGGACAAATTGTGCTAAGCATTTTGAACCAATCAATATGATTTTTATACAGAGTTACATAACCTGATCAAGGATGGAACGACTCATTTAGTATCAGTATGAATCGTTTGCTGATAATTCTTTTGACAAGCTGAATTTCAAAACTTGGTGTATGTTGTAAAGTTTACATAAGAGTTTGAACACCACATTCTTCAACCAAATTGCAGAAATAAAAAAAAAACAAGCGCTATATGTTCATCTTACATAATGTTTTGAAATTTAGCTTGTGAAATGAGTTATCGGCAAACGACTCATACTCAAACTGAATGAGTCATTCCATTTTTGAGCCTTCTGGTGAACACATTTTGAGGATAGGTAAGAATATCTTTTTCGGCATTTCAAACTCTTTCATGTTTCTTTATAATTCTTCTTGAAGTCAACGGCATGCAAACAGTTTTCGCTACCTAATTACCTCGCGATTTTGAAGTTTCGAATTTCAGTTTATAGTGGATTGGCAAAGCTGCAAATATTATTGATATAATTTCGAATCCACATCTGGTGTGGATACTGATTTATATCTCAGTATAGCGACAAGGTGTTTCTAATACTTTATCGCGTATCATACCTTTTCCAAGTATCGAGGCTTCTCGCGCCCTTTCTACCCTATGCGAATGAAGTTCAAACAGAATTCTTTATTAGTAAACAATTCTGAACGGTTCCAAAACCCTTTTGACTTAATACCTTAGTGCTTTTAAAATTCATTTTTTAAAGTCGCATACGAGAATTCTTTTATTTCTGTTATCTATGATATGTCAATTCTCCCTGGAACGAAGTTTGCATTCCTCTAGAAAATTCAAGAAAAAAATATTACACTGTCCATAAACAAAGTTTTTGGCATTGTGTCAGGCAACATTCAACTCCATTCAAACCACCACCAAAAACTTCACACCCAAACACAACAAGAAACCCATCGACCGAATTACACTTCCATCAACCGCCATCATCCCGAAGCACCGACTCACATTGTGCATTCAAATTGATTTAGATTTTTCCTTCACTTTGTTTGAAACGAACTCGTCGCATGCAAATGCCAGAGCTCCCTCAAAACCATACCCGAAAGCCCCCTTACGTAAGTCGAAATCTCAGGCGGCTTCCTTCGGCTTCGGCGGCGATTCCTTCAAATCACTCCGATCTTAATCGTCCCAATCTCTATCAATTTTCCCCAATCGGAACTTGCTCATAAATTACCAGTTATCGAACAGCCCGGGCCGGGCATTGCTCGTTGGTCGGCATTCCGAATCGAACCGAGCGGCGAGAGTGTCCAAATTGCCAAATCACGTTTCCACTTTTCTCACGTCTATCAATAAAAATTCACTTTTCAGTGGGCACCAAGGGGACGATCGGCCAAAACTCCGAACAAGGTGATTATGGCCACCATCAAATTTGATCAACTACAACTACCACGGCAGGGGCGAAAACGAGATGAAAGAGCCTTCCGCTGTTGTTGGGCACTTTGGTTAAGGGAATTACTAGAGAGACCCCGCCATCAGAGTTACATCATGAATGACTTTCCAAGCCCACCTCAAGACGGTTGTGTGGCGGCACACGTTGATTCATAATTCATGAGCTATTATCGTTGCAATATCAGACGTGTGACGTCACACAACACATTTATAGTCAGTGTGCTGAGAGTGCAATTGTTCAATGGTGATTTATTCCCAGTGTCCGAAGCCCAGCACAGGAGGCTGATACATCCATTACCGATGTTCAACGATCGCATCCCCGACAGATGGTCACCCCGCCTTGGAGAAGGTTCAATTAATATGAATTAAAAATCAATTTTTCAATTGCACTCAATGATTGTGCGCCGTTTGGAAAAATGAGGCTCGACTCTTGAACTTTTTCGAACCACGAAAGTGTATGGGTATGCGTTCCGGATAGAAAAGGTCGGCTCGCGCGTAATGCGAGCTTCCGATCATTAGGCTCTCGTTGAAGTCTTCTTTTTGTATGCAAATTTCCGGGAAAGTACAAATCGATTGTTCTTCCTTTGGATGGTGTTTTATTTTATTTGTGTTTTTGCTTCGTGGTCTTCGGGGGGTCTCTGGCTACTGATCAGCAAGCAGACGATCAATTTCTGGCTTGCCGCAAACCGAGAAATCTAACACTATCAACCACACACTGATATCCATTTCGTGATGTTCTTCTCTTCTCATTGCACTCACGAGAGCCCCGCGAGGTGTCACATACAATTTTATTACTACACATCACACATCCCGTAGAAGAGGCATCAATTCAAATAAACTTCGTCGAAACTCACTATGCCTTGCGTACTATCGGCCTTTGCTGCTCACTTTCTGTTAACGTGTGCTATATATCTTCCTTGCTTAACACACTTTTCTTCTCTCCATTCCACAGCGGCAGCAATAACAAAAAAAAAACAGGCGCAATAATACACGAACTAAAGAGGGGAACTAGAAGCGAAATGATCCGTTCGGCACGAAACTCAAACTAGTACTGAAAGACTTGTACCGTCCTAAGTTGCCCTGCTGTGACGATTCGGACCAAGACGGTGTAAACCCGCGCACCCACACGCAATACAGCCTGCTGCTACGCTTGCTAGCTGACTGTATTTGTGTTCTCGAGAAGGCGATTCAAGAAACCTGCATCTCTACCTTCTTTACTACCCACCTCGAAAGAGCCGACCAAAGCGATAAAGTGAAAAACAAAACAAGACAGTCGGTCGAACGTGCGAAGCTAGTGCACATTAAAGCCCGACGATCGCACGAACACAACTGCACCGTCTACGTAGATGTTATCCAAGATCGATACTACGGCGACGACGGGGAACGTGGCGGAAAGTGAAACCTATTCGCGATCGGACGGTGTAAAGCCGTCGATAATAACAGCGTTGGGGTAGATATTGGAATGACCTCACGCAGGTCTCCCGTGAGTAGAATACCTGATTAGGCACTATAGCCGAAGCCGTGACCGAAGCCAACACTGACGTCATCAGTTAATTGTGTAGGATTGTAGAAAAGACACCACCTACGCCACCATCGCCATAAATTCGCTGGCGAAAGGTTTTAATGATTGTGCGCTTGCATGTGGAGAATTACCACTTTGATTGCGCTTAATTAATTGCAAAGCGCCTTCGCGACAGCAAACCAGCCGGGTAGCGCGCATCAGTGAGTGAAGTGGAGTCTTTGTCGTTTATTGGCTGGAGGATAAGTGGGACGGGATGATGAAAATGAATGTGCATGCATTCATTATGATGTGATGACACTGACAGAGACATTCCAGGAATTGCGATGTTGCGATGTTGTTCTGCCGGTGCCGGAATAAGTAGGCGTGTGGTCGAGGAAGAACGGGAATTTCTGCATTTCAAGGTTAATTCGTGATGGTAGATCATGTGGCTGCAGATCATCATTGGCGGGCGATGGTAGTTCCTGGAAGGAGCATTGTTGTGACGGTAGAAAGCAAATTGGTTGCCAGGAAAAGGGTGTGCCGTTTAAAACCCGCACACACTCAAATTGCTCTAACTTTTGATCCTTTGGGTAAAATTAATTGATTTTGCGTAGACATAGTTTAATGTGCATTGCATACACTCTGTGAGTTGATTTCATCAGGTACGCAAAAGTTTTCAAAATTGCAACGAAAGAACAGTGCGTGCGCGAAAATTTTTTGCATGAGTACTTTGAGAATAAGGATCTATCGCATCGTGCCATTAGAAAAAGATGGGAATCGCGAATCATAAAACGGTTCGAAGAACGTCTGACTGTTGATCGGAAGCGAAGATCCGAAAAAAAGCCGTCAGGTCAACGAGAACGATAACAAACGCGTGATTGGGGCCTTTAAACGGAAACCGAACGCTTCAGTTCGAGATGTGGCTAAAAAATTGTATGTGAGACTTTCGTTCAGAATACCAGAACTCGAGCTCGACTACGTACGTTTAAGGTTCAGAGGTCCCCAAACCGCGACGAGAAACAGAATACGGTCGCTAAAAGCCGTGCCCGGAAGTTGTACGACCAGAAGTTAACGAAACCACACTGCTGCGTGTAATGGTTGACGAGACATATGTGAAGGCGGACTTCAACCAGATTCCAGGAAACCTGTACCCGAAAACCTCCGGACCCAGAAGAGTCTTCGCCAAGAAGTTTTTAATTTGGCAAGCGATTGGCCTGAAAGATCTGAACCCCCCAAACACTCCGGAACTGCGCGCAATAGAAAAATACTGGGCCATTGTGAAGGAGCAGGAGAAGAAATGAAAAAATCACGGGTTAATATGCAAAAACCTGTCGATTCTGAGGTCCTGCAGAGCCTTATGGCTGGGGTTAAGGCAAAGGCTCGTGCATTCGGATATAAAGGCGAAATAAATTTAACGAATGATGTCAAAACTAACTTTAATTATTTCTTTTTACGCCCTGAATATTTGGTGATAATCGGATAAAAACTCGAATTTTGAGAATGAATTTTGTGTGTGCGGATTTTAAACGGTTCACGCTTTAATACGAGAATCTACACATAAATCATTGTGTTATATGTCTCAAATTTGTTTTTTTTTTTTGGAAAACATACATAAGGTACGCCGAAATGATCTTGAAAATTCGATTTTGTCACTGTCTAATTTTGACATATGCTCCAAAATCGTACAGTTTTTTAAACTATGTTTTAACGAATAAATTTCTTAACGATTGGAAAGATTTTTTTTAGAGAATATACAGTGACGGACAATAAAATAAGACCTAATCTCAATCTTCATTGAAAAAAAAATTCTAGTGAACCAGTTGGGTTGAAATTTTGACAATAACCTAGAAATAACTTGAATTTTCATCTGTATTTTATTAAATTTTTTTGTTTGCCACTTTTTAATTTTCAGACACCGTTTATGGCAAAAAATAAATACACCACCATTTCATTTCCATAAATAATGACCAAGTTCATGCATTTGAATGAAAATCCTTATCCATCACTGTAAGGATTGCATCGAAAATAAACTGGCAACGCTTATGATGGGCTCACACATACACGCGTAAGACTATTGGTCTGAGCCTACCTACATTCGACGCGCTCATCTGTCAACAACTTGAGCCGCTCCTGAATTTTCGGTAAACAGTGATCGTTTTGGAGATACCGCGAATCGAGAAGAGTGTTAAAATTCGAGTGGCGGACACATGGCTTCGTGAGAAGGATGTCTCAATGAACAAAATAGCGAAAAGTTTCGGAATTCATCACGACTGCGTAGAATCTATCATCAACAAGTACGAGAACGCTTCTTGTTCGATGAGCTGCTTGGAAGAAAACCAGGTCCAGCTGACCCAAAATTGGATCGGAAGGTTCCTCTTGCGTCGGAACAGATCGATGTCGATTCGTGATTTGACCAAAAAGGGTGTACCTCCGTCGAAATGGTGCAAAGAATCAAGATGCGCAACAACCTGAAGACTTATAAGAAGCAGAAAATACCAAAACAAAATGCTGAGCAAAAATCCAGGGCAAAAACCAGAGCCAGCTTTTGCAACGACCGTCTGCATGCGCTGTGATCGATGGCGAAACATATGTGAAAGAGGACTCCAACGCTTCCAGGACCGCAAATTTGCACCAAGGTTATCGACGAAGATGTGAGCATCTCCGAAAAGTTGTTTGAGGTGGAAAAAATGTGGCCAGACGTTTCTCGTATGGCAGGCGTTCCTGCGACTCTAAATCATCGATTTTCTACACTAATGGTACGATCAATGCCGAAGTTAGCCGTACTGAGGGTTTGGAGAAAAGAATGCTTCCGTTATACAAGCAGCACAAGGTCCCTCCTTTGTTTTGGCCTGATTTGGCGCCAGTCCATTACGCCAAAACCACAGTGCAATGGATGCAAGCAAATGAAGTAGATTTCGTTGAGAAACACATCAATCCTCCCAATTGTCCATAGGTCCCTTCAATTCGCTACAGAGCATTCAAGCGCAACTTAAAAGAAGAGTGGTAAGGAGTGCAAGACCATGGAAGAGTCCAAAACGAATGGGTCTGCGACTTTCAAATCAAGATTAGGATTTCTTGAAATTTTCAGTTAAGTTTTTGCTTATCAATGTGAATTTGGGAAAAGCAGCAAAATGATGCAATGAATGCAATCTGCCCCAATTTGGAACTACTGAAGCTACCCGAGGTCGCAACAGAATACGCACAAAGCCTCGAAGCAGCGTTGCCGGATGAGGGAGAGCTGATCGAAGTCCCTGATGAGGATTGCTGGAAACGTGTGAAAGCAGCCATGAACCAAGCAGCAGAAGGTGGTGTTGGGTTTGTGGATAGAAATCGACGGAACTTAACAAACAAATGCGAAGACAGCAAAATCATCTTTTCCGGGATGAGCAGTGTTGCCTGGAGGTTTTGGAGGGCGAAGAAATAGGATAGCTGTATAGTTCTCAAGAAACGCAAAAGTTCTACAAGAAACTCAACGCATCCCGCAAAGGCTTTGTGCCGCGAGCCGAAATGTGTAGGTAATAACTCGACATGCAACGACGATCGTAACCCAGCACCTGGAACGTGACGAAGATACCAGAGACATCGCGGTGACAGCAACGGTTCCCAGCTGACCTGAGCAATTTAGATTAGGAAGCTAGGTTTCTAGATGGTCTTAGCCAGGAACTCAGTTTCAGTTTTTCTTGAAGATTCGTGGTGTGTAGTACTCTAAGAAGAAATAGTGCTTAGTTGAAATGTACTAAGAACAGTAGTGAGTAGTGCTAAGTTAAAATGTACTAAGGGAATAAATAGTGTTCGACTTCGACAAGACGGCCTTTCCTGCCTCCTGTTGAAAATTGCGCTAGGAGGTGTTATGAAACGTGCGGGCTTTAACGTGTGGGGTACGGAATTTCCAATAAATTCGCTGACAACGTGGACATTGTCGGAAGAACATTCCAGGCGATTACTGGGCAGTACACCAGGCTGAAACGTGAAACAAAAAAGGTTAAATTAAGGAGGAATACGTCGAAGACTATGTTCCTCCTGCCAGCAGACCCGAGCGCGATGCAGCTCGCACAGGTAGAAGTGTGATTATCGACGAAGATTAGTTCAAGCTGGTAGATAAGTTTGTGTACCTCAGGTCATTGGTGACGTCAGATAACAACTGCTGCAGAGAAATTCGGAGAAACATAATAGCCGGAAGTCGTGCTCAATATGGACACCACAAGACCCGAAAACACTTAGGATCTTCAAGCACTTAGTGTTTTCGAACGACGTGTGCTTAGGACACTGCTTAGGAGAAGAATAAACCACGAGCTGACACAACTCTATGGCGAAACCAGTATCCAGAAAGTCCCTAAAGCTACAAGGGTACAATGGGTGGGACACGTTGTAAGGATGCCAGAAAACAATCCCTCAAAAGTGATGTATTTCTCGAATCCGGCCGGTACAAGAAGCATGGAGCGCAGCGAGCTAGCTGGTTGACCAAGTGAAGCAAGCCCTGGAAAGTGTAGGACGCTCGAGAAACTGGAGACAAGCAGCCCTAAACCGAGTTTCTTGGCGAAACATTGTGCCACACGTGCGGTCCTGGGGCATTGGACCAGCAAAAGTAAAGTAAGCTAGGGGTCAGCCCCTAACTAAACTGGCATCGTTCGATTCCTTGGACATTTGCGGTTTGAATTGGAACTGGAAATATTTCAGCGGCAGTCCAAATGGAAACTATTTCGCTTACCATTTTAAGTGTACGGATTTAATTCACTGGACTTTTTTCTTGGTTCAGAGTTTTGAGGTTTCAAGGACAATATCATTGGTAGTAAGTAGAAAAACTGATTGTTTCTTGTATTGTATTGTATCGTATTGGCTAGAGGCACCTAAAATCTGGATATATTGTATATTTACCTGCAGCGCTCCTAGTGGTCAGTTTGTTTTGAAATGTGTCATTGTTCAGTGCTACTAAAATGAGATATACATGATGGAAGCCGCGAACTGAAAATTAATTTTATTTTATTAAGACAACAACGGGTAGAGCATCTTATCAAACACTTTATGTAGTTCAAAATGCTACAAAATATACTTCATGCTCTCGTCAGAATCCAAATGGCTAAATGGTGGTTTTTGTAGCTCATCAAATCTTCACGTCCGCCTCTAGGCATCTTGCAGTGAGGTAAAAACGTGGGTCTCCACCGATTGCCTGTCAATCTGCCAAATTTGGAAGACGTCTGCATTGATTTATCTCAAATTATAATAATCCGTCCACTACATCACAAAACATTGCGATTGGATGAGCGGATTGGAGATAATGAAATTATTGGGTATAGAACTAAATATCCTCCGGGTGCTGCTGATTCGATGAGCTCGGACATCAATAGAAGCAAAGCTGCCAAAAGGCACGAAATACATCTACGGACTCTTTGGAGCAGGTCCCTCAATCATAGTTTTGGATGGATTAGTGTGGATAGTTCTTTAAGTATATTGTATTATTAGCCTATTATATAACATACAACTAGATGTATTATTCTGTAAATTTTAAATTTAAATCTCAATTTCCGTTAGCGAAATAAAGCGCTATAACCTTGGTAAATTATTGCCAGACTTCTGGTTCTAATGCCAACAGTACATCCACAGGCAAAAGAAGCATAAACTTATCTTTATAGCATCTATGCTCCCAACGATAAAATACAAATTACCATATTATTTAACTCTATATTGAAGCGTTTGGCACGGGAGATCCATGTTTTCTTTCTTCCTTCCCTTGATTCGAAGTAGTAGAGCGATTTCAGACACTCTTTCTGGAATCGCTCTATTTCTTGGAATACTCTCTGCGGTACATGCTACGCAGTTGGCCTGGCCGGTGACAAGAAAAATGAAGTTGTCAAGAATTCGTCATTTTCCAGGATTCTTTCAAGAATTGGCTGCGTTAGTGTGAGGTTAGAAAAGATAAGATAAAGCGTCCATATGAAAGATTAAGGAGCTTTATTACTGAATTACGGAACGGTTTTATGAGGGAATAGAGTGCCTCGTCCGTTATATTTAAAAGCTCGACTGTTTTTGACTTCACCTTTCTCTTTGAAAAGGTTATAAAAAACAGCCAAAAGTAAAATAATTCAGTATATACCTTCCGGATCATTAAAAGCGGCTTTTAAACAAAATAGCATGTCTATTGCAGTAATAAAAACCCTTATAAAATCGAAAAAAAAGCTAGGCCGTAGGATTGTTACTTGGGAAGCTTAGCACATATCAAAGGGATCATGACTGTGGTTATATTCATCGACTTGCTCTGCGAAAATTCGGAGGTGTCTCTTCTGAAAACTGGCCTGGAAACTTCCACAGGACAACGATTCAAAGCACACCGCGAAGAAAACAACTTTGTTATTCAAGTCAAACCGAATGACCTCCGCAATTCCCTGATTTGAATCCGATTGAAAATCGGTAGGGTTATTTGGACAATAAAGTGGACAAGACATCGGTAATCATCAAAAATAACTATTTTGAAGCTCTCGAAACAGCCTGGGAACATAATCGATCCGGAATACCTCAAAAAGCTTGTCGAAAGTATGCTGCGTCAATTGGAAGTAGTGTTGTGTAGAAGGTTTAGGGGGATAACAATAAGTATTGAAAGTTAAAGAATAAAGTCAAAGGCATGACCGTTTTAAAAAAAATTTAGTAGTATGATTTATTGTGTCCATAAATTATTAATTATTGAGCAAGTTATCAGATTTTATAGAGTAATTTCATATAAAAAAGTTAACCGATTTATCAGTATTGCGTAATACTATTGGTTATCAGACTATTAAACTATGAAACTATTAGACTCGTATTTTTTTTTTTTGTCATAAGACCTGTCCTCTTGAAACTGGACTAAAAAACTCATAACTTCTGAGTCGCCAGCGATTTTTGTGGTTATCGTTATTTATTTTCTGTTTTTTTAGTTCATAACGTCTTAACCGTTGAAACGATGTTTGTGATTGACCCCTAAATGGATTTATTTTCGATGTACACAATTTGAAAGAAACATGTAATTTTCTGCGTTATCTAATGCACATGTATTGAATACAAAATTTGGCATAAATTCATGTCAATTTAAGCCAGATGTCGCCTTTGTCTTATGTATAAAAGATTGCAAACAATTTCATTGTTTACGTTTGCTTTGGGGGAAGTTCTACGCGTTTGTGAAAAATCATCATTTTTTTCTGGGTAGTTTTCAGTGAAAATACCGAAAACCTCATACAAAATAAAAATGATATGTGTGGTTATTTAGAGATTAACATATCAAATATCATTAAGAACTGCATGGATTTGGTGTAATTTATGTTACTCATTTCGACCCAGTGTGCTAATAACGCCCCTATTACCCTTACTTGATTAAGAAGTATTGAGAATTAAGAAACGCTTTTGAAAGATAAGGAAACGTTGCTCTAAATAAATAAACACGGAAAAAAAGCGTTTGTGCGCCTGTCAAAAACGAACCACCGACAAACGAAGGGGTAATGAACTGTGTCCAAATTTGCAAGTTTACTAATGAAGTTAAATCGCAATCATTGATACAAAATGTCCAAATTCACTGTTATCTAAAATCCCACATTTGTATTCAAACTGGCACTGCATACTAATTTATGTCCAAATCAAGTGAGTCAAAACATAGAAATCTAGAATTTTAAAATCAAAACACTACCACACGCGGGGTTCTAAAATTGCAATCAATTAAGAAGAAAGTGGTTAGCTGCCCAGTTTTATTCTAGCTGAAAAAAAAATCAATTCCAGAATTACATATAAAAGCTATTTAAATACATTAAACAACCGCACCAAACGATGGAAGTAGTTAGTATTTCATTCACGATCGCCACACGGCCAGAACCGAAGAAATCAAGCTAAAGAACTACACACAGAAATTGTTTTATGACCTGTCCCCCCGTGAGAGCCTGACGGCTTCTGGCGAAGTCTATAAATCCGGGCCAGCTAAAATAGCCGAGCGCGAGCGGCTCTGAATGTCTCCATTTTCGGGCAATTCTGTCGATCCCTAAGCAACACAGATCCGTGGGATTTTACAACTGCCGATTGCAAAAAAAAAATATGCCACAAGAAGTCTCCGTTGTCGTCAGTGCGGTGTGACTCACAATGAGAGTAGTCATCAACGACGTTGGTGTAAATCATCGCCGCATTTTAAGTGCTTTTACCACTTCTGGCATCTGGTGTGAATTCAATGGAAGGAATATGTTTATTTTAATTCAAATTCGAGTGACTTTCTCGCCAGCGCCATCGCCGTCTTGTGCCCTTGGCGGATTGAATCATCGTCATGACCACGGCGATGATTATCAATGCCAAGTGAAAGTCCACCATGGCGGGTGGTATGTGGACCTCTGACCTTCGATTCCGTTGGTGGCGGTCTCAAAGTAACCACTTATTCACATGCGAAAATATCATAGGCTAGTACCGTCAGTAGCACTGGAATAAATCATACCCGACAGTCCCCCATTTTCGGCAGAAGCTCCCGAGTAGTTGCACGAAAGTCGCTGCAATAAATAATCCACCTCGTCCTCGATCATCAACTTTGGATCTCGTGCTCGAACCCCTTTTTTGGTTCGAAGCGCAAAGAAAGAGGCGCCTAACCAATATAACGCCCCCGCGTCCTGTTGAACCGTTGTTGCTCTACGAATCTACCGATCTTTGTTCAGTGGATGACAACACGGACTGGGATCTAACTCACAGCCAATTGACCCTTCCTTGTACGAGTGGATCGAGCGGACAGCACGAGACCCTTTTGAACTGTCTAGACGCGAAACGCAAATCGATCGATCAATCTTCATCGATGGGGACGACGCGCGATCGTGTGTGGACGGACGTTGACAGATTGCAACGCGTCCGTGCGGTGAAAAGCCAATATTGAAGGTTTCGATTCGGTCCGTCGTCCTCAGTGGATAGGACGCTCTGGTTGACAGTTGAGTTACACAAGGCACTTTTCGACATCACACGATTGTGAATTGTGTGAAATAATACAGTGCGATGAATGGAATCAACTTGAAACAAAAAAAAAAGCGAGCGTGGGTGCGAAGAGATGTTTCTTCAACATTTGCCAGTGTCTCATCGATGGGGCCACTTCAAGCAATTGTGTAACATAAGCGGATCGATTACATTTCTTTTCGATTCGATTGCCATCGTTACCTACTTTTTAGGTGCTTTTGGGTGAATTTTTTGAGGATTATGCGTTCGATCGTTGACGGTAATTGGTATGACTTGATTGTGATTAGGGAATTTTATTGCATTAAGCATTGTTTCAGATAAAGGGTGGGCCAGAGAAGCAAAAAATAGGAAATTTCTCTTCGAATAAGGTCTTAAACTAACTTCAAAAAATACAATAGGGCATCCAAAATATCAATATAAACTATAGAAAGAACGTCAAATTAACGCCGATTTGCATCGTGACTTCGCGACAACTTTAAACAACTGAATAGATTCTCGACCAGAAGGCTTTAACATAAAAATAACTGAATTACAACAAACCTTGTAACGACTAACTGATTATGATATAAATTTATAAAAGACGTTTTCATCTGAGCAATTGTATAACATACTCATAACGAATTAAGACAACAACAGCTGATATTATATTGCTACATCGTAACAAAACTGTAAAACTTTTGTTTTGTTTATGTTATATCTATATCATAGTTTGCTATAATTTTGTTAACATATGATGCATTTTAGTTACCATTTCTGTTATTTTAACTACATACGCGATCTAAATTCTAGCAACCTGTTATAAAAACAGCGTAACTGAATAACAAAACTTGAAATAATTTTGTTGTTTCCTTCTGGTCGGGTTTCGTGTACAAAAATTTAATCAGATTTTAACTGTACTACAACATACAAATGAATCAAATTTCCTGCACTGAATGTGAATGGTTTTTGAGATTTGTGCCACACAACTAAAAATAATAATGAATTTAACTGGCGCGTAAGATTTTCCCTCGCTCAATCGCAAACCAAAGTAAGAGTGAACAACAAAATTGCATGCAATCTTCCATACATTATGCCTGATTTGAATGCTAAGTTGATTAAATTAACATGAAATATCGGGGTAGTGTATGACAACTCTGGAGTTCAAATATGTGCAAAAGATAACGCAGGAAATAATATGAATTTGCAGAAAAATTATGCATTAATATGCGAAAATTTTTACGTAAATCTGTCACAATAGCAGTTATTTGTGGATTCCATCTGCAACCACCTTAAAACACAGTACCGTTCAACCGGTTTGGGTTACATGCAACTTGTGAGCAATGTCGTTTTTTTTTATAATTCATTTATCATTTATGAAATTCAAAAATTTTATTTTCATTGGCACCCTAATAGATAATTGCAATTTAAAATTACATACGAAGAGACCATACGATCGAAGGAGCATCGTCATCTGGTGGTGAATACTATCAGAAGCAACATAAAATACCGCATTCGCAAAAAAAAACCAGTCGACAGTTTGAATTAGTTTTCGTTTTACTGGTCAACGTTTTGTCAATGCTATGGAACCATTTGATGATTTGTTGCCCTTCTCACCCATTTGTGTCGTTCGTTTGTTATGATGATCGATACAATTTACTCATATTCTTGTTAATTATTTGAGGAGCTGTTCACTTTTTATAAAACTTTCATGGATGTACCTCAAAACTTACCCTTGATCGTTATCAACCTTCTTTAAATTTCTGTGAGGTTTAAATTTTTAAAGTATATCTATTCGCACGCCACGCTAGCGAAAAAGTTAAAAATTGCCAAGTAAATCAACGATATCAATGTTATAAAAGTGTTCGTGAGATGTTTGTCGACAGTCAAGAAGTCTGGATTGTATAGAAATCGAAAACCGAAAGCCGCAGCGAAGACAAAGAGAGCTGCCAGTGCACAGTGGTCCAGAATGCGAATTTAGCTGGAAAGATACGTTTTCAGCCTAAGTTTGAAGTTTTGGAGCAAAATTGTTTTCTTCAAAGTTGTATATAATAATGATGCCCTTTTTTTGTATAAATCAAATATTGAGTGGTCCTTTTTTCAGAGAAATCGAAAATCTAACTTTTTTATTTGCAGAAGTAAAGGCATATATTCATCATTGTGCAGTGGTGGAACCCCAACCTCTCCGTCCGAGATGTTGCAAACAAGCAGGGAGTTATAAGAAGTCGTAATCGAGTCTTGACTTCAAATCACCACGATAAACAAAATAAGACCGGCAAAATACAATTCTGGAAGCTGTACACGACGTTGCTGACAAAGCTCGATTGGATGATAGTGAACGACAAAACCTATGTCAAGGCAGACTTCAAATTGCTACTGGGCAGCAGTTTTACACGACAATCTGAAGGGGAAATGTACCAGACATTTTAAACCATATGACACTGTCGAATTTCGATGAGAACAATCTGGTTTTGTCGACTTTTTGTACATGTGACTTGAAAAGCAATATTTTTTTTACAACCGGAACCGTCAGCCATGAAATTTAACTAGGGAAACTGCCCCCATATTAATCTCATTGTTCCTATATTCATCCTACGATGAATCAAACAATTGGGCAGTTGAAGGATCGGTTTCGTTTTCTAATAATGTTTGCTTACGTTAAATAACTACAACAAACATTACTAACTAATCCTGTCACATGTATATCGTTTTATTTCAAGTAGGATGAATTGCAAAGTGATGAGATTAATATAGGTACATCTTCCCTAAACTAGAGCCTGAAAAAACGTCTTTAGACGCATTCTTATTTGACCAGTATTTTGATCATAACATCCCTTATGAGAGAATACTTTTCAATAAATTTCAAGGTATTTCAGGAATGTTAGCGCGATATAAGACGAGTCTAAGCGAACAAATTCCTTCAGATTATTAACTTGATACAGAAAATGCTGATGATCAAACTGCTGAAAAAAAAATTAAAATAAGGTACCCACTACCAAAATTTTCTGAGATCAACACATGCAAGCGTCTTTTGAACATAAAAATGAGTTGAAAGAGACGAAAAACTAGATTCAATCCAACAGACATTTTGTCGAGCTCGGAAGTTTCGGTTTCGGGAGACATAATTTCACGTGAAATCTTTGTTAACGTTCTCCGATTTATATCAAAGATGAAAAAATTGATAATTTAGCTCATCGAATAATATTAATAATAAAAATTAATAATTTAGCTCATCGAATCTTCCGGTCCACCCCCTAGCAAAGTAAAATAACCAACTGATATTAAATAAGTAACAAGTTTTGTTATCTCAGATATCATAAAGAACTCACCTATTATCGCATAACATATTTAGTTATCAACATTAAATAATTTCGTTATCGTCTGTTATCAATTTTTAAAGACGATTTTTGACGAACGTTACTGAATAAAGGGTGTTTCGATCAAAATTTGGTCGACTTAAACATGACGCATTTCCTTTCATCATGCATTAAAAAATTTTGCACACCCCTTATTTTGAAGATGTGTGCGTGTATCATCATGCCTCTATTTTGATTTTGAGATTAGAACTTCAGTTATTAAAATGTCGTCGAAGGAAGAGAAGCAACGCATCAAAATGTTGCACGTGCATGGCGAAAATCCAAACTACTCTCACGCCAGGTGGCGCCTTCAACCGTGGATAGAACGAGCTGGACTGTCAACTTACAAGAAAGTGGTGACTCCAAATCACGACGATAAACAAAACACGTCGACCAAAGCACGATCGCGAAAGTTGTACACGACGATGCTGACGAAGTTTGATTGCGTGGTACAGGACAGTGAAACTTACATCAAGGCAGACTTTAAACAGCTTCCTGGACAGGAATTTTGTACGGCAACCGGACGGGGAAAGGTGGCAGATATTTTCAAGCACATTAAACTGTCAAAGTTCGCGAAGAAATATCTGGTGTGGCAGGCCACCTGTACCCGTGGCTTGAAGAGCAACGTTTACATTGCGACCGGAACCGGCAACCACAACATTTATCTGAGCGAGTGCCTACAAAACCATCTACTGCCTTTCCTGAAGCGACACAATTGTTCCGTTCTATTTTGGTCGGATTTGGCATCTTGCCATTACGGAAAAAAGGCCATGGAGTGGTATGCTGCCAACTGCCAGCAACGTTCAAGTGGTGCTCAAGGACAAGAACCCTCCCAACAAGCCAAAGCTCCGCCCAATCGAACAATATTGGGCCATCGTCGAGCGAAACCTTAAGAAGACTCAAAAAGCTGTTGTGAGCGAGAAACAGTTCAAGGCAAACTGGCGTTCTGCGGCGAATAAAGTGGACAAGGAGACTGTCTCCTGTTCTCTTGTTCTCTTCCCTATCTAACAACCGCGAGCAAAACCATATGAAATATACATGGCCGGTCTGGATCAGCATCATTTACATCACCCGGAGAACTTGGAGGAAGCAGAACGCCAACCAGGTGGACCCCACAAAGGGTTTTCAGACAATTGAGAGATGGTAAGTGCTCTCAAAAACACGAAGCGAAAAAGGCATTTGTTATCTATGTTGTCCCCATATCCCTTTATTTTGATCCTAAATTAAATAAAATTTAATTTATTATGAATCATAAATATGATCACATCACTTATCAAGGTGAATCCTGATCCATCGAGCCCTACCCTAACACTAAATTTAAAAATCCTCTATGGGAATGCAGAGGTAAACAGCAAAGGTCGCACTAACATTCCTTCCCTATTCTCACCTGATTGCAAGGACGTGGCCGGCGCCGTTATTGATTATTAAAGAAATTGAGTCACTGAAACGTGTGCAGTGATGGTCGTTTACTCCCAGCCCCAATTAAGTTTCCTCAATTAAGATTCATAGTGCAATCCCCAATTAAGATTCATTGTGCAATTTAACTGATTCTTATCAATCACGGAGTAGCAACCATTGATAAGTGCAGACAGTCAACCTAAGCTAAGAAAGAGCTGCATGAAGAGCACAAAATGCGAGGCAATAAAATGAGCAACAACGCTAATAACAAAGACCATCAGACATTTCAAACGAAAAATTTAAAACTATGAAATTTGATTTTGTTAAAAAAAAGAGGTCTCATTAAAAATAGACTCTTACAGAAACTAATATGAAAATAGTGACCAAGTCGGTAAATAGATTCCAGAGTATACATGATAATTATTGGCATCGTAAATCAGAATTATTCTCTGAAATTGGCAATTTTTCTATGCAACTTTATAACTTTATAAGAGGCGATCAGTTGGCCTTAAAATGTTGAATTCAAAAAGCAAACGGCTCAGGGGTAGCATTCTTGGGCCGATACTATATAATATTTTTACTTCCGACCTCCCTGATTTGCCTCAGGGTTGTCAGAAATCCTTGTTTGCTGATGACACAGGCATCTCCGCTAAAGGAAGAAGTCTTCGTGTCATTTGCAGGAGACTGCAGAAAAGTTTGGACATTTTCTCTTCTTATTTACAGAAATGGAAGATTTCTCCCAACGCTTCCAAAACTCAACTAATAATATTCCCACATAAACCTAGAGCTTCTTTTTTGAAACCTAGTAGTAGTCACATCGTTACTATGAGCGATGTTCTAATTTCCTGGTCAAGCGAAGTGAAATACCTTGGTCTATTACTTGATCAAAAATTAAATTTTAAAAATCACATTGAAGGCATTCAAGCCAAATGTAATAAATATATAAAATGTTTATATCCTCTTATAAACAGAAAATCCAAACTTTGTCTGAAGAACAAACTACTAATATTTAAACAAATTTTTAGACCGGCCATGCTTTATGCTGTTCCAATATGGTCTAGTTGTTGTGCTACCAGGAAAAAAATACTTCAAAGGATTCAGAACAAAGTTCTGAAGATTATTTTGAAACTGCCTTCTTGGTACAGTACTAACGAAGTACATAGAATTTCGAATGTTGAGACTTAAGAACATATGTCCAACAAAATAATTAATGATTTCAGACAAAAATCGTTGCAATCTTCTATTGCAATGATTAATTCCCTTTATGCTTAGTTAAGATTAGTTTTAGTTTGGTTTTAGTTTTAAGATTATTATTGTTATACTGACACGCAGGAATAAAAACCTGTTTAAAATACTGAACTGCTAAGGCATGAACAATGTAAACAAAATTAGGTACATATTTTAACAATTAAGGTTGATACGTTACGGTAGTAGCTGGAGCACCTAGATTAACATGAAATGTAAATATGAATAAATTTGGAACAAATAAAGAGCTAAAAAAAAAAAAATTTAATTGTTGGTCTTGAATAATGGTGTTAAAGCGAAAACCACACACTTCAGGAATAAATTACATACACTAAATTTAATAAGTCAGCAGCTTTCAAAGAAAGCAATTGATTTTAATTAGGCCCAATTCCATTAAGCCGAATGGGTCATTAGGTCGAATTTTGAAAGATTGATGCAATTCAAAGTCAAATTTACCAAATCAATTTTTAAATCATTTTAAATAAGTTCTGTTGGCGTCATGCTAAGGGATTCATAGTATAAATCATACAATTTCGTTGATACGTGCGTTCTATCAATAGTCTAGAAGAGCTAGAACTTTAATGGACAAAAAAAACTCGGAAAACTCAGATAATTGAAACTAACACTTCATTTGTTCACTTATTAAAAAATAAAAAATAAAAAACTTAAACACTTCTACTTCTGTCAAAAGTAAATGCAAGCAAATTTCTTTAAATTCCACTAGAATCTTGCTTATTTTTTGAAAAGTGAACAAGAAACGTGTTAGTTTAAATTGTCCTAGTTTTACGTTTACAATCGTTCTACTAATGCACTCTTAAAGGTTTTTCTTTTAATGGAAGCGAAAATTGAACTCGAAGAAAATATCGCGTTGAGATGGTAGAACGCATTTTTTTCTTAAGCAATATAGTAATTCAAAAGTTCCTGTTCACGTTACATGGGCAGAACCTTCCATGTATAATTAACAAGTAAAAGCATCAATACTCAGAACGTTTTTAACGAGAATTGTTGACAGAAGTAAAACTACATGAGGGAATCAGAAGAAGAAATATAAGTTCTCGAGAAAGAGATATTCATCAGATCGATTATTTCCCAGAGAGGACAAAAACGAAAAGCTAACGAAAATCAAATCCCGCGTTTTCTTTGAAGCTTCACATTATGTTTTGATCGTACAGTGCTTATAATCAAATAAACAATCATCTGACTATAAAAATGATAGGCTTTACAATGTTATCTGATTATAAAACTGATAGGCGGGTAATATTTCTTAATCTTGAAAATGAGACTTTTAACGCCTGTCCACGTTAAATTTCAGACACTTTTCATTCAGTGTAGATTTTGAATTATTTCACAGATCGCTGAAAAGTTTCACTTATATAAAAGCTGAAACTCTCTACTTTATTTCGTGGTACAACATGTTTACATTCTTGTTACATTCAGTAAAATTTCGTCGAATCAAGTGGAAGTTCGCAAACGCATTTTGTACGAACGGCAGCGAAATCCGAATTTATCGGTACCCGATGTTGTCAAGAAACTAAACCTACCGAAAAGTACCGTGATTTGTGTTTGCAAATCATTTGACCAGCGCTTGACTGTGGATTGGAAGGTTGGAAGTGGAACAAATCGAAAAGTAAGGTGTGGCCCATTTAGTATTGGAACAAACATTTTCGATTCTTACAGCGACCCTAGAGGTCGGATTTGTAAACAATGACATCTTATGTGTTCTCTATAACAATAACAACATCAGAAGTTTTTTTTCGCGGTGCAGTTCGAACGTGTTTTTTTTTTGAAAAAAAAGACCGTGCGTTTCGTAGTTGCTACTCCGTTACCGATCAGAACTAGCGTAATTGCACAGAGAACCACATAGATGGAGCTTGAGAGTAGCTTTACATCTTCAATGTACAAGTTCACTAGTTCATTCTATTTATAGATCAGTACCGGCGCCGGCCACGTCCTCACGGTCTTTGGGTAGGGGGGGGAAGGATGATTAGTTTGACAATCGTTGGTTAGAGACCGTGTTTACCTCTGCGTCTCCACAATTGTCAAGGGAAGGATAGATTTGTGTTAGTTAGGCAGGCTATTTATATAGATCATGGATGCACTGTTGTAAGTGATGCGATCAATGAAAGCGCAGCTCAGTAGACTGCTATTTATTTTAAATCTAGTGGTGATAGAAAGAGGCAAGTGGCAAATAGCAAGGAAAGGGACGGGCCTGGGATTGAACTCCCGACCATCTGCTCAGTAAGCAGAACGGGTAACCACTGAGCAACGTCTCGGTGTAGTTCGAACGTGTTTCAGAGGAATACCAAATGGAAGAAGAAAGAAGAAAAATAATTGTGCGCAATCATTTGGAAAACCCTTCGTGGTCTGGGCCAAAACATGCTAAAGTGTTGGGTTTTCCCCGAAATACCGTGTGGCGTGTTTTGAAAAAGTACAGAGAAACTTTGTCGACGGATCGCAAGCCTCCAAAATAAAGTTGGGCGGGTACTGTCAATCGTCAACTGCGGAACAAAGCTTCAAGAACATTAAGGCAAACCCCAAAATCTCAAACCGCGATTTGGCCAAAAAGTTTCGCGCCGCCCGCAGTAACGTGCAACGGATTCGTCTCCGGGAAGGCTCCAAGTCATACCGTGCCTGTAAACAACCAAATAGGGGTCAAAAGCAGAATAATGTGGCCACAATCCTTGCCAGAAAACTGTATGATCAGATGTTGACAAAATTCAATGGCTGTCTCCTCATGGATGATGAAACCTATGTAAAGGCCGATTTCAAACAGTGTGTTTGCAGATAAATTTGCATGTAGATACATGATTTGGTAAGGCATCTGTAGCTGCGGTAGTAAGACCAAGGATTTCATCACTGATAAGACATTTCATTTAATTCAGAGCTGTACAGAACGGAAAGTCTCCAAAAGCGAATATTGCCATTCATCAGATCCCACAATGAAGCTGTCATGTTTTGGTCAGATCTTGAAGCTGTCATTAAAGTAAAACAGTGCTATAGTGGTATGAAACCAACGGAATTCAGTTTATACAGAAAGAACTCAACCCACCAAACTATCCCCAGCATAGACCGATAGAGATTTTGGGCTAATATGAAGAGGAAGCTGAAGGTGAATGGCAGTGTCGTCAAAAGCATCAATGAATTGAGAACCAAGTGGAATAAGATTGCCAAAACGATGGATGAGAATAATGTGCGCTGGTTGATGAAACGTTTTCCGGGAAAAGTCCGCAAATTTCTTCGAAATCGAGATGATTAATTTTTTTTTTGTATTTTCGCTCTAAAGTTCACATAAAGTCGAACATTTTAGTAAAAACAGAATACTATTTTGTTAATGTATATCCAAAGATGTACGTACAAAAAGTGAAGCAGAGACAAGCACTAAAGGCGTACATAGTGTAAAAGGTGCCCAATCGTGATGACAAGCAAAATTCCACTGCAAAATGTCGTGCTAAGGAGCTTTACACCAATTTTTTGCAAACATTTTCTTGTATCATAATGGACGAAGAAGCATACGTACTCGAAGACTTTAACCAGCTTCCGGGTCTGGCAGGCCATGCGTAGTTGTGGTCGAAAATCTAAAAGTTTCGTCTCTACCGGCCCTATCAATAAGGATGTGTACGAGAAAGAATGTCTGCAAAAGCGGTAGCTACCGTTTATCAGAAGCCACGACTCTCTAGCTCTGTTTTGACTGATTTGGCCTCTTGTCACTATGCGAAATCCGTCCTGGAATGGTATAAGGTACAAGAGGTTAAATACGTGCCACAAACAGCCAATCCACCAAACTGTCCAGAACTTCGCCCAATAGAGAAGTACTGGGCTCTAGTTAAGTGGAAACTCTTCGAAACTACGAAGAAAGTAAATGGTACCAATGATTTCAAGAGAAGATGGAGAATCGTCACGGTGGGCGTATCTGAGGATACCGTTCGGAACCGGAACAGAAAGTTTGAAAATTTTACAGAAAAAAGGATTAGCATCTTAGCGAACTGTTTCTAATGTAGATATAACTCTATTATTGTGAAATAAACAATCGGTTTTGTTGAATTATGTGTAATTTTTTTTGCTGCCATTATTTTGGTGTCCGAAATTTAACGTGGACAGGCTTTATTTGAAACATAGAAGATTAATTCACTCAACTGGGGATGTTAGATTTTAAAACTAGTTTTCCGCAACCCTTTGGGGAATTGAATGGGGAAATTTTTCCCCAAAACCCAGTTTCGCCCAAACAACGATTAATTTTAAAACCTTTTTTCTTTTCCTCTTCTTAGTTTTTTTTTTCCTCTGCATTTTGCTTATATTTTCATGGATAGAAGCGCAGTTGGTTGGACTTGTGCTAGTCCATACCAGCTGCACACCTTGAAATGCGTTCAAATCCCGAGCCGAGTGGGTGCCGGGCAAACAGGCAACATTTTAACATGCAAAGCGGCCATGCATCAAACCATCATTAGCATACGGTTTTCCAAAGGAAGGTAGACGACAGGCGCTCGAGTTGATGAAGCATCATCAGAGCGCCTTTCGTGCAATCACATGGGAAAGCTCTGCTTCAGTCCGATAATTGCATTGCGATATCGATCGAGGGTGGAACCATCCAGACGTAAATCAGGTCAACGGGGTCAATGTGTCTATGTGTGCATGTACTCAGTTCCTTCTGCTTGTAAGTACTTCCAAGGAGGGTTAACTACTGTATGGGTGCATACTAGTCGTTAGACAAGGACGAAGCAGAATTATAATATTTCGCGGAATGCACTTTACGCCTTCACGTGTAGAACCTTAGAGAGGTGGGTTGCTGTCTGACTTTTATTCTTACAATCAATTATGGCTTGACAGGTGAAACAGTATTTTGGTCTGCTTTCCGTATGATCCACTTATGATCGTGTATTGATCGATTGCGGAATCAGCATAAAAATATCCCAGTGACATCATGCCTGTTGGTATTTTACTAACTGAACAACATCCACCCAAGCAAAATCAAACGAGTGTTGAAACGTCACCTACGCATCTCTCGCATTCGCTTCCATAGACAGCCACACGAACACGACATGAAGTTGTCAGAATCTGGTAAAACTTGTTATGATACTGTTTACTTTGAGCTCAGGCAATGCGACACCGCGTTAATGAATGAATGAATGACCTCGCGGCAGGCGCCTGCTAGAAGCACTTCAACGGCCCAAGCTCTTGAAAATGTCCAAATGAGGAAAAATTTCTCACCAATCGTTCGTGACGAGGTTCGTCACTTGAGAGATTGATGACGCATCATCGTTCGTGCAATCTCCACTCGCTCGAAGTATAGTCATTAAGAATGGATTTGAAGATGATCTGTACGGTTTGACCAATATGGCATTGTTTTCAACGTTCTTTGTCAGCTGAATTCAATCATCAAGTTAAAAATCAACCTGATGTCACCCGAAGAGGCTCATTCCTGGACAGGTGCCACCACTGCATCCAACGTTGAGCAGAGCTGTTTCCAGCCGATGACGCCACTCGATTCGATTATTAAAGGCCCACTGTTTTGCCGGACTACTTCCAACGCCTACGACACCGCCCCACCTCGTCGAGAGATTTTTCCATATTGACACAAACACCTCGGTTTCGTTCTGTGCGTGGTGGTTGTGATCTACATCCAAGCTGTGACTCTTAATCGATTATAGCGAAAATGAGAAATCTCCTACCGAAAGCCATTTAAGTTTTGGAGTGTCAAAATTGGAGCTGCCTCAGGCTAATCCCAGGTCCGCATATCCGCAAGTCGTGTCCAAATTCGGTCATCTTACGGCGTTGTTGCGCCTGCTGATGCGATCCGAAATATGATTGCAGTGCGTTGTTCTTCTTTTTTATAATTTTTTTTTTCGAAAAAGGTTAACACAGCAATAAAATTAGCAATCATCACCATGCCACCATGATGACGACGGTTGCGGAGAAATGATGTCATCCGTGTCTTCCGCTCTGTTCGCAGCATCCGACAAGGCACAGCAAGGTAGGTAAATAAACAAAACTTCCACGCGAGGCGATGTTACACTAAAGCCCGATTACTATCGCTAGAGGCGTCAGCGGGTGGTTTTGGAAAGTTGGCAGTGCGATATCGATCGGTTCATGAGATGATGGAGGTGAACCGCAAAAGCGCTGAGCTCCACGTCGTCAGCCACTAAGACGATAGAACGACTTCATTTCAGCGCAACGGAACTGTGTGGCGTTGTGGTGAATGGTAAAATTTAACGATTATTAGTTTTACGATATGCGATTGAACTTGGTGTTTTTTTTTTTTTTGCCGTTCATTGGGTAACTCTAGGATAGGGGACAGAGGACGATCGTAAAGTTGGATGAATTATTTGTCACTTTCATGATGGGCAATTTGTTATTGAGGAAAGAAGCAGCAGCATTGGTTTAACAATTTTGCGGGAGAGTTGGGTTATCGTCCAGCAGGCTGCAATATGTTTGGATTTTGCGTGTTTTAAATGAAAATCATACGCCTAGCATGTGTTCGCCAAGCCCAGTTCATAAGCAAAAGACGATAAGGATTGCTTCTTTACCGCACTGTTACATTTAAAAGTAAAAAGCTTTTAATAAGAGCCAAATGTGGTAAATTCAATATTTTATGTATCTTCTTGGATAAGTACATTAAGAATCACTTTCATTTAGTTTTATTAAGTTTTACACGGCAGGTACACGACTGCGTGAGGTTATGAAAGTGACATCCCGTCGCTAATACTTTTTTCCAACAGGAAGGCAACATGCTTCATGACGGGAATCAAAATAAAAGCTTCTCATGCAAACCAAAATCCTACCTTTCGAATTCCAACCCCATCTTCTCAATTCTATAGGAGCTTCAAGATCTAGCATGGTCTAGAGTTTTTTGATGAACAATTGGTTCAATGCCTTATGTATTCTTAAAAATCAATGACATCCTCAAAAATTGTTGATGTTAGTGAACATAAGTTAAGTGTATTAAAATGGTCCCTTCGTGGCTCAGTCCAAGAAAAAGTTGTAGAGTCAACAAAACTTTAAAGAAAAAAAGTATACACTGAGATTATAGAAAAAAATATACACTGAGAAAATTATCGTGTAAGTTTTTCATAAAATCAAAAATAAAACTAATTTTCTGAATTGTCAGTCCTTCTTGTACAACTTTTCTTATTTTTTTTGTGTGTTGAATTTTGAAGTAATATAGAAACAAAACAAGCAACTAGTAAAGAAGAAGAATGCAGCACGAGCGAGAATGCTGCAATATCGTACAAGAGCATATGTGTCGGAACAGACAGGCATGAGAGAGGCAAACCTATATTCTTTGAAGCATAAAGCGCCAAATGGAAGAACGAGACCGCGAAGCAACTGAAGAACTGTACCACACACACCAGATCCACGTAAATTCTACGCGAAGTTGAACAGCGCGCGCAAAGGCATCGTACCACAAACATATATGTGTAGTGACTTGGAGGGTAACCTTCTCAAAGATGAGTGTGAGATGATCGAAAGGTGGAAGCAGTATTTGGACGAGCACCTGAACGGCAATGTTCCAGCAAATGTAGGTGGCACGATAATAAATCTAGGAACACGCGCAAAAGATGACAGGATACCGACCCCAATCCACCAAGAAGTCGAGGATGAAATTTGCTGATGTTGACCAACTCTCAAACGAGCTATTAAATTAGGTATGGTAGTGCATTACTGGCTAGGGCACTGCACTGGGTAATTACCAAGGTTAGGGAGGAAGAATAGTTACCGAAGGATTTGATGGAAGGTATCGTGTGTTCCATCTATAAAAAGGGTGCTAAACTGGACTGCTGCAACTATCATGCAATCACGCTTCTGAGCGCCAACTACAAGTTGATCTCCCAAATTATATGCCACCGTCTGTCACCAACTGCAAGGAGTTCGTGGGACAGTATCAATCGGAATTCATGCGTGCCGCGCTACCACGGACCATGTTTTCGCCATTCAACAAGTGCTGCAGAAATTTAGCGAATATAATGTGCCCACCCATCATCTTTTCATCGATTTCAAATCACCTTACGACACAATCGATCGAGACCAATTATGGAAGATTATGCACAAATTTGGATTTCCATAAAAACTGACGCGGTTGGTCAGAGTCGTCCGTGTCTTAGGAGCTCTCTCAAGTCCCTTCGAATCTCGGAAAGGGTTACGTCAAGGTGATTAATTGTCGTATTTGCTACTTAGCATTGCATTAGAATGTATGATTCGAAGAGCGGGGATAGACACGAGTAGTACGATATTCAGGAAGTGCGTCCAACTGTTGGCTTCGCCGACGACGTTGATATCGCCATATACAACTTTGAAACGATGGCGAAAAAGAAAAAGGCTTGTCAATAATGCGTCAAAGATACATGAGCGGAAGAGACTCACGAGATAACAATGCTTGCCTCCCACCACGAGTTCTGATAAACAATGATGACATCGAGGTGATAGACAAATTCGTGTATCTGGACTCATTGGTGACCGTCGATAACGATACCAGCAGAGGACACAAAGGCGTATTATGGCTGGCAATCGTGCCTACTTTGGACTCCGAAGAACGCTAAGATCGAGAAAAATTCGCAGAACTATAAGACATTAATTAGATCGCTAGTCCTATATGGCCACAAAACATGGACAATGCTCATGGAGGACCAACGCACCCTTGGTGTCTTTGAACTGTTGATGCTGCGTACAAACTACGGTGGAGCGGATCGAAGATGGAACGTGGAGGAGACAAATGAACCTTGAATTTCATCACTTGTTGGGACAACCATGGCCTAGGCATGTCATAAGAATGTCGGACGACAACCCAGTTAAAATGGTTCTCGATAACGATCCGACGGGAACAGGAAGAAAGGACGCGCAACAAGCGAGATTGATCGATCAAGTAGAAGGTGACCGCAGACTGCGAGGTCAGCGAAATACAGCCATGGACTGAATTGAATGGAGACAACTTCTGTGTACAACCGATAACACCCCGGCCATAGCCCGATTAGTAAGGTAGATAAGGATGCAAAACAAAGCTTTTTAAATATGGAGAAGCTTACTCTTTACTCCTTACTTCTATCGTATCGATAGACGTTTTCAATAACAGAATGTTACTTTTTGAATTATTTTGAATATAAATGATCATACAGAGAAACTTTTGAAGTTCAAATGTTGTAATATTACTTATATTTTGTAAATACGCCATTTTCATAGGTTAGACACTTTAACGATAGCCTAAATCACTTTAAAGATAGTACGATAGGTTAAAAGATACACACAAAAATTTCTTTTTCAGAAAATCGTTGATAAAATTTATTTTCCGAATTGCCAATCCCGTACACTTACATTTTTTCTTCATATTTTTTTTTCTGAAAATTCTTGAAGTGAAAAAATAAAAAACAAAAGCTGGAGATTCTGCAATTTTCGATAAAGCTTTCGGAAAAGAGATTTATTTATGGATTATCAAAACTGTATGTTTTCGTATCATTAGGCGCAGTAACAGAACATGATTTTTTCATTTTTTGTCAATAAAAATGCCCACAACTAGCAACTTTCTAAGGTTAAACATTTGCAAGATATTCTAGAAACTAATTCAGTTAACTTGGTTATATTCAACAAATACGTCATTTTCACGAGTAAGCCGGAAACACATCCAAAACTAACATCTTCACTTTGACACTTCTGCGATTAGCTGAACCACTTTAGCAATAGGCTCAAATATACACTGAGAACATTTTCTTTTCATAAAATCGAAAGTGAAACATATTTTCAGAATCCAAATAAATCATCCGGCACATGAGAACAGTGCGACCAATGTTTTGGCTGTTGAATATGAATTTCTTAAAAATTGTATGCGTGTTTTGAGAAAAAAAAATCATTTTTGAAAAAATATCAACTCAACAGCAATTGTTATCGAAATATCCAGAAACAATTGGAAAATACTTGATATGAACGTTATGAATGAAAATAACATTAAGACTTTCACTTAAACACAACACAACTGTTGATTTTCGAAGAGAATACGTTTTGAAAACCAAAAAAATTTAACCTAAATTGCGATATTAATTATGAAAACATGGATGATTTTTCAAGAAAAAAATATAAAAATAAGAAGCTTTTGTTAGAAGGTCTCGGAAGAAAAAGCTTCCTCATTTTTATATTTTTTTCTTGAAAAATCAGACCTTTTTACATTACGTATCGAGAGATTGGCGATGTATGTATTTTAGTTTTGAGCTACTTTTTTTTAATTGCAATGTTTTTAATTTTTAATGAATATCGTACCACGCGTTTCCATTATGCAATATAACTTACCATCCATGCAATGTAACTTTCCGACCATCCCCATTGATCTTAAGCGATTGTTAAAAGTTCATTTAGCTTTTTGAGAGTCATCTCATCCCCATAAACCACATGTTTGGGATTTTCAGTGTACGAGTGTGCTATATTGGTGTGTTGAATGCTTACTAAGAAAATTGACGAAAACCTGTTTAATCACGCTGCATAAAAAAGGATCAAGTTGGATGACAGAAGTACCCAAATTTGTATAAACTGCTATCTAGTGTATACGACGTACCGTCGAAAAAAAAAGGATGAGCTTATTAAGCAGCTATAGGAAAAATATAAGGAAACAAAATCATACCATAATTTTGAACCTCAAACTAATTTGTAGTTTTGTTAATAAAAATCAGTTTTAGTTACTCATCAATTATACAGGGTGTTCAATAAGTTCGAATACCTCTTTTCATCGTTGTGTGGGTGCGCACCATGTGCATTCTGTGTATTGGTATTGGTGTCAGCTTTAGCCTCATATATTGAATAACCGACGCGCACGGTGTCGACTTGCTGTCATTTGTTGTTTGTTTACCGCGCACGATGGAGGAGTACCGCGACGTCGTAGTAAAGTTGTTTGCGAGAGGTGAGCGACCCAGCGGTTGAAATCCCACGGGATGAAGCGGAATTTCATCTATACCACCATCCGTCGGTACCGAGAGACGGGCTCGGCTATGGACCGTGTGAAATCCAGGCGGCCGCGTTCGGCGAGGACGCCAGCAACCATGAAGGTGGTGAGGGAGCGGGTGCGTCGAAAAATGAACCGCTCGATCCGGAAGACCGCTACTGACCTGGATGTGTCGATCGGGACTGCAAACACCATCATGACGAAAGACCTGGGATACAAGCCATTCAAGAAACACAAGGTTCACGGGGTAACGGAGGCTGCAACGAAGAAGAGGCTGGACAAAGCCAAACTGATACTTTCGCGGCACGCAGGTCAGGAGTTCGTGTTTTCTTTGTCTTGCAACAGCCGCACAATGTCCAAAATGATCGGCTGTGGGCGCTGAAGTTGGCCAGCATCCCCCCGCCCCCACATAAACATCCTGCGGTTCCAGAGCGTCGCGTCGATGATGGTTTGGGGGATAGTATCTAGGCGTGGGAAGCTCCCACTGGTGTTTATCGAGAAAAATGTGAAAATCAACGCCGTATACTATAAGACCGAGGTTCTGGAGAAGGTTCTGGCCCCGGCACTTCGGGACTTCTACGAGAAGGATCATTACGTCTTTCAACAGGACGGCGCACCGGCCCATACGGTCGTCCATGCGTGGTGTCGGGAGAATTTGACTGATTTGCTCGATAAGACTTTGTGGCCTCCCAGCTCCCCGGACCTTACTCCCCTGGACTTTTATGAGCGCGTGTGATTCTTTTGAGAAACGGCATACAGCACAAATAGGGGGTGCTCCCAGCTGATATGTTGTAGAGTTTCTCAATAAACATTGCTTCAATAAAAAAATTAACTCAGAAAAGAATATGTTGTATTTACATTATTTTTTAACACATTTTTAAAGTGTATTCGAATTTATTGAACACCCTTATTCCCCTTCATTTTTCGCCTCCATAGTCCGTCTTCCTGTACTCCACCAAAGATGGTTCTTAACACCCGTCGCTCAAAAACTCCGAGTGCTCGTAGATCCTCTTCAAGCATTGTCCACGTCTCATGCCCGTAGAGAACAACCGGTCTTATTCGCGTTTTGTACAGGATGCACTTCGTACGGGAGCTAAGTCTGTTTGACCGTAGTTGCTTGTGGAGCCCATAGTAGGCACGACTTCCACTGATAATCCGCCTCCGGATCTCATGGCTGTTATCGTTGTCCGCAGTAACCAGTGAGCAGAGATAGACAAATTCATCGACTTCCTCGAACTCATCGCCGTCGATCGTTACACGATCGGAAGACCGTAGAGTAGGTGAAGACTCTACGGGACTGAGCTGCAAGCAACCCGGCAGGTCCACGAGTCGCGGATGCTGGGGTTCCATCAGATATGATGGACAGCTACTGAATACACGAATAAGTAGCCCCGGACGAGCGGCGGGGGCTGTTTAGGATGTGGGGGGACTGAGCAGTTGTTGGACTCTGTTGAGTTTCTTCCAAAAACCCACAAATATCCGAAAGCAGCCCTGACAAAAGCGAGCCACCCCGCTTTTTAAAAATAAGTGTCAAAGTCCAAGCCTTCACCCATTTGAGCGTCTGTTCTCCATGTTAGGGGCGGCTCAAAACAGCGTCTGTTCTCCATGTTAGGAGCGGTTGAGTCACCGTTAATGGGTCTTGTTAATGCGCCCAGGGCTCTAAATACAAAAGCCGAAAGTCCTGGTGGTGCTTGGAACTGTTAAACAGCAGCATCACGATGGACCTCCTGCGAGGTTGTGGGCCTTGCGAGCCGACACCATTAAAAAGGAACTGCAACGAATAATACATTGAACACCCTGTACGTGCTAGAAAAAAAATCTGTGAGCACCAATCGATTCAAGGAGATCCATTCCATAAAATCCAAGCCAAGCATTCAACCGTTTTCAAGTTTTCAAAATAGCAAATCTTAATTTTCATGAAAATTCGTAATCTCGTGAACAAGGACCCGTCTTTCTCATCAATCTTACGTGAAAGAAAAAACCTGTGTCCACGACTGGATTGAAGGAGGTCCATTCCATACAATTTAATCCCAGCATTCAAAAGGCGAAGCCGAAATTCCAGTTCTAAAAACAGGAAATCATGATTTTCATGAAAATTCGGAATTCTGGGAACGAACACCGGGTTTCCTTATCATTCTTACGAGTTATGAAAAATTTGTTGTCACAAATGGATTCAAAATGGTCCATTCCATTAAACCCAAGCCCAATATTCAACGGACGGAGCCAGTATTCTAGTTGTTAAAATCTGGACGTGTTACAGCAATTCTGAGATTCTGATATTTGGATTCTGCGAGGCAGAGTCTATCAAATTTAACATATTTACTCGATGGGAGTGAAAATAATTGTAATTTATAAATCATATGCATACACTCTACTGCACAAATGTTATATTCTACGGAATAATTTTTCTAGGTTAAGGAAGGTTATTGAATTTTTGAGAATCATTGTTCCAAAATGTGTATGGGTAATCCGTATAGGTTTTTCAATAATTCCCTACAAATATTACGGTACATGTTTGACATTTAATTGCTAAATTTTATTTAAAGTATGGATCATATTGATGAATCTTCAGGATCATCTCCATTCTTTATGGATATTCACCAGAGTCTCCTGGGTCATGACTGTGTTTTTCATAGAACGATTTTCATTTTTTATGAGTCGTTTATTAGATCCTTTATGCAAAAGTATGTTTGCCCTTACAAATCAGTTATTATGTAATTGCATTTTTCATGGATCGGTACTGTATTTTAGACACAATTATTCATCAACGTTTCGATAGCCAACGTCATCAATATTCGATAGCCAACGTCATCAATATTCGTTAGCTTGTAATATTCCCATGTACAGAAATAAAGATATACATTTAAAGAACACAGAACAATCCCATTACTCAATCCATTCGTACACATGCAAGTAATTGAACCTTGACCAAAAATCACCACTAATTGACACACTTTTACAAAGCACAAGTAGTATCACATTTCCGCCGTGGGCGCATTAAACCAATCAGACCCCATTCAGGAAGGTCTCATTTTTCATCAAATTCATACCCAAAAAAAATCACCCCGTTCAAAAGCCGCACACGTTCATTGCCAATCCAAATCCAGAGAAGCGAACCCACACGGTCGCAGAACATTGCCCAAATGTCAATCCGCAATAATGAAAGTAATAATCCATAGCTGCGAAAATTTAATGCAAAACGAAATTACACTCGAAACCACAAAACAGCCTCCAGCCAGGTGCAGCCAGGAGCAGATTACAGTGACATTTCGTAGGCTGCTCGAAATGCTCGACAACGACGGCAACATTCGTTCCATCGAGATCGAATCCGGTGAGTAAGCCACGCGCGTAGGAGAGTCGAAGGCTACAATCGACACCAGCACAGGGTTTCTGTTAGTCAAGATGAGGAATTTAGGTGACATAATTCGACACCTACAACACTCGACAACTGCTGCTGAACTTGCAAAGAGGTTTTGCCCGGTTGATATTGGCTTCCTTCCTTTTCTTCCTTTTCGGACGAACGTCTGAAGTCGTCGAAGGTGAGAATGGCAGAAATTAAGCCCAATGTCGGCGCTGAGGTTGACGTTTGAAAAATTTGCATCCCAAGTGAGGGAGACGAGAGTACGAAAATTAATTGGTCACTGCAAGAGCGCGCCTGGTTTTATGGTCATCGTAAAAGCAAACGCTAACGTTGCACTACCTTGACCGAAACTTTTCGTGTTCAAAGCGAATCCCACATGAACTCCCCGGACACAGTTGCCTGAATTGCCATGTTAATGAAGCAATTTATTTAGCTGGTCGGAACAAAGAAAGCTGAATTTCAAGGGCAGCACCGCGACTACTTTCCTTAGTTGGTGCATTCACCGAAAAAAACACCGCAAATGGCGTTTGGATGTTTGATTCATGACCGAAAATTACGATTTGTTTCGTTTGCATACATCACACAAAGCCATACACAGCAGGAAGTATGTTTGTGACAGACATAAAAACTGTTCTTTTTTTATTGAATTGAATCATCGGTCTTGAGTATGCACTGACTAAACCTATGATCTCATTGTAAACTTGCAGTAGCATAGGCCTTAATCGATGTGAAGTGTCACTCTTCGACAACGCAGCAGTTTCGTCTGGCAGCGTGGATCTTGATTTATTTCCTCGCCCAAATCAGGTCCATTGAACAAGCCAAAAGGGACAAATTGGGAAGTTCACGAGAGGCGGTAGCTTATTTTTATTACGATTGCCGCGGTGATATAAATCAAATTAAGCCGCTTTTGAACGCAGACGGTGGTGTGGAAGTCGGACGGTTTGAACCACTTAAGCAAGAGTCACAGGACAGATCCGGTGGGGCAAGTTGTCCATGTTTTTTTTTTCTCTCTTTGGCACCCACCTGCCTCATTCGAATTCTGCTGGATTGGCTTGATGGGAGCGGAGCGCACCCAACCAACATTGCACCGAGCAGCAAATGACAGGCGTTTAAAAATAGATTCGCTGTCATCTATGTTTGTTCGAAGTTTGGTTCGGTTTTAATGTTGTCACATTTTGGATGAATATGGCTGGTGCAAAGCGATTTTCGCTAACGTTGCCAGAAAAGATTGATATGCACGGGTCGAAGACGAACCTGATTTGAATACTGGAGAACCGATCTCGGTCGATTGGAAGATTCATCTGCGAAGTAAATTGATGGACTGTTGCTTGAAACAGTATTTTCTTCGGAACTTTGGCGAAAAGTTGATTCTGTGCCGGAGCGGATGATTCCTCGCGGTATCACAAATTTGATGGATGAAATTAGCCAACCCTTTCAATGGTAAAACCCCTCTCTCACAATCCTTTTGTGTGGCTATACGGTTCAACATGTTGTTAAATCAGTTTCTTGAGTTCAATTTGGTTCCGAATTATTGGTAATATGTGAGACTTATTGCTATTGAAAATTTCTGGCAAACCCGCGTCCGACTACAACTCGCATCATCCCATCGCGATATTAACTTGTTTTGAAATCCGTTGGCGAAAACGGTCCTTTTTCTTCTGTACAAAAGGGTTGAGGCGAACATTCTTAGATACTCAAGTTGGTTTCTGATTTTTTGGATAACAAGGGAGCAAACAATAAACTCCAAGCTCGTGGTTTTGGCCCATAATCAATTACGCTTCGTCCCCAAGTATTTACAGGTTGAACAGATAGATAGTCAGTTGTTTCAGAAAACTTTTTGGTTCTTTAATAAAATGGAAAAACGTCATCTGAAACATGCCACAACCAACGTGTTGATTTTCGCGAATAAAACATCGAATCATAATGCTAAGTTGCTGTTTGCTCTAATTTCCAATATGATATTTTAGCTAATGGTACATTCGTGCGGGTTCTGCATATAGTCAACCCAAGTGTAGTCTAGAAGAGAAAAAAATCGTAATGTATCAACGAAAACAAAATTGATAAAGATCAAAATAAGTTTATATATAATCTTCATAACTGGAACGAACTCACCAAGTTCCACTGTTCGATGTAATTTTAGTTATTCCATTTCCCTTTCAAAATCAAGGCTAAAAATTTTTGGAACCCCTGTTAGCTACGGACGCGTCAGTTTTTCGGGGTTTTTGAAAGAAAAGCCTCGTGCTGATTGCCGCATTAGAAACAAATTCTTGACTTATGCTCGCCATTACAAAATTAAAAAGTTAGATTTACTTATCCAAACACAGTAAATTTTAAGGCTAAATTGGTTGGACTAGTGATCTTCAAATCTGCTCTTGATGAATATGCCAGAGAAACATATGAGCTTTTCCATTTTAGAGTTTTTCCCAACTACTCCGGTTTTGGTGAAGAGCATGAATTCGACTGTTAATTTTCATATACCTTAAAAGCGAATCATAAACTAACCTGTTAGTTTGAATTGGTTCTCAGAATTTCAACATTTGTTGGTGCTCGCGGATGGAGCTACGACAAGGAATAATTCGTTGAAGACATTGCTTGTCACCATGAAACCAGTTACTAATACGATTCTTCACGCAATAATCTCCACCTGGCCACGACTATCAACCTTAAGAAGAAGTAGAGAACCAACGCAGCCTTCAGTAGATGTTAAAAAAAATGGCAATGAATATTCGAAGAGGATAGTTAAACAGATGGTATGGTGTACAGAACAAACATTTATTTAAAAATCTCGTTTGGAGCATCTTGTCTAAGAAGGTTAAGTGATGCTTCATTTCTTTTCAAACGGTTGGAACATATCTGTAGTCCTAGCCCCATGTGGCCTCTGGTTATAGCGCCATTACTCGCTCTCTGAAAAATAGTACTCACACAAGTATTGTATGGCAAAAAATCTGTCTACACAAAAATGGGTTTCTATGTAAATTAAAGGGTCTTGCGAATATTCCCATTATTAATTCCATGTAATTTTCATCGATTTTTCAACGATTGATTTCGAAGGAAGAAATAAATACTCACAAACACAATCTACTCTAATATCTTTAATGATTGTTTTACGATTGTTTCAGTAAGAGGAGCTGACTGTAAAGCCCCAGCTCAGCACTATCAAATAACGTAAGGACATTTTACTCGCGGAGAACTGATTACCGGAATCGATACCGTTTTCTCTAAATTTTCCTTCGGAATTTCTCGGGTTTTTTTTTCGTTAGGGCGAATCTAACATTGAGAGATTCTCTCCGGTCTCGTTATTTTTCATTTATTACAGCGCCTTTGTAAAATTTCAGTATAGATCGACACACAACAGTAGCATACTCTACAAATAGTAGAATGAAAAACGTAAAGGTGATTGGAATATGAATGAAAGAGAAAGTAATCACAGAGAGTCTCTTAATGTTAGATTCACCTTAATAAAAAAAAAACCCTAGATTTGTTGGTGCTGTACTACACGGAAAAAATCCGCTCTGAAGAATGTCAACCTAGAGTCACGAATTGCGAAAAAAAATCATTACAGGTATAAAGCATGAACAAAAGTTATGAAAACGAGGAATTTGTTCGCTAAAGCAAATGATAACGTCTACATAACGATGCTCCAGGTAATAGCGAAAGCAACAAACGTAGTGGAAACGAGAACTTTATTATGGAAATTATGATAAAGTTTTAGTTAATATGGTCATCTCTCACGTGTTGATCTATTTTCATAATTCTGTTCACGGGGTAATCTAATGCACATATATGGAATGCTAGATTTGGCATAAAATCATGGGATATTTCATGTCAATTTAAGCCAATTACCGCCTAAATCAGGTCTGTTGTATAAGAGAATACTAACAATTTCGTTGTTTACGCTCGCTTCGGCTTACAATTAAATGGTTGGAAATTTTACGCGTCTGTTAAAATTCCTCATTTTTTATGTGCAGATGAAATTCACACATTATGAAAACAAACAATGATCAAACTCACACAAATTCAAGCTGAAATGCAGCCTCTGCAGCTATTCCAAACAGCCAAAAGTTTCAATGCATTATCACCGCCACAAGCTGATGGCCCGAACTATATAGAGCATCAATCCTAATCGCCTTGTTGGAAAACGACAAGAACTCCAACAATTAACCATCGGTCGGGTTCTATCTACCCTGTTGAACTTTCGGGAGTTCCTTCCTACTACACCCAAAAGTTTAAAAGGTGACAATAAATGCGCCACGCAAATGTTATAATTTTTGCAATCATATCTTGATAAAGCTGCATGATTCGGAAAACGTAATTTTGCCCATCTTGATCTACAAATCGTTTCATGAAATAAACGAAGCCATGCAAGTCTGTGCGAGTGGCTGGCTGCATACAGATTGCCCGAAAACAAATGCATCGCTGTGCTACTTATTGCTTCGGCCATCCAAGCAACCGTAGGGTTTTTATTCTATTAACCTCGACTTGTTAATATGACCGAATGGTTACTACAGGTTGCCATATCGCTGTCGGAATCGGTTCGAATCTCGATGTCGAAATATAGTTGAATTTTCTTCTCTTACAAAAAAATGGAGAGAAAATGTTGTTGGAATTTTCGTATTGGTTTTGTGTTTAATGAAATAAACAAAGCCATGCAAGTGTGTGCAAGCGACAGGTTGCACACAGCTTGGTGAAAAAGATATTCGTGTGTGTTCATTGCTGTACCGCTTAGTGTCTCGAAGATTCTTGATTTGTTTTCTTTTCTTACATGAGTCATCATCGTACTACAATTTTACATTCATCATCTAATACATTAGACCACCTCACGCACACATCGACCTTTTCGAAGGAAATTAGTGTGCTGTATTTTTGCTCACAGCCAATGCTGCATTTTCTCTCCAAGTCATGATCCATAGCGAGAGACGAATTAAAATCATTCAAAATCGCGTTTTTATTTTGGGTGTAGGTTTGGGGTGACGGAGGTTATGTCCATTGTTGCAGGGGCAAGGATCTCAAATTTCTTCACAACGGACGATCGACTGCCATGGGCATTCTACCAACCACAACCAAACAAATGAAATAACAAATTCTCGTCATCTGACTTCACGCTTATCGTAACGAAATCACTTTGATATTCAGAATTCATGATCAAAACAATGAAATAGCTGTTCAGATTATCATCATCTTTTGTTCACGAATGCAGGAATGATTTTGCTCCGTGTAGAATGAATTGATTCTAACTTTTTGTTGAATCATTTATCAAACTCATTTCGTAATCATGGATTTTGTACATAGAACAAATGGCTCGTAAATTTTATAAAACAGTCATTTTTCTTGTCATCTAATAAAATGCTTTCATTACTCCTTTTTTGTACAATGCACAAAATGAATTTCGTGAAGACTAGCCAATCGCTGCTTTTCTTCAATCGTACTCGTACATGTTATTGGTGATGGGATGGGCAGGAATCATTGATTAATCCCAAAATAAAAATTAAAGCGCTGTCGAGAGTTATAACCTCATACTCATTTATCAAGTAACTTCTAACGAGTCGTGCTTTTGACAGTTGCGCGTGTGGCATTAAATACGAAAGAGGCTTCTTAAAAAGTACAAATCAGTTTCGTTGCAGAAAACAACGAAAAGATTTGTTGGTCCTACCTTCAATTTCGTAACATAAACGAAATTTAATTTTAAGTGAATCATCTTCAACATGCATTTCGTAGTGCTCTTTCGTTACTTCTCAGAACTAGTGTTATAACACTAGTATATATTTCTCCTAGAAAGCTTCGAAAACAAAACCAAAAAATGGAGGATTCGAAGGAAACATCAAATATTGTCACAGAAAGATTTCAATTCCACGAAAAGAAACCAAACGTTCGCTATAAGAGTACAAGAGTACAACATATTAAAGGCTTCACTTATATTTACTGTTATTATTTTAGGATTATATGATTATTTTTTATAGATCATATTTTTCAAACATAGCTTGCGATTTTCTTTCCTGATGACCAACAGAAATGAGCAATTGAAATATATTCATCCTTGTAAATGAAGGACAATCATTTTGATTTCTTTCACAGCATTGATTAACATATCCTGAAGCGCACATTAAGTCTGCAAGGTAAAGTAGCTTTTGAAGGCAGTCGTAATCGTCATCCAAATAACTTCAGTTTATCTCAAGTTCCAGTCGCCAAAGTCATTAAACCAACAATTATTGATACTCGTTTCATCTAAAACGATCATCAGCTTTATTTCTATATGCATGCTGACACGTACATCATTAGTACTTTCGTTCAGCTGATTTAACTAGTTGCTCTCATATGCGAATTACTGTATGCAATGCATATTAATGAATCGAAATAAAAACGAACATATTGGAACCCGTCTGGAAAAAAAAAAAGTAGCGACCCTCTACCCGCGCAACTTCTCAAGCTGACAGCATATATTACAGTCATAACCGTTACACGCTCGACTATGAGGTAAGACTTGTAATAATAGAGCTATGCTGGATGCTGAGTTGAGTTTGTTTCTTGCCAAAGTGAGCCGTCGCCGAAGTGGGGTTCGGCCCAGCAGCAATGGAGATTTGTGGTTTAATTTATTATCTCCAAATGAATCGAAAATTTTGTACGCGACCTACGCAGACGACGATGGCGCATAGCCGTCGCAAAAGGTCTCATTTACAAGCTTGCTGCTTTGCGTAGGATCTCCAACCGTGGAATGCTTCTATCTAAATGGTTTAAATGGACTCAATTCGAATGATCGAACTCCAAATTTGTGCAGCGCTCAAAAAGTGATATCTATTCGATTGCATGAAATGTCTTTGTTTCAGTTGATTGGTAGCATATACCCTCAACAGGTGTCGACACGTGCCCAGCAGGTCTCCCAATGTACTGCCTTTTTCAACTGAAGTGCGAAACTACTTATTAGTAAACACAAAAGGACGGCTTCAAACGTGAAAACGTTAAGCTCGGAACGTGCTTGATTGCGAAACAAATACCCCGTGCACGAGGGGCTGAATTAAATCTTGACCAACAACTTAACTTCGACCACCACTTGACCAACGACGCGCTGTAGTTTGTTTTGTTTTGAGGCACACATACACCATCATCCACTAATGGAACAATTTTTGGTCATTTGCTAAATTTAAACAGCACAATGCCATAATCATCGCCCGGTATGAGTCGACAAGCAAGTGCAAATCAATATAATCTGCATTGAAGCCACGACCGAGGGACGTCGACAGTGACTTTGAACAAATATCCATCATCATCATCACACGGGCGGCAACAGTTCAGAAGCCTCTGTTTGTAACGGCAGCAGCCCAACGACGACAACCAGACGTCTCACTGCTGCTTTAAAAGCCTTCACAGAGCTCCTTCATTCGGTCACTGTTAAATATTTATCATTATATTTCCTCGTCTGTCAATACGGTTGTAAACAATGCACACGCGGAGCAATGCACAGACAGAGTGGGTAAATTTGGTCAAGATGCAATTCATCTAAACGTAAAGCCTCCTGGGCACGGTAAGATTGTGCTGCAGCTCGTATATTGTGTTAATTGAGCGAACCGAAGTGATGATAAACCCGTCTCTAAAACGGTACCGAAACGAAGTGGATACCGAACTCGTGGCTTCTCACACACCAATATGCATAACGCGGAGAGAGAGAGAGGGTAGAGCCGAGCCACGCTGATGTCACTGTTTGCTTTCATCCGAGTAAAGATGCGACCGCATCGATCATTATCTGCTCACACACGAGACGAACGACGGAGCCCGGTCATTACTGGCCTTTGTATTCACAGTTAACTTCAAATAGTTGCATGCTAATCAGGCGCTTCGAGTTATTTAAAAGCGGTTGGTCATTCGCATCGATGCAGTGTTGATGTTTCAGTTTCTGGGAAATTCTTCGCTACAGAAGGAAGTGATGGTATAAATGATACATCATTCATTGTGGTGTTTACAGAGATTTATATAATGTTTCAAACACACGAAGTCATATAATTAGATAGTGATTCTTGGCTGTCACTATTTCTGTTTCTTTTTTTGACCGATCCGAGCATGTTTTGCTGCTTTATCATTGTTGGCAATACTTCCGGAAAGTCTAAATAAAATGAAGAACAGCATTACCTGCATCTTTAACTATTTTGATGCTTGTCTCTACCGACAGATAGTCAGGAACTAGGATACATAATAGCTATCGAAGGGAGTTATAGACTGTTCTGATAATTATAAATTCACTAATGATTAACCGTCAATTCCAAATGCGTGCATTACATCCAAATTAAATTGATGTTGTCATTTTTTTTTTCAATTTTTCGTACAGAACTTTGAAACTTCGTGATCTTTCTCCCGAGCAAAGAAAACGGAATGTACCGTCAGTAGTCTTTCGATCAGAAAGCTGGCTAAGGAAGAAGGTGTGAGCGTCGGAGCAGTTCAAACCGCATTCCGGAAGTATCAACAACAGTACTATTTCGTAGATTCCTCGATACGGGGTAGAAAACCCGGTCTTGCTGACCCTACAATCGACAGAAAGGTAAGGGACTATTTCAATCGTCATCCTTCTGCATCAGTCCGAGATGCGGCGAAAAAGCTAAATACTTCGACGACTAATGCTATGCGTGCCAAGGATAGAATAGGCCTGCAGACTCGTCGGAAGCAGAAGCAGCCAAAACGAAGCGCCAAACAGGCTGAATCTGTGAAACCGTGGGCTCGAAAGCTGTACGACCAACTGCTGACCAAAAAATCGGGCTGTGTTATCATGGACGATGAAATCTACATAAAAGTTGATTAAAAACTCTGCCGGGACCACAGTTTTATACCTCGCCGCGCGCCGATGGGAAAGGATGTTCCTGGATCAGTGAAAGCCATTTACACCGAAAAATTCGGTAAGAATGTAATGGCGTGGCAGGCCATATGTGGAAGTGGAAAAATATCTCGTCCATTCATTACGACAGACACAATTAATGGTCAAATCTACGTGAAGGAGTGTCTGCAAAAAAGGTTGCTATCCTTGATCAAACAGCATAACAAGCCTACAATCTTTTGGCCTGATCTTGCTTCCCGCCATTACTCTAAATATGCACAAGAGTGGTACAAAAGGAACAGTGTTGTATTTGTACCAAAGGAGATTAATCCACCAAACTGCCCAGAGATTCACCCTATCGAAACTTTCTGGGCTTTGACGAAGGTGAAGCTGAGAAAACACATGAAACCAGCGGATGGTGTTGAAAAATTTAAGAAAGATTGGCCAAAAGTGGTGAAAATGGTAGGTGAAAACACCGTGCAGAAGCTTATGAGTAGTGTTAAGGGAAAAGTTAGAGAACCCGCCTTCCCTACGAAAAATTAAGCAAATTGAAATGAAGATGGAACGAAAACATTGTTGTTTACTATGTTTGAGAATAGAATAATCAAAATTGCAAAAAAACTAACCTTGAACAAAAGTTTTGGGCAAACCGTCAAAAATCGGGCTGGAGTCCAGAAAGCACCAAATCTTAACGACCAGCAGAATGTGACAACAAAGTCACGGTCACGCAAGCTTTATACGCAAATGCTGACGAAAAAGCTCTGTTGCGTAATGGATGATCAAACCTACATAAAAGTGGACTTTTAGCAGATTCCAGATCATCACTCATACACTGCAAAAGACAAGTTCGATGTTCCAGAGCACCAAAGGAAGCAAAAAAAACTAGAAATTTGCCAAGGAATCTATGGTTTGGCAAGCGATTTGTACGTGCGGGAAGCGACGGGCTCCATTCGTGACAACTACAAGCTTGAATGGCCAAGTGTACGTAAAAGAAAAACGTCTAAAAGTCTAAAAGTTGCTGAGATCATACAAGCGCCCACCATTTTTTTTTGTCCTGACTTGGCGTCATGCCACTACTCAAAACAGGTGCTGGAATGGTGTTAGAAAAATAAGGTCAACTTCGACCCAAGGACCTTTATCCTCCAAACCTCTCAGAGTTGAGTCCAATCGAAAAGTATTGAGCAATTATGAAGCACGAATTACGCAAACATTCTAAGATAGTCAAAACATATCAAGAGTTGCAGTTAGCACAGGTCAATGTGATGTGATAAAAACCCACCAACAGTGCAAGGATCAAATACCTGTGTCTGCAGGACTATCTTCAGCAGGTTGCCCCAAGAGAACAGCCTACGTGAGGGGTTGTTGTAGCAGGGCCAGTTGATCTCAAACATCGAAAGACTACGGCCAGAAGCCTGCGTGTCTTCACATGACAAGGGACTGGGACTCCCCCAACCCTTGTCCAGTCGACAAATCCCTTGACCGCCTTAGTCGTACAAAGCCAGTAAACATCCGAACTGGCACATGAAGCCGAATTCCGTGGCCGAAAAGCGTGCAAGTGCTGAACTTTGGTCGATGACGAAACATACGTCAAACTCGATTTTAAGCAGCTTCCCGGCCAAAATTTTTACTTCGCGACTGGACGTGAGGATGCGCCGGGAAGATTCAAGTTCGTGTTTGCCGACAAGTTCGCGAAGAAGGACATGATTTGCAGTTGTGGACAGAAAACGGAACCATTCGTCACCTCCTCGACGATGACGTCCCAAGTTTACATCGAAGAATGCCGGAAAAGGATGTATTGCCGTTCTTCCGCAAGCAAAGGAGCAAAGTAATAATTTGGCCCGATTTGGCCAGTTGCCACTACTCCAAGGTGGTTCTGGAGTAGTATGCTGCCAACAAGATCAATTTTGTCCCCAAGCTAATGCTTGGAATTTGGACCAAACGAAAAATTCTGGCCAATTTCAAAGCAGCGACTTCGACGAACCGACGAGCAGTCAAGAACATCCAGCAAATCCGGGCAAAATGGAAGAAATGCGCTGATTTCGTGCCCGTTTCCACTGTGCGGGCATTGATGGGCTCCATCAAGAGGAAGATCCGAAATTTCGTTCGAACTGGAGAAATGTAACTATCTAGTGCTGTAACTTTGAAGTTTTAATAAAAGTACTGAAAAGCAACCATTAATGGACTTTTTGAATTTATTGAATCACGAACTACAGGTCTTGTTGTGCGTACCAATTTACTTTGAGTCAGCCTTTAAGTAGTGAGTGTCGGTGAAATCTCGTACGTTTTGAAAGTGAATCCAAGCTGACGATTAGCTTTGGAAATTATAGTTTGATAGTGGAGACGGAAATCCAGCTTCGCATCCAAAAGAATACCCAGGTCATTTACTTTATTAACTCTACGAAGCAAAACGCCACAAATGCAGTAGTCGTGAAAGATTGGGTTCTTGACGCGATGGAACGTCATTACATCACATTTCCGGATTCTTATTCCGTCCTTATTCCGACCAAACTACAGGCCAAGTAAACTTTGAAGACAACGGCAATCCTCTACCGTACAAGATACAAAAAAGGAAGGAAACTTCACAGCTATATTGAGGCTTAGATTCAATTAACAAATTAATTTTGTTTTTATCTGTGCTGAGATTTTGCGAATTTCTACTGTTCCTTATAAAATAGTTGTGAGCAATAAAAATGAGGAAGGATCTCACCAAACAATTCAAAATTTAAATAACTTACCATATAAGCATACCAGTCTCTATGTTGTATCATATATTCAAAGAAAAAAAAACTTTTAAACGCATCCTTCACTGCTTGTTATTCGTATCGGACTCATATGCTTTTATAGACTGACCCAATATGAAATAGCTCAAAAACTGAAATACATATACTGTGATCTTTGTCTATAAGGTTTTTTTTTTCTAGCATAAGATATTATAAAAGACAAAAATGCTATTTATACAAATTGAAAAAAAAAACGCAGGCCAATGTATTAAAACTTGTGGGTTCTAATGTTGTACAAAATCTCATGGAGGGTCTTAAGAGAAAAATAAGGCCATTTGGATTTGGAGCGCAACTTGAATCAAGTGGTTGTTTTATTTAACACTCCGAATTTTTTAAGACAATTGGCTCAAGGACGGATCTTTGACAAATCGCTTTGTGTGTTGCAATTTTAACGTGGACAACATTTAGTTTGAAATACGCAGGATTTTGAGAAGGTGATGGTCTTTCCTGCCTTCGGTTCAGCATTAGGTCAGAACGTGCGATGAAATGTGCCAAACTTCAACACGCAGGGTATTCCTTCAGTCAAATCCAGCCAGTCTACCTGCTTCACTGACAGCGTAAAATTTATTTAAAAAAATCAATGTTGATATGCAGTTTTTTGCAGTATCACAAGCTGAAACAGAAGTAGACAACGTTGGATAAAGGGTGAATACGCTAGAGACTAAGTATTCCTTTGCTGGATGAAACGAGCGTGATAGAACTCACATAGGAAGAATTGGGATAATCTACGAGGATGAGTTCTAGGTTTGCGTTACGTTTATATGTGCACCTCGTGCACTGTACGATTCCAACAATGGCAGAAAAAAAATGAATTTTGTTCTCATGAGCTGTTGATTGAAAAAAATAAGTCTAATAAGTTCGTAAAAATAAAACAGCATTTTTTCATGAACTAAGTCTTGCCTCTTTCTGCTTTCATAAGTTCTATTTCAAGTTCATCGGTCAGTAAAAAATATTCTACAAGCAGTGTTGGTTACTGCCGAAAAAATCGGCAGTAAATGTATTGGTGAAGGCATCATACGCAGGAACTCAGTGAGTGAACAAGAGTAGACGTTTTGTAGATTACTTCATTCCATCACGCAAGTCGAATGGACAACAGCCTGCCTGCTTGTGATTCACTCTACGTTGATTGAGTGGCTATGGAAATACGAGTAGGATCGCCAGATGATAATGTTCGGAGACGAGAGATGATAGCATTCATTTGAACAGAATCATTCATTGTCTTTTAGTTGTAATGACAGTGTTGAAAGTTTTGTTAAGTATGTACCGTAAAAAAATCAGCCTTACACAAATTTTTTAAATTGTTTTATGTTTTTTTCCTATCACAAGTATCCGAGAAGTGACTATTTTTTAAGGACTATTGACACAATTCTTTAGCATATGTCTCCATTTTGGGGGGTTACTTCCCGATTATTCAGATTTGGCGAAGATTATAGAATCCATTGGAATTTTCATATGCCTTTATTACTTAATTTCTATAGGATTTGCATATAGAAAAATTGGAATTAGTAATAATGATTTCAGCTACACAGTGTAAAGTTATGTTAATTTATATCGGTGTTTATTGGTCCTTACACAGAAAAAAAAAGCGTTCCCGATAATGATAACGGACCGTGAACTATTTCACGTTTTCAGGATTTTTCTCAATAAGCGTTATTTAGTTTATAATTACGTGATTCAGTTCACGGTTAATTTTTGCTTGCTCTCGAATTCATGACTGCAGACGGATCTGGGCACGAATTTTTTTTCCGTATTTCATAACAACCAAATTGGAATATTTTTTTGCAATCCGTCGAAGTTCAATAAATGACCTTCATTTTTATTTCATTTTCATTCAAAATTTTTATTTCTTTAACAGGATTCTGAGAAAACTCTTTTTTTTTTTGCGTAGAGATAGTAAATGACTCAAGCCATTGGGTTGTAATTTCTGTAACGTTTCCGTGTAAAAAAAATGGACAAAAATTGCCGATTTTTCATGGGTTTACCTTCACTCGCACTGAAGAAACTACCCTCAAATTTTTTTTTTTTTTTTTCCATGAGTCAGCAGACAAAATTTCCAGCTCTATCAATCGAACTCTAACCGTGATGGCAAAAATTCTGCAACAGCTCCATTCAGAAGTGTGCGCGTTCAAAGAACAGCACCCCGCCACGCTTCGAAAACGGACATCGTGCGGCCCATTGTGGACGCCGGATACGCCCGTTCCGGTATCTACAACATCTTGGCACTATTAGACAACAATCAGAGTATCTTTTTAAAGCCCGGTTCCGGACGGCCGTCGACCTGAGCGACAAGAAGCTCCAAAGGATGCCGAAGAGGAAGACCGAGGAAAAGTGGCTACATCGCTGCGTGTGCTTGGCCGGGAGGGTCGGTTCAACCGGCCAAACAGTGAAAAAGTACCTGGCAAACATGAACATACATGTCAGGAAGCGGAAGTCGCGTCCACTGGTTTCAGAGTTGTAGGTAATGACGCAGCGGTAGCGGCTGGAACAAGATGGTCATCTCGGATTTTCCCGGCGAATCGCGACGTAGAGGTGAGTGATGGACGATGAGGTCTATCTCACCCTGGATGGCAATGACTGGCAGGGCACTTCGTATTTTACTTCCCCCACGAAGGAAGTGAGCTCCGAGGTGAAGTTCATTTCACACACCAAGTTCCCCAAGAAGGTGCTGCTGTGGCTGACAATCAGCGAGAAGGGGGATGTCAAAGCCACTCTTCTTTCGCTCCGGACTGGCCGTGAACGGGGAAATTTATAGTACGAAATGCCTGCCGGAAGTTGCGTCGTTCATCAAGAAATACCATAAGGGCAAAGACGCGGTGTTCTGGCCGGATCTGGCGTCGGCCACTACTCGAAGCGATCGTTGGAGGAGATGGAGCGGCTGAATATCGATGTGGTACCCAAGTCGGCGAACCCTCCCAACGTCCCCCAGCTGCGTCCCATCGAGAATTTCTGGGCCAACCTGAAGCGTAAGATCTACTCCAACAATTTTGTGTTGCGAAAACTGAGGAGGAATTGGTAAATAAAACGAAGAAAGAACTCATATACATGCCTACACGCATGTTTTCGTCCGCCATGGCGAATGTTCCGGTGAACTGCCGGAAGGCCGCGCGCAAAGGCGTAGAATTTTAATTACCTTCCATGGGAAATTTATCAAAAGCAATTATCTGTCTTAGCTTTTTTTATCACCATCCAAAAAAGTCCAATTTTTTAATGCAAACGTTACAATTTAAAAAATGATTAGTAAATAGCTTGGAATAAATCCTGATCAAATGCAAATGACAACGGGAATCTTGACAAAAAAAAGAAATTAACATGGAAATTTACGTCAACATTACAAGTTCGAATATGCAATTAATAGATGTGAAAGTGCATTTATAGAAAACTTAAGTTTAGAGCAGGTGATAATGTAAAAAGAAGAAGAATAATTACATCGAATTTACGATTGCATATTCAAAATAACTCACCATCAACATAATACATCAATATCAAAACACGACAATGATATATTTCTATAATGGTATTCGCTATCATACCTTATCATTAAGTTTCTCATTTCACGATAGCACAACTGTGCCTAACAACCTTTAATAACCATTATCACGACGGACGTCTGTTTCTGCTCTAAGTTTACAACTGAAAAGATAAAACAACCTTCAAAGGTCGTCAATGTTTTCATTTTCAAAATGAAAAGAACGATAAGGCACACTTTTTGTGAGTGAATCCAATTTATTGCCAACACGTTTTATGTGTTCAAATTGTAGATGCCAACAGAAGCTATACTGACCATACGGATACCATACAACTTATTTCGTTAGAAAGCCACAAACAATCCCGGAACGGATATGAAATCCCAATCGGAATTCCTTGGAAGATCAACACAGTACGACCAGTGTCATCAATATGCATCCTTCGTCAAAAATAAAACACCGAACGGTAGAAACATTCTGCTGCAACCGTGTCTAAGTTTCATAAAGTTGAGGCAAGTACGTATATAACATACGAAAACAGATACAATAAGACATACCCGCTCATAAACAAACACAACAGAGCCCCTCTCCAGAACTGTGTTAGTGAAACGCTCAAATTATAGCTGCATAATAATGAGTTAATAAGTCATGTTTCAAGTTTTTCCTTCCACTCAGCGTAGAGTTTACACCGTCCGATATCGTCTTGGGGTGCCGCGATTACACCGTCCCACAGAAGACAGTCAGCGATCTCACCAATACCGATTCGCGGAAGACCGGGTGCCTCATGAGTGTTTACCAACACCAAAATCACCGTCGGACGAAAGAAAGAGATCATAGGAAAAAACATGAATTTATTTAAAGAAACTATTTTCCATCGCGAAAAAATGTGTACTACACAAGAGAAGGCGAAAGGAACACGAAGATGGAGAAGAAGAGTACGGGAAAACTGGTTTCTAACTGCACTTCTATCAGTGTCCAAGCTCGGGTGCATTTAACTCAGTCTCGCTCAAGCTGGAGGAAAAATGGTTCGCATTCAAGAAATATTTCTTCTCCATTTTCGGTGTCACACTTGCACTTGGCTGCATGCCATCACTCCATTCACTGATCCGAGTGACAGCAAATGAAGAGCTGCTGTTTTCACTTTCGTTTTCCACTATTTTTCCGATTCTTTTCTGGCTTGGGTATTCGCACAAATTTCAAAGTTCATTGCCGTCCGCCCGTCCATCCTTATCATCACGCAGGCAAAATGTCATAAGGCCTGTACTCGAAAAAAATGCACCATTTTTATCCGTGTGTAACTTTTTTGTCCGTGGGTAAAAATTGATGAAAATCTGGGTATAACTAGTTTGGAGTGAATTGTTTACATGTGCAAAATTTCATAACAATCGGTTCAGTGGTTATTGAGATGTCATCGAAACAAGAAGAAAATCGCCGGAGAATTTTGCGCGCCGTCATGGAAAATCCGACTGCGACCATGAGATGGATCGGAAGACAACTGGGAATCACCCATACAACTGTGTCTCGGGTGGTAAAATCGTTTAAGGAGTCCCAGACGACCGAGCGGCGGGCTGGAAGTGGAAGAAAATCGAAGACAGCTGACCCTGTGAAGGCCCGGAAGGTGTTGGATTATTTCAAGTGTAATCCGAACCTTTCGATTCGCGACGCGGCTCTGAAGGCAAAGTGTTCCGCCTGGTTCGTTCAGCAAACCATGAAACGAGCTGGGCTTCGTGTATTCAAGGTCCGCAAGGCACCGAACCGGCGTGATCAACAAAACACGGCGGCCAAATCCCGCGCAAGGAAGCTGTATCGAGAGTGGTTAACGAAACCGATGTGTGTGGTTATGGATGACGAAACCTACATCAAGGCAGACGCAAAGCAGATACCGGGGCTGGAGTTCTACGTTGCCAAATCACGGTTTGATGTTCCGGAAGACATAAGGAAGAAGAAAGTGGACAAATTCGCCAAAAAATACTTGCTCTGGCAGGCCATATGCCAATGCGGTAAACTGAGTAAACCGTACATCACAACGGGTACCATCAACAGCGAAATTTACCGCACCGAGTGCCTCCAGAAGCGTCTGTTGCCCTTCCTGCGGTCCCACGGAGGCGAGACATTATTTTGGCCGGACCTGGCATCATGCCATTACGCGCGATCGACGTTGGATTGGTACAGAGACAATAACGTTGTTTTTGTACCAAAAACCGCCAACCCCCAAATTCACCAGAGATTCGTCCGGTGGAAAGATTTTGGGCCATAATGAAGGCCAAAGTTCGAAAATCGTCCAAGGTGTTTAAGAACGAGCTGGAGTTGAAGAAAGAATGGATGAAAGTGACCAAAAAGGTCGGCTCCACCATTGCACAAAATGTAATGAGGGTCTTAAGGGAAAGGTGCGGGCTTTCAGCGATGGAAAGGAAATTGAATAAAGTAATTATGCCGAAACATAATCCATATGTATTAGTTCATTCCCTGAAAGTTTCAAGAAAATCCGACTTAAAATAAATTTTTGGCGAACACTTTTGTCTGGTGCATTTTTTTCGAGTACAGGCCTTATGTAGGGACACCATAAGTATTCTAAGGAAACCTGTTCTGATGAAAGTCTCTACTTCTGATATTATTGATGAGTAGTTTTGCTATTGGGTTTAGAGCAATTTGCCCTAAATAACTTACAAAAAACAAACAAACAAGTTTTTTGCTCTTACCTTTTTATTTCAAATTTGACAACAAAGTTGTCTCGAGATGGTTTTTAGAACTTAAAAAGATAAAACTTTTGACGTATACATCTTGCCGATATCTTTTACCTTTTGTGAGTAATTAACGATTTTTTATAAAGTTACGCCCGTTTTCAAACGTGTTTTACTCAAGTTTTAAAAATAACCTATCTCCAGTTTTCAGATATAATATGCAATAATAAAAATACTTGCTGCTGAGAATTTTTTTTTTGTTTGCCTCAACCAGAGAGATCAACATGTGAAAAAGACCTATTTTTTTTACAAAAACCATGATTACCTTTGTTTGATATACGATAGCGACGATTTGAGAACACCAAAAGTTGTATCTTTTATTGTTCTAAAATCAAAGGCAAGACAACTTTGCTGAAAAATTTGAAATAACAAAATTAGAGCACAACAACTGATTTTTATAAGGACACCCGAAGCTACGTAGGAAAAATTGCTCTAATTTGGTCATTTCAAAAAAACACAGAAAAATTTACTCAGTCAAAGTTGCTTAACATTTTCTCATCTACAACTTTATTGAAGGATGTATGCCTTTATTTCTGCATATAAAAAAAGTTAGATTTTAGATTTCTCTGAAAATAAGGACCATCCTAGTTTTCATTCACACCAATAGTAGGGCCTTAATATTAGAAACAACTTCGTAGAAGACAATTCTGCTCCAAAACATCAAACTTAAGCTGAAAATGTATCTTTCCAGCTAAATTCGCATTCTGGACCACTGTGCAGTGGTGATGAATGTACATTGTTCGTAAAATCATCGTCTGCTGCGAAATATTGGATATCGCACACTACCCGAGCAGGAACGAATAACTCGATAACTGGCCTTGGTATTTAAGAGCTCAGATTAAGAGGTAAAATACCTGAGGATAATACCATAAAATTGCTCCCACAATGTTATGCGAATACCAAATTGAGGTAAGACAATACCAAAATAGTACCTCTCAGGTATTCCCAGGTATGCGAAATAACAAGTTTTGTTATTCGAGAGATATTTTGCTTGCAATTCTTAGGTATTTTGTTTAGGTATTTTTTTAATTTTTATTTTTTTTTATTTTTTTAGGTATTTTACCTCTTAATCTGAGCTTTTTAATACCATGGCCAGTTATCAAGATCAAAATTAGGTATTGATATGTTGTTGTCTCTTGCTCGTGTAGGAATTGTGTACTGGTACAATTCAGGGGAACGCGAATGATAGAAAACGGAGAGATAAAAATGTCGCCTTCTTTTTGCTGACAGTTTCAAACAGTTTGCAGATTGCATTCAACTGTATTTAAAGTTCTGTCCAGTTAGAATCCGGAGTCACTTATTGTGTTGCAGCGGGTTTACAGCGGTTTGTTCAGCTAGGCGCCCACTTTCTGTGGTATAAATTTCACGGTGTTTCGTGCAGTGAGTCAAAATTTATTCCAGATGGAAGCCGAGAGGAGTGAAACAATTCTGCACTCCCACGTTGAAAACCCAACGTGGTCCGCAATAAAAATCGTAGTGGAAGATATGACCGCAAGCTGAACTAGAAGATGTTGAGAACCGTCAGAGCAAACCCTGGACTAACAGAAAATGAAAGCACACAAAAATACGCTGCTGCTCGCAGTACCGTTCGAGGAATTCGTTTGCGAGCAGGATATCGTTCTTGTCGAGCCAGCAAGCAACCAAACAGAACGTTGAAGCAAAGTTTCGTCACCAAAACTCGAGCTCGGAAATTGTACCAGCAGGTTTTGACGAAGTACCAAGGATGCCTGCTCATCGACGATGAAACCTACGTCAAAATGGATTTCTGACAGCTTCCTGGCCCACAATTCTACATGGCGACGGCACGAGGAGATGTTACTGCGAAGTTAAAGTTTGCTTTTATGGACATAGACCAAAGTGTTCGTGACGAATAAGACGATGGACTCGAAGCTGTACAAGGAAGAAAGCCTCAAATACCGCGTACTACCTTTCATTAAAGCCCATAAAGGCGAGTTGCCACTACAAAAGGGAAGTGGTACCGCGATAATAACGTAGATTTCATCGATAAAAACATAAATCTACCCAACTGCCCGCAGTTCCGGCGCATCGAGAGATTTTGGGCAGTAATGAATCGGAAGCTTAAGAAAAGTGGAAAAACGGCTCGGGACGCGACTCAGATGACCAAAATGTGGAACAAATGTGCCAAGGAAGTTGATTCCGGAGGTGTGCAGCGTTTGATGGGAGGAATAAAGAAGAAAGTGCGAATTTTCATTAGAAACGAAGAGAAATGATTTGTATTGATATATTTTTCCTTAAAGTACAGTGAATTACCTTTGTTTTGATGTATTAAACTTATTTGTACGTCAATCCGCTACCGAGATACATCTTTTCCGGGATAAGACGCGCCACCTGAAGGAGTTCGAGAGCAAAGATATGGAGTAGCTGTATCGTTCTCAAGAAACGCGAAATTTCTACAAGAATCTCAACGCATCACGCAAAGGCTTTGTGTCGCGAGACAAAACGTTGGAGGTATCTTGGCGGATGAGCGTTAGGTGATAGAAAGGTGCAAGCATCACTACGATAAACACCTGCATGGCGCAGAGGCGAAACATCAAGACAGCAGGAGAAATGACTTCGTCGGAACGGCGGAGGAGGGAGATGTGCCAACTCCCACGATAAGCAAAGTTGAGGATGCCATTAAACAGCTTAAGAACAACAAGGCAGCTGGGGAGGATAGAATCGGGGTGGAAATGGGTTCGGATAAGTTGGCAATTGTCTGCACCGACTGATAGTTAGGATCTGGGATACAGAACAGCTAGTTGGAATGTGCGATCTACCGAGCGATCACCGTTCTCAACGCGGCCAACAAAGTTTCCGCCGCCTATCGCTCCTAGCAAACGGATTTGTGGAAAATTATCAAGCCGGTTTTGTGGACCAGTGATGATCCAACAGATCAAATATTTACGTTATGGAAGATCCTCTAAAAGTGTAGCGAATATCAAGTTCCTACGCACGATTTATTCATGGATTTTAAGGCAACATACGATACTATTGATCGTGAAGAACGGTTTTCCCGGACTGATCAAGGCAACGATGGGATTTCCTGCCTCCTGTGCAACATTGCGCTAGAAGGTGTTATAAATCGTGCGGGTTTTGACATGCGGGGACCGATTTTTAATAAATCCAGTCAAATCATTTGCTTCGCTGACGACGTGGACATTGTCGGAAGAACGTTTCAGTCGGTTACTGAGCTGTTACCAGGCTAACACGTGAAGCAGAAAAGCTTGAATTAATGGCAAATACGCCGAAGACTAAGTAACTGCAAAGCCGAGCGCGCACAGACAGAAGTGCGATTATCGACGGAGATGAGTTCGAGGTGGTAGATGAGTTTCTGTATACTATAGCCCTCCGAAAAGCAAGTGGGTTGCCGTCAGGTCTTGCAAGCCAGCAGGAAAACAAGCAAGTACAGTAACGTAAACAGCAGAATACGGACCGGAACAATCGCAAAGAGCACAGCAACGAAACAGGACTAGTGATTAAAAACTCGGTACGTGGAACTGCAGATCACTTCAATTCGTCGGAAGCACCCATATAATGTCCGAAATTACTGGAGGGTTGTAAGTTTGGCATCGTAGCGCTGCAGGAGGTGTTTTGGAAAGGATCTATGGTTCGTTAGTTTAAAGGTAACGGAGCACCTGTCATAGTGATGGGCGTAATGCAGAAGCGCGTGATTGAGTGCTGGTCGATGATGAATGTGCAGGTTGAAGATCAAGCGTCGGTTCTTCAAATTGTCAACGTGCATAACCCGCACTTCAGAAGCACTGGTGATGATAAGGATACTTTTAAGCGCAGCTAGATTGTGAATACGACCGCAATCCAGGCCATGAAGTGAAGATCATCATAGAAGATTTGAATGGCTAGGTTGGCCAGGAGGAGGAGTTTAGACCGACTATTGGAAGGTTCAGCGCTCACCAGCGGACAAACGACAACAGCCTAAGACTTGAATTCACCGCCTCCAAGAATATGGCCATTCATAGCATCTTCACCCAGTAGTGCAAGTATTCCTGGACATTACCGCACAAATTGCAAAGCGACCACGTTTTAATTGATGGACGGTACTTCTCCGTCATAATCGACGTCAGAATCTATGGTGGCGCTAACATAGAGGACCACTACCTGCAGATGGTGAATCTGCGACCAAAAATATCCGTCGTTAACAACGTACCTTACCGTTACCGCATGTCACCACAGAGTTGTGGGGTATGTGGAAAAGAGACCATGGGACAATTGGTTCGACAAAGAGTGTAGGGAGTTTTGGAGAAGAAGGACGCACCGCGGGCAGTAATTCTGCAACACGAAACCCAGCAGAACGGGGACCATTATAATTGGAAGCGACCCACCTGATACGGGAGAAAACGCTGCCTGGAAGAAGCGGAGTTTGTGGAAATGGATCAGCTGCACCGCACTCAAGTAACGCGCACGTTCTATCAGAAGCTTAACACATCTCTTATGCAACGAGCCGAAATGTACGTGAGGTGGTTGATAGGTGGAAGCAGCACTAAGACGATGGCGCAGAAGACCAAGACAGTGGAAAAAATAACTACGTCAGCACGGCGAACTATGGGAACAAACCAGCGCCCATGCTGGGGAGAAGTAAAGGATGCTATCTAACCTTTCAAGAATAACGAGGTGGCTGGCAAGGATAGTATTGGAGCTGAACTTATCAAGAAGGGCCCAGACAAGCGGTCTATTTGTCTGCATCGGCCGATAGTCTGAATCTGAGAAACTGAACAGCTACCGGAGGAGTGGAAGCAAAGAGCGACAAGTTGAGGTGTGAGACCTATCAAGCCATCACAATCCTAAATACCGCCTAAAAAGTGCTATCTCCAACAGTAAATGAGTTCGTGGGAAGTCATCAGGCCAGTTTCACCGACGGGCGCTTGACAACGACAGTATCGACCGCACAGAGCTAGCAGAATTATGAACGAAAGCGGCTTTCCCGGGAAATTCACAAGACTTTTAATAGCTACGATGGACGGTGTGCAAAACTACGCGAAGACTTCGAAAGAATATTCTAGCTCGTTTGAATTACGTCGTAGACTTCGACAAGGTGAAGGACTTTCAAGTCTGGTGCTCAACATTGCGGTGGAAGGTGGCTTGCAAAGAGCCAGGCCCATCAGCCAAGAAACGATTTCCACACGTTCCAGTCAGTTAGTTTGTTTCGCGGATGTTTTATGTCTTTGATTTTTTGACTTTTACTAATAAATGAAAAAAAAGGTCAATTTCATGTCTTTAAAGAAAAAATGCTCGACCAAGTTTTTGAAGATTGATTATGAATAAGACACATATGGGCCGAAATTAGGGAAAGATTGTTTCATCAATTTTTTTATTAAAAAAAAGGATACATTAATGTTGTCCAGATGACACATCAATTTGACAAAAATCATAAGGCATAAGGCGTAGATGATTTTTATCGCCAGTTCAAGATCTACAGAGTGAGTGGTTATTCCTGTCAGTGTTTTTAAACATCTGTAACTTTAGGTGGGCTGATCACAGACATGTTTGTACATTGTTCTTTTAAAGTGTATTCTTATTTTAACGCGGCTTGCAAGTTTGTTTTGAATTTTCCTTCGTCTGAGACTCGTGGTAATCATAGACGCGAAAAGGGAGCTTGTGATAAGTCTGTTTTTACACTAAAATGTGTACTATTTAAAAAAAAAAAAAAGAAACCACCCGTAATAAACGAAGAATTCATCTTTCGCACCATCAAACGCCGGTTCTTGGAAATACCTCCCAGACCTGGCCGTAAACGCACTGTCAGGTGTCCGGTAGCCATCAAACGAGTGAGAGAGCGAATTCAGCGGAATCCTGGTAAGTCTGTCCAAAGAACTGGGAATGTCGCAGTCAACGATCAGGAGTATTTTAAAAGACGACCTTGGACTAAATCCTTGACCTTGGCTTGACTGAAAAGCAGAAGATTGCAAGGGTCGAATGATGTCGGAAGCTGCTCAAGCGGCACTGTGATTGTCCTGTCTGCTACAGGAACACCGCAACCAGCAAAATGATCGGGTGTACGCAGTACATCTTTCTGATATTCCTCGTAATATACTAGCTGTTCAAAGGTTCCAGCATGTTTAAAGGGTGATGGGTTGGGGATGTTTTTTCAAAACTTTGAAGGTTCCATTGCTGTTCATTGAACTTGGTGTTTAAATCATATTTACTGTTACATCGATAATGTTTTGAAAAACCATTTGCTTCCCTTCGTCAAGAAACTTTACCAGAATGCACCATACCAAACCTAGCACTTCCAACAAAACTCAACATAACAACTTGACAGGCTTGGTGTGAGGCCAGTTTTCGGGTTTTTATTTCGTCGAAAGAATGACCTGTCTCTTCACCTGACTTGAATCCTCTCGACTTCTATGCATAGGGCTACATGCTGGGCAAAATGGGGCATACCAAAGAACTAACTTTTAGAATACATTTGGTGAAAATATGGAATGACATGGCTCAAGATATCGTGCGTGCCAGCTGTGACGCTTTCCAACAACGCATGCGGCTGGCAATTATGACAAAGAGAGAAAGACTTCAACAGAACTTATTTAAGACAAATGTTAAAGATATACCAAACAGGAAATACATTGAAAATTAGAATTCATGCGAGCTTCTAATTTTTATGACCATATACTTTACTGACGGGAATTCCCACTCACCCTGTATTAGTCAACATTAGAGCCATTTCCTCTATTTCGATAGATTTATGATTGAAGAACATGGTTTTTGTGTAAATCCAAACTTTCTAATTTCTGAAGCAACTCCACAATAAAGTTCGTGTAACAAATTATTTATGTTATTATACAGGTCAAGTCTTCTTTATTTGACACTTTATACATAATTTGATATTCGTTTTTTGTTCATATTTTGAGCGCTTAAATACACCGAGCATTAAAGATTTCGATGCGATTTGAACTCAAGTTTCCGCCGAGAGATATTATCAGCCTCAAACCAAATGGGTGGGTCTTCCTGTCCATCGTTATAAACACCGTAACCATAATTTCAGTACTTCTTACACAATACCGAAACCTAGGTCAACCCTAAGATCCATTTTCGCCGGTAGATTCAAGTGCCTCTATTTATCACCGAAGGAAATCACTTTCACTGCGCCGTCCGGTATTTAAGTTACATCCATATGTCCATATTTAACGTTCATTTACTCGCAAACAAGTAAATTTTTTGTCTCAACGCCCATCATGTAACATCTAACAAGCATCTCCCAGTTGTCTCGCTGTTATGTTGATCGCATTTTCCTTTCCTATTAGTTTATGTTTTATTTTTTTACGTTCATCACGCCGCTGATCATCATGCTGGATAGTGTCAATCTGGCCTTCTTTAAATGGCCATTTAATGAGCACGTCGTCGTCGTCGTCGGCGGCGGTGGCAGTGAAGCGCAAACAAGTCTTAGACCTTCGCTAAACTCACAAAGAAAGATGCTATGTCTGCCTCTGCAATGCAGCTGCATAACACCCCACTTTTTTGCTCTTTTTGCTCTCTCCTTCTCTCAGTACAAATAAATCTTGTTCCACTTCCGATCTACATAAGTTAAGTTGACGATAGCAAAAAAAAAATCACCGTTTACACATCAATCGGTTGAGTCATTCACGAACGTTAGTTGACGTGGCAAAAAAGAAGCCGCCAGAACTGATTCTAGTACCAGCTCAAGAATGCTTCTCGCTAGTGCTTCTCTTACTCAATAATATCAGTTCAATTCGAGTGCGGAGGAGATCTAAGACTATTTTCTACACGCCGGAATCTGGGACGGATATGTCATGTGAGTCGGAAGTTTTGTTTTGGTTTCCACGCATCGCCCTCCAACTAGTTCAGGCGATGCGTTTCGATCCGCTGCTATTTGCATAGACTCGTCAAAATTGCATTTTCAAAGACTTTAACGTCCTTATGCCGCGGACTTCCAGGATAATTCCTCGCGACACAACTTTATTCCAGTGCGGTCTTACATTCAAACCTACTCGATTGGAATACAACCCACAAGTTTCGACCGAGCTAACTTGAATGTTAGCGAGACACAGAGTTACTACAACACACCAAATGTTGATCAAAATTCAGTCAAGCATTTCTGTAGATCAACCTCCTTCGGTCCTGCTGATCGCGGGCAAATCAATGTGTGCACGTATTTTCATCATACCCTTCAAGTGAGAGAGAAAAATGGATAGATATATGCAACTACTTTCCCCGGGCCCAAGCCAGACCGGACTGTGGGATGGTTTATTTGCAACCGGTAATGGTTTTCCCCCTGTATGCCCCCCCCCCCCCCCCCCCCCCCGCAAAATGCATTCAACACAGTTATTTACTCGCTTGCTATTCCACACCTCATAAATTTCGCCTAGGTTGATCACATACGGGCGATAACGGACGAACGGTCGTAGAAACAGGCAGATATATATTCCTGTGTAGACTTCTACATGTCCCATGGTAGCTGCAAGCTCCTTTCCTCCTTTCCTTCCATTCCAAGCGAAGTTTGAAAAGACGATTGATTGCACACTTTTTAGACTAGAATGATTAAAAAAATAACGTCTAGGAACAAATTATTAGTCGAAAATAACGCCAATTCAATTCAGTGTGTGAAACGCCATACGGTTGAGTCATCAACAGCATGCAAATTCTACACATTCCGTATGGTGATTCAAAACTGAACCAAACCTAGCAACCTACTCTTCACACACAATGCAAACCACTGACTGCTACCGTAGACAATCTCTTCTTTCCCGCCGATAATTACGTAAAATTTTTCCGACTTTTCATTCGCCATTCCTTCTGTTTCTTCCACCGTCGCATGATCGCAAAATAAACAAACCAGCTCAAAAGAGACGGAAGAGAATGGTTGTCAAAACCAACGGTCGGTGGTGGCAGTTGAATTTGTGGCATTTCTTCCCATCGTTTTTCCCCACAACCAACATATCCCCCGTCGTCGGTCGGGAAAAATTGGTTCATCGCCGAAATTGAATCCCTTCACGACGCGGTAGCAATCGAGGGGGAATGGGATTGGTCTTGGGACTCTTCCGTGTTTTTGCCATTTCACAATGCACTTTTTTATGTCAACTTCAAACATTCGAACTCGAATGCGTTGTAAATCCAAATGTTTATGCTGGCAATGGGATTCTCCTGTGCATACAAGAACACGCAACATTTTCGGTTTCATGCGAAATCAGCTGATTCTAAGAATAGCCCGAGCAGAATGCATTTTAACATTTACTAGGATAGGTATCTGCTAGATGAAGCTGTTATGTTGCTACAGCGAAACTCGAAAAAAAAAATATGATGGTGCAATTAAAAACAAACGTTTCACGAGTAATATTATCGATGATATATCCATTATTCAGTGTGCAAGTGTGTAGGCGCATCACCACAATCTAAAATAACCGTGACGCGCGCGCTTCTTAGATTTACTGATGTTCATCTATCCACTTTGTCAAATAACTGATTCATTCGCTCAATTTACCGACTCGATTGCCAACCATATGTCATTCATCGTGAGCTCCGCCAAATGTAACACCAAGCAACGTACCTGAAAAGAAACAAGACAAAATACAATTTAGTTAATCCATTCTCAAGTGGGTCGAAGAATGTATGGTATCTTAATTTTAAATCCTTCCATTTTATTGAAAAATAAATTACAGGAACGTCATCACTTATCAAATCAATAGGAGTTGGCAAATATGCCATTTGCTTTTGTTTTATGATTTAATCCTTGGAGAAGCACCCCGTTTACTTTCCGATAAGGTAACAGCGATGGAGGACGTTCAACTTTCTTAATGTCAATAATGCAATCAGATTGAAGCCCATAACATGGGCACATGTGTAACTTGTTTATTACCGTATCGTAACGCGCGAGACAGACATAAATATCAAACAATATAACAAATAATAACATTAGACTCTAGCAGAAACAAGCACGTCAAAACGAGAAACAGAAAAAATCATCAACCACATTCATGACCCATTTGCATGCCTTAGAGACGACGCGTGAGTGAGGCAAGCCTGTTGCATAGCCAATCGCATCGCTGCTGTTGCAATTCATGCGTGTGTAGGCGATGCGAGGCAAGGTAGGAGCTGTGCCCTGAACACTCCGAACGGGGTCGTCGGGGTTCTGTTGTAAAAACTTGGCAGAATATATAATACGATATGGCCAGGTACGGACGAAGTTCTTGCGAAACGGCCTGCGCTGTGATCAATATATCGATATATGGCAAGTGTCATAAATATTGTCGGCTTTCGCCATAGAAGAAAGCCATCGCAATAGATCGATAGATTATTAGCAGTTGTTTTTTATGAGGGCAAATGCCTCTGAGAATGCGTAACGAAAACTGAAAGCAAATGTTCAGTTGTGAACTATCTAGCTATGCGAAAAACGATACACCAACAGTGTTTGTTGTGTCTAAAATCAAGTAACTCAGAAACTGTCATTATGAACATTAATGGACGACAACTACCTCATGAGACTACAGAATCCCATTTCCATGTTCCTTCGTCCAATCCATCCCTAAGAAATGTCACATACTTCAACCTCTGGTAACCCGGTAGTAAGCGGTCCAAGTCCTACGAAACATTGTATTAAGTTAATCACTTCATCAAAAAAGAAAAAGAAAAACATCGGCTCCGTACAGCTAACGCGATTGAGAATACCAAATAAACGAACTAGTTTAAAAAATGAACGTTAGTAGCAATGCGGAAGCATTAGTAACTAACAAAAAACTCTGCACAATTCAATAATTAGTTGTTACAGGTTTCAGGATCATATTTACCGCGAAACTTAGCTCTAGTTAGCTATAAAGTTCAATAAGCACGATCCAGTTAAAAGAACATACATTACCCACGTCACGCGAAGTGCAATAACTTAGTGATCAAATCTCGACATCCAACCCGACACGATTCGGCAAGGCTTCTACACTCGCAGTTATTCCGAAGGTCCGTAACAGTAGAAGATCGATACAGCTATTCATTTTATTGGTGTAACAACCTTACAATGGCAAAGCCTCGTCTACGACATTTCGCCAATGTACCCGGCTCATGACTGCTTCTCTACAACCTTGTTGACGAACCACACTCACCCGTTTTCCGGCAATCTTGTAACATGCTTAGCATTCACCACTTCCTGGATGCTGGGTTCGCCGTAGAGTTGGGAGAGCTCGTTGTTCATCTTCTGCACACCGCCAAAGATGGTCCTAAGCACACGACGTTCGAAAACATCAAGTAATTGCAGGTGTTCCTCGAGCATTGTCCACGTCTCATGCCCGTAGAGAACCACCAGCGTTTTGTACATGGTACAAAACACATGAGGGCGAATCTTTGTTGACCGCACAGTTCTTCTGAAGCCTATAGTAAGCACGACTTTATTTATTTATTTAGTCAGCACCAACAGGCTTAATAAAGCCCCAATGGTGGTATTAAAAATATGACGAGTACAATAAACTTAAACTTAAATATCAAACCACAACACACTTGTTCATAAAGGTCTACATTTCAGAAAAATATGACGTGAAGCGCCTGCGCAGAGTTTGCCGAGGGACATGGTAGTTGAACATTGTCGAGACTCTATTAAAAACACGCTGCAGTTCTCCGATGATATAATTGTTTCCACGAATTGGCATCCTCAGCATTATGCTATTGCGCAATGCCCTTGGTTGAACGTTATTATTAATCTGCTCCAGGATGGCGCTGCAATCGATTCGACCTTGTAAAATGTCTGCAACAAAGAGAGCCCTGGATGTGTCACGACGAAACCGAAGCAGTGCAAGATCGATCAATCGACAACGACTCTCGTAACTCGGCATACGAAACGGGTCTCTCCAAGGCAACCTTCTCAAACCGAAGCGTTAAAACCTGCGTTGAACAGATTCGACTCTATTCCCGCCATTAATATAGCTCGGATTCCAGACGGTAGAGCAATACTCCAGACTGTCAGCTGACGATCAGTGAGGTAGGAGCGAAACCATTGTAAGAAACTTCCATTTACTCCAAGCTTATGTAGTTTTGCGATAGCGATGTCGTGGTTGAGCTTGTCAAAAGCTGCTGAACGGTATGTATAGATGACGTCCGTTTGCGCCCTTTCGGCTCTATTTTCCGTAATAAACGAAGTGTGACACAACAGATTACTGGTAGTGGAACGGCTGACCATGAACCCGTGTTGATCTTCACTTAAGTATTGCTTGCAGTGGGAGAGTAGAGGGTCTATAATAACGAGCTCAAATAGTTTCGATACCGCGCTCAAAAACGAAATGCCTCGGTAATTATACACATCTCGTTTGGTTCCCTTCTTGTGAACTGGAAAAAAGTGAGCAACCTTCCAACACGAAGGAAATATGCCACTTGATGTAGAAATCCGGAACAGACGATGCAAGGGGGCCAGCAGAATGGAAATGTGTTTCTTTAAAAATACTGACGGAACACCATCTGGGCCAGGATTGAAGGATGACTTCAGCTACGATGCGGCGTTGGAGATCATCTCAATACTGATATCGACTGCACCAAATGAGTGACCATGCAGGGGAACGTTGTTCGTAGCCGCAGTTATCTGATCGTCAGTAACATTTTCGTCAGTGAATATGCTGGCAAACTTGATCGAAAACAAGCGGAAAATATCCTGAGGAATGGAAGCGGTTTCGCCGTTCAAGACCAGAGACCGAAATTTTCGCCTACTTGAGAAGAGAAACGTCCCTTTTCACCCGCTTGGAGAACCAGATGAGAATGTGAGAAGCGAGAGACTATTATACGCTCACAGCAGTTTTCGTGAGAAAAGCAATGGCGATTTATAATTTTCGGAGAGCATGAATAGCTGATAAATCGTTTCTTTTTCAGTGAATCCTAGATGCCGATAATTATTTTTCACTTACTTTTGGACACCTGAAAATGCACCAGTCTTCATTTATCATTTATGGTCCATGCACCAGTTTTTCATTTATGGTCCATGGCGGTACCAGTGTGCACCGAATTGGCCTTATTTTCGGTTTTGCTCCTCATATACGATCTAGGTAGCATGTTTTCAGTGAAAAATGTGACATGAGAAAATATTTTCGTTGGATTTTGGAGAGAGATATTTTCGCATATGCAAGAGAGAGGATAATGAATTATCGGCGAAAAAGGAGAGATGAAAATGTGAGCGGTTCGTTTCTCATCGATAACCTGCTTGAGAGAGAGAGCATGGTTTTCACCCAGCTGAGTGAGAATTTCTATCTCTGTTCAAGACCATGGACGATGGTAGTCCAGACTCCCTGTGCTGCTGATTAACATATCTCCAAAAAGATTTCCGACGTGATTTCAGCTTTATTTGGACATTTTGTTGGTATCGAGAGTAGCATAGACGACTAACCCGCTTGAACTCGTAATTTAGCCTCACGTAGAAATGTTTCAAGGGAAGCGTGCGATATTTAGTGTATCTTCTTAGTGCTGCTCTTTTGGTCGATGTAAGCTTTTTTAGATCCTTCGTCTGCCACGGATGAAGAGAGTCTTTCTGGCGAATAGTTTTCGGCACATGCATGTCAATGACGTATGCCAAGACATGAGAAAATATGAGACCGGCATTGTTAACGTCGTCAGCGTCCAGAATTGTATCCTAGTCTATGTTGGCCAGCACCTCGGTTATGCTACGATCGTCGGCTTTCCGGAAATCATACGACACAGGCGCTGGAAAGTCAGCGTAGTTGTTTGTCCAGACTTTCAGGAATGGAAACGACTAGAGGTGGATGATTTGGGACATGCTTAACCAACGGGGCGGGGGCCGTAGAGATGAATGGAACGGTGTCTCGAGCACTTACAAAACAGAGGTCCAAGCTGCGGTGATTTTCGTTCACTACGTGGTTAATTTAGGAGAGTGTTGCCACGCTATAGCAATCGAGAAGATGTAAAGCTTCTGAATGAAGCACGGATCTATCGCAGGATGGAGAAAGCCACTGGAAGACGATTTCCACGAAATACCGGCCAAATTGAAGTCACCTAGCACCATAAACTCATCCGTTGAAGCCGAGTTTTCAACTATAGAGAAAACGGAGCGGCAATGCGCCTCAATGAATTCGGTATAACGTGTCAGATCAGGTGGAATATACACAGCACACAGAAACAGTGTTCTATCCAATAGTCTAACAGTGAGCCAGATCTGCTCCAAACACTCCCATTCGCTATTTTCGATAGGTTTCGTCCGCAACGAACCGCTATTAGAACACCACCTCCAGTAGATTTCCTGCTGTTGCTGGGATTTCTATCGCATCGGAAAACCTCATAATCGGGTCCAAATACTTGGTTGGACAGTGTGCGACCATCGAGCCAAGTCTCGATCAGGACGATAACATCATAGCAGCGAGCAGCGATAGCCAACCGGTAGTCAAGGACATTAGAATTAATTCCACCAACGTTCTGGTAGAAAATTATGAGGTCCTGTGTACGGCAGACGGACGAATTGGGCTGAACGGATTTTCTCCTTCCTAACTTCAGGAGCGAGGCAGCTTCAACACAATCGGTGACAGGTTCGGAACCATCAGGGATGGCAGACGGCGGAACTATAGTTGCGTATGAGGTAGCAGAGGCGATTCCAGCATGCCAACTTGCAGGTGAGCACGAGGAATTGGAGGTACTGGAATTGGGAACATCATCAGGCTGCGAAAATTCACGTTTATGTTTGAACTTGCCTGACGTAGCAAGTTGGGATCCACATCTATGCTCAGGGCCAGGACGACTAAGAAGAACGCTGGCTGCTACAGGCTCGACTGAGTTAGTGGAACTGGGGACTCCCATATTGCTTTCTACGGTGCGTTCTGGGTGTCCATAAAGAGTCTCGTCCGATTTTGAAGCGAGCCATATTGTCTGATGTGCGGTCGGTGATGTCAAAAGCTCATGTTGAGAATGGGCGGCCCATAGTGTGCTGAAATTCGAAACAGCATAAGGCAGTGAACGATCGAGTGAAGGTGAATGGTGCAAATTGTACTTGCCTGACGGAGCAGGTTGGGAGACCCCCAGTCTACATCTAATCCCAGGGCCAGGACGAATATGATGTACGCTGGCTGCAACCGGCACGACTGCGTTAAAGGAACTGGGGACTCCCATATTGCTTTCTATGGTGCGTCCTGGACGTCCAGGATCTAGGAGTGGTGATTAGATGTCGTCCGAGATGGAAGGTGGATTGGTTTGTGAGGCTGGAGTCACAAAAGGGACTGGTGTGCGGACAGGTGCTGGTGTTCTCAAGGGGGTTCCGACTGGAGTGCCAACATGTGTTTGAGCAACGGTAATCGACACAGCAGGAAGAAGCCAAACAGCGTATTTTGGCTGACCTTCAAATTTTCTAAACACAATTTCGTCTGGCCAGGTGCCTGTATCTAATGCCGCATCTTTAAGTTCGACAGGAACGCCTACCTTGACCGATACGAAGTTCATCGAACTAAGGACTAATTCTGCGATTACCCTGCCACCTGTTGGACAGTTCACCGGTCATTAGTCAACACATACTAGTTGCCTATATACCGTGAAAATTTGACAGCTCCATCAGTTTGTTTACGGCAGCTATGGCGAGAACAGTAAAACAACTTCGATCTATGGTTTGTTCGTATCGCCTGCTCCATCCGGGTCTAAAAAAGTCGGCCATCGTGGCCCACTTCGTGTAGGCCGGATACGATCGCGGAAACATCTACAAGATTCTGGCACTTCTGGAGAAGTGAGAGTCCATCGAGTGGAAGCCTGGTTCCAGCTGTCCGACTGTTTTAAGCGACCGGAAGATTCAACAGAAACTCAAATGGAAGACGGAAAGCAAGGCGGCCACTTCTTTCCGTGCGTTGGGCCGGGAGGTCAGTGCGACCGGCCAAACGGTCAAGAGGTATTTGGCCAAAATAGACATCTATATGCGGAAGAGTTAGTCTAAGCCAGCCGTGTCGGAGAACCAAGCGGAAACCCAGAAACAACGGCCGAAGATTCTGGTCAAAAAGATCTTCCCGGCGAAGCGGAACGTGGTGGTCGTTATGGACGACGAGACGTTGGACGGCAACGACTGGCAAGGCAAAGGCTACTTCACCTCCCCGACAAAAGAAATTAGGAGCGATGTGAAGTACATAGCACACACGGAGTTCCCAAAGCAGCTGTCGCTGTGGCTCACGTCCCCTCTTTTTTTTTTTTTTGTCGGGCTGACAGTGAACGGCGAGATCTACAGTACGAAATGCTTCCCAGAAATTGCCACCTTCATTGAAAAGTAGCACAAGGATGACAACGTGGCGTTTTGGCCGGATCTAGCGTCGGCCCACTACTTGAAGCGGGCTATTGAGCACATGGAGCGGTTGGGCATTCCGGTGGTACCCAAGCAGGCTAACTCTCCCAACGCGCCTCAGCTCCATCCATTCGAGAAGGTTTGGGCCAATTTGAAGAGGAGAGGGTATTCAAATAATTTCGTGGCCAAAACAACGGATGATTTGATCAAAAAGGCACCCAGGAACTGAAGAATATGGACAGATGATGCGTCGGTACCTAATATTTACAGCATTTTTGGAGCATTTGCCGTACAATGAAGATCTGGTCCGAACTCATTCGCTGTTGGTGATAGATGACAGAAGGTGATCAGGGATAGCACTTTGTGGGCTCTGTCACCTTTCTTGTAGATAGGGCATATAAGCCCTTGCGTCCACTCCTCCGGTAGTTGTTCGGTTTCCCAGATTCGAAATATCAGCCGATGTAGACAGATGGACAGCTTCTCCGGGCTCATCTTCATGAGTTCTGCTTCGATACCATCCTTGCCAGCCAGTTGTGCTTGAACTGTTTAATAGCTTCGTTAGCTTCTCACAGCGTGGGAGCTGGTTTGTTCCTATCGTACGCCATGCTGACGTAGTCCTTTTGCCGCTGAATTCGTCTTCTGCGCTTGTGTCCTCTGCACCTTGTTCGTCGTAGTGCTGTTTCCACCTATCAATCACCACACCTCCATCCGTCAAAATGCCTCCATCCTTATCCCTACACATTTCGGATCGTGGTACAAAACCTTTGCGAGATATGTTGAGCGTCTGATAGAACTTCTTGAGTGCGTTGAAGTTGCTCCATTTCCTCACACTACGCTTCTTCCAGGCGGCGTTTTTTCTCCCAGAATAGTCGGGTTTCCTGTTGCCGTTCCGTCTATAACAGTTCACGTTCTGTCGAGTCTCGTGCTGCAGCATTATTTCCCGCGATGCGTCCTTCTCCTCCAAAACCTCCCTACACTTCACTTCGAACCAATCGATCCATGGGTTCTGTTCCACATACCCGACGGCGTTCTCAGCTGCGTCGTTATGGATTTTTTCATATTATTCGTCAAGCAACCCGTATCCGTCAACGCTGCTTCGATACTCTGTGCATAGGACATCCGATTGCCTCAGTCGTTCGAGATTGTACCGTGGCGGGCGACGGTACCGTATGTTGTTAACGACGGATAGTTTTGGTCGCAGTTTTACCATCACCAGTGAGTGGTCCTTGCCGATGTTAGCGCCATTATAGGTTCTGATGTCGACTAAGTCGGATAAGTACCGTCCATCAATTAAAACGAGGTCGTTTTGCGATTATGCTGCTTGCTTGTTTTTCAGCTGGCTTGCAAGGCCTGACGCCAATATCTTAGATTTCCGGAGGGCCATAGTGCACAGTTTAGAGTAACACCAAAGATGGTAAACGAACAATCGCTGTTTTGAGCCGCTCCTGACATGGAGAACAGACGCTCGGGTTTTTATTGGCATTTCCTTCAAATACAGTGCTAAATAGCTTGGTTTTGTATCGATTAAACCAAGCTATTTAGCACTGTATTTGAAGGAAATGCCAATAAAAACCCGAGCCATATTAAGTATGAAATCTAAGAAGACTTCCAGAGTCGATCGCCCATAATCAAAGATGCTTAAAGCTTGACACTGGTTGTCAGTGTTGGCAGTAATAACAACATTATCACCACCGCCACCACCACACCACAACATCAGCTCATATGGTGAAAACACCAGTAAAAGATCACAAACGCTTATTTAGTTGACCCAACGCCGAATACCAAATAATATTCTAGAACAAATTCCTCGAAATCACATCTTGATCCTTTTCAACTTGCCAGTATCACCACCTACAACGACGCCCCCTGTCAAACACAATTAAAACAACAGCCACAGCATTCAACACAACGGTACTACTGTGCTGAAAAAGACGAAATATTCTCTGATCTTGGGAGGTATTGCTCGCCCGCCAGTTCCGACAGCTAATTCGGAACTACAATTCAGTCTATATTAATTTGCTCAATGAGGCCAAAAAGTGCCTGGAAGAGTGCAGAGAGTTTTAGTACAGTACTTATTATTTTAATCAGTCCATGCATGACTTGCCAGAGACCGTATCAATGCTCAATGATAAGCGTAGCACATGCTAGCCGCTCAAGAAGCAGCTGCTGCAGAACACTAAACGGGAAGCAGAACCTCATGAATTGCACCGATGTGAACTTAGTACGGGTGAGAAGACAGAACTACTCCGGAAAGAAATGGAACTCCGTCGGCGCGCATATAACCATTCGAATAAACGCAACGCCAAAAATCTGTCACGGGCGTTGGTGAAGAGTAGATTCAAATCCTTCGCTCAGGAGTCAAGGATTGAAGATCTCCAGGATCAACTCAAGACGAAAACCGAGGAACTCGTCTTATCTTGGAATAGTACCATCGGTCACCACCAGCTGAAGAACAGTCGATGCCGATGGCGTCGGAATCGGCATTGTAGATGGACGATATAAAATAGAACGACTGGGTTCCCTGAGTACTGGAAAACTGGATGACGAGCTAAAGGAGATTAGATTGGATTTGGATTGCATTTGGATTGTATTTGGATTGGATTTGGATTGGATTGGATTTGGATTGGATTTGGATTGGATTTGGATTGGATTTGGATTTGAATTGCATTTGGATTGGATTTGGATTAAATTTGAAGTGGATTTTGATTGGATTTGGATTGGATTGATTTTGGATTGGATTTGGATTTGATTTGAATTTGAAGTGGATTTGGATTGGATTGGATTGGATTTTGGTTTGGATTCGGATTTGGATTGGATATGAGTTGGATTGGAATTGGATTGGGATTGGATTGGATTTGAATTGAAATTGGATAGGATTTGGAGTGGATTAGAAGTGCATTTGAAGTGTAACTGGAGTTGAATTCTGTTTTGATTTAGAATTAAATTAGGTTTGAATTTCGATAACGCTTAGGATTATTTTGGAATTGAATTGGATTGGATTCAGATTGAATTGGATTTGGATTGGATTGGTATTGGATTGGATTTGGATTGGTTTTGGATTGATTTTGGATTGGATTTGGATTGGATTTGGATTGGATTTAGATTGGATTTCTATTGGATTTGGATTTGGATTTGGATTAAATTTGAAGTGGATTTTGATTGGATTTGGATTGGATTTTGGTTTGGATGTGGACTTGGATTGCATTGGATTTGGATTAGAATGCATTTGGAGTGTATTTGGAGTGGATTTGAGTTGGATTCTGATTTGATTTAGAATTAAATTATGTTTAAATTTCGATAAGGCTTATAATTATTTTGGAATTGAATTGGATTGGATTCAGATTGAATTGGATTTGGATTGGATTGGTATTGGATCTCGATTTGATTTGGATTGGATTTGGATTGGATTTGGATTGGATTGGATTGGATTTGGATTTGGATTGGATTTGGATTGGATTTGGATTGGACTTGGATTGGATTTGGATTGGATTTGGATTGGATTTGGATTTGGATTGCATTTGGATTGGATTTGGATTAAATTTGAAGTGGATTTTGATTGGATTTGGATTGGATTGGTTTTGGATTGGATTGGATTGGGATTGGATTTGATTTGAATTGAAATTGGATAGGATTTGGAGTGGATTAGAAGTGCATTTGAAGTGTAACTGGAGTGGATTTGAGTTGAATTCTGTTTTGATTTAGAATTAAATTAGGTTTGAATTTCGATAACGCTTAGGATTATTTTGGAATTGAATTGTATTGGATTCAGATTAAATTGGATTTGGATTGGGATTGGATTGGATTTGGATTGAATTTGAATTGGATATGTTTTCAGAATGGATTTGGATCGGATTTGAACTGGATTCGGAAAAAAATTTGATTTCGATTAAGTTAAGGGTTATATTGAATTTTAATTGGATTTGAACAAGATCAAGCTTGGATTTGTACGGGATTCAAATTGGATTTGAATTGGAATTAGATGGATTGGGATTGGATTGGATTGGGGTTGGATTTGGATTAGATTGTATGTGTATTGGATTTAGAATAAAATCATGTTTGAATTTAGATAAGGCTCAGAATTATTTTGGAATCGAATAAATCCAATAGAATTTGAATTGGATTTGTATAAAATTTGTCTTTGGGTTGCACTGGTTTAGTCCAGAATTGGGTTGAATTTGAATTGGATTGGGATAGGATTGATTTTTATATATTTTAATTTCATTATTAAATCTATAATTTGATTTAGTTTTGGATTGGTTTACATTTGGACTTGGATAAGATTTGTATTGTGTTTTAAATAAAATTCCATTTTTGAAGTTTTCTAAATTATTGGATAAATTTTCAAATCAAACCTCTATAACCTAAATAAATGACCAGCTTATTCTTTCTGACTTTATTTTGAGATTTTTTCATGCTTGCTAAGCTTTTAAGTTTTAATTGAAGTTTTAGAAAGTTTCCCAATTTGCTCGTAATTTGTATGACCTCTACTGTTTTGGAGAAGTTATAAAAAAAAATCACGGATCTCATTGATTTATGGATTTTATTTTACGAAGTTCTGAAGCTTTAAAACAAACAAAAACTTGCATGAAATTTCTTCGAATTCAACAGAATAAAACAAAAAATATTTCAATAATCACCACTTATCTAAATAATTATTTTCTTCTAAAAACGTTTCTCAATCATCTTATAAATTTAACCTGCGTTATTTGACTACTTCTTTTTTATTTGTTGTTATTGTAACCAATACCGATAATGAATGTTCATTTTGTGTGCAACTTAAAAACAAAATATACTTTTTTGACATTTGAACTCTGTTTTGGAAATAAAGTGGAACTACTAACAAGTTCGCGAAAAGAAGATTTTGCATAAAAGTGCTGTGCTCCAGTAATGGACGACGAAACCAACGTTAAGGCGGATTTCAAGCAGCTTTGTGGTCTTGAGTTTCAAGTCTCAGTTTCATATCTCAAAACAACGGGCCAATATTGACGATTACCTTAAGGTCAAAAAGTTGTCGAAGTTCGTTAAAAAAATGCATGTAGCTGTGGATTGAAGTTAAAATTCAAAACTAATGTGTGCATTGAAAAAGGCGACTATTTTCGTATGGATGGTAAAAAAAACGGAACAAGATATTTTAACAAACCAAATTGCATCTATTCGAGTAATGGGCCGACTCTAGATCCGGAGGCACTAATCATGTGAAAAATCGGAAAATTTAGTAGCTTTTTTTTAATAGACACATTATAGTTCCGAAGAATTAGCAAATTTACGTAGAAGAGTGGCTACAGATTCGGCTACTACAATTCATCTAAAAGAATACCCGGTCTGTGTTTTTTTGGCCTAATTTGACATTTTGTCAATACGAAAAAGTGATTCAAAAGCGATATGCAGAAGATAACATCAACTTTTTGGCAAATAACTGAAATTTTCGTTGTGTAATGTCAACGATAATATTGAGCCATTTGGTGAGTTCAAGTGCTACGTGTGTTTTCATCCGATACTGCTGGAAATATAATACTTGAGATCAACCTGCGAACAATAAGCTTCTCTAGTTACCTGAGTTGTACTGTCATCTGCAATGACTTCCAAAGATCTCTACATGTTTTAGAAGCTCATTGAAATCGCATCGGACGTTACTGCATTGGTCGATGTCTCAAAAAATTATACTTAAGCAAAAATGGTGCAGTCTTCGTTAAACTGTGGCAACGCTCAAGAACTTTAAGTCAATGGCTGATAAAAAAAAAGCATACGATGAGTGAAAATAATAAAATTGTATGAAGAACTTGAAAGACATTTAAAGCTTTAAGAGTATTACCAGTAGATTCCAAAAATATTAGGCTAACAAGCAAGCAACAATTCATAAAAACTGGCCAATAATAGCTCTCAAATTATTGATCCAACGTTTTCATTATTTTCATAATATGCACCAGTTATTGGCGACGAGGCGTGAAAACATGAAATCTCAGACACTATCGCATTTGTAGGCGATTCACTCCACTATCAACCGGCTGCAGCAGCATCCGCGCCCTATTATTAAACACACTTCATCAGCAACTAATTGAGTGCTGCATTGAAAAAACCAACAATGATGATAATAATTGCCGCGTGTCTTATTGAATTATCTCAATATATACAGAATAATTGCACACTATCAATGAAAAACCTCACTCAGTTCTCTGAGGAAGACAGGATCATACAATAGCCGTCTGGTATATTGGAGGTGCAGAACTGGCAACAAACGATGGAATGCACCAATCACCATGAAAGGCATTCCAGTAATTTATTACTGTATTTTTTTTCCAGTGCGGTATGAACAATAGTTAATAAAGATGATACGATCAGTTACGATCAGAGCCAGGAGTAATCACAATTATATCCCAACGAATGCTAAAATTGAATTTAAATTGAAAGCATTACTTTGGAGGGTATAAACCCGCCAGCGTTCGCAAAGTGACTCCCTTAGTAGCAGAAAATTGAATGCCTTAACTCCCACGGGAATTCCCTGCACCCACTTCTCCCCGGAAAGTATCCGTGTCATTAGGGCGATAACTGACTTCTTATTCCATCCTCTCGTGGCTTACATTGCTGTTCTTCGTTCGCTTCAATCAAGTTGTCACCGTACGAACCACCGCCGATGTTTCACAATGTGGTCCGACACTGCACACCTTCTCTCCGTCGTCACTTTTCAAGTGCCAATGAAGTGCATCGGAATCGTAACCATAGCCACGCATGATTCTTTTCGGTTTTAGCCTCAATCCAAGCCAAGAAGACGTTTAGGAAAAAAAAAACTTTGATTGATCGAGCTCGTACCCCCGTTGTCATCGTCCCCGTCAACGAATTGAATTCTTATGCATTATTCATAGCTGAAATATGACTGACTCTCAGTGGTTCTGTCATGCCAAAGCTGTAGTAGGTGGCGCTCTCGTACCGTCGGGAAAGGTGCGTTGAAAAAGTTTGCCCATCGAAGGGCACTCACTCGATTTCCTAAAACAGACCCACGGCGAGTGAGCATTTGGATCGAGTTGGGATTGGCATGAAACATTCATAACTCAACTTTGATTGAGCGATTTTCACTTGGATCACGTAATCAATTCCAGCCAACTGCGGGTTGCGAAGTTGTGAGAATTGCACAAAATTAAAATAAAGGTGTAGTATGAGCTTCGTCAATTTTTTTGAAATCTTAAGTGATATGCAGCAATATATCATGTTTTCTACTCACTATAAAATAGTAGTTGAAAATATTATTTTAAAAAATTTCAAGAAATTTTCTCGAGTTGAGGACTTATTTGAAAAAGTATCATGTGGATTGAAGTTTTCCCTAACTTTTGGTTAATCCAAGAAACTAATGATCATCTAACTGATGAAAATGATATTTTGAAGCGATCGAATTGAACGTCGTTGAACACATTCACATTCCAATTTACCAAGTAACCGAAACATGTGCTAGATTATTGTTTGTTATAACTACGGAAGAATTACTTTGATAATCAACGCCTCTGAGATGTAGATGTTGAAACCACCATCGAGCAAAAGTGTCGCGGGATGATAGAAATAGTTATAAGAGGAGGGTGGGGGTTATCTTAAGAATACTGAATTTGCTTGCAATTCATCTAATTAAAAATTAAATGAGTCTGTGCTGGACACTCGTTTTGTGAACTACTAAGAACTTTCTGTTTTGCTTATCGTAAACACGTTCGACTCAACGGTGCCCAGTAAATGGGTAAAATATCCCCGATTCTAATAGAACTAAGAAATATTTATTGAAGCTTTGGGCCGGTTCATAAACCACGTAGACTCATTTTTGAAAATCAACACCCCCCCCCCCCCCCCGCCCCTCTACACTAAAAAAGGCTACGTGGTTTATGCATAGCCTTTTTCTTCACTTTTTGGGTAAAATATCCCCGATTCTAATAGAACTAAGAAATATTGATTGAAGCTTTGGGCCGGTTCATAAACCACGTAGACTCATTTTTGAAAATCTCAGACCACCCCCCCCCCCCCCCCCCCCCCTCCCTCTACACAAAAAAGGCTACGTGGTTTATGCATAGCCTTTTTCTTCACTTTTCCCATTGTAGAAAATTTGACTTGTTCAATGAAACTGACTAGTTTGTAGACAATCAAGGTAATTTTTGGTCGTTCGATTTGTAAGTTATATACAAGAAAGTTATACACCGAAAAATCGAATATGCGATTATTCATGTACACTAGAAGGCTCAGCAAATATTTGCACAAATTTAGAAAACGACTTAAATTTGATGAGATTTGAACTGAGTCGAATATTAACTCCGACAGCAGCATAAGTGAAGTTCAACTTTGAGTCAGATTAAACAGGCGTGTCTCCACTCTTCGCCAACATTGTTCTCTGGTGGAATTTTTACGTACTACGATTGGCACCCAAGACACCACCACGAGCTGCTATAAAAAACAGCTATAACGTTTATGGATACGTATAGTGCCTGTTTTCTTAACAACCAACACAATCAACACCAAAGCGTAACGTTTTCTCTTTAGCCTTCTTGCTGCTCGTATAAAAAATTGTAAACAGAGAGGGCTTAATCAGATATTCTCTCTCCTCCAAAAACAGCTGCGTGTAAGGAGAGAGAATTAATAAACACGGAGGTAACTTGTTTGTGAAGCTTAGGCTGTTAATAGTCATCAAAACATATAACATGTGCGAAAACAACTATTGTAATCAATCGCTTAATATTATGCCTTGGAGGATATCAAGAGGAAGGCACTGCTTAGGGAGGTCTATCTTGATTTCATATACATGTCATAGGATCAAAACAGAGAAACAGTAACCTTTGAATATAAACAACAGCTGATTGCAGAAGGGATAATGTGTGTTCTCTTGCCGGGTTCTCTCCTACAGACACATTGTGAGAAAATAGAGAAATATAAACAGTGATGGAGAAACATACCGTCTGTCATGAGCACGCTGAGTACACCGCAAACCTGTACACAAGCACATGGGTGGGAAGGTTATTATTGATATTCGTATTATGGATAAATTTTTATAGCAATTATGAATCGTGTTGTCAAATATTAAAGCTTTAAGGTCGTAGAAAGTTCTAATAAATTCACGACTCGACTGTCATCTTCATTGAAAATGACAGTGCTAGTGGTCATAACAAGTATAGGATAATCTCGATAGTAAATACTAGTAATACCCAGTCTAAGGAACATTGAAATTTTGAGTTTACATTTCAAGACATTAAATAGAAACATTATCTGAGAATTTATGAATAAAAACTAAGGTTTCGTTGTAGATGAAGAACGTTAAATTGAAATAAACCTATTCCATTCAAGAAAATTTGCGATTACATAGAGCATGAGCATGAGCATAATTGACGCCCGAGGTTGCTACACCGTTGTTGCCAGATCAGCTGTTATTACATAGAGAACCAACAGATGATGCTTGGAACTAACATACATCTTCAATGTGTAAACACTGGTGATCCCAAACTAAGGCAATACCGGCGCCGGCCTCGCACGAATGCAGGTCAAGTAAGGAATGGGTAGGAATATGTTGACGTGATACTCGCTTGATTGGAAGCCGCGGAATCCACTGCACTTCCACGAGAACTCACTGGGATTTTGGATAACAGGATTTGGTGGCAGCAGGGTTCGTTTTGGTTAACGATAAGCTGTCAAGTGTAATTAGTACCGATTTCCGATTTGAACCGATTGAAACCAACAGTAAGGATGCTATTGGGGCCACTAACAAAATGTGATAGTGGTTTTTCATTGGGAAACCAGGAGATGTTTTATAATGCTGGAAAGCCGATTTGCACCGATTTAAACCATAAATAAGGATGCTATTGGGGCCACTCACAGAGTGTGATAGTGGTATTTCATTAGGTAAAGAAGATAGTTCATCTCAATGCTTGAGTACCAACTTGGACCGATCTACACCAACAGTCCGGATGCCGGTGGAGTCCCTTACAAAATGGGACAGTGGTTTATTTGCTCCAAGATAGGGTGGCCCGACAAGCATGGCGAACGAATAATTTTGATCATAATTAATTATGTACCTCACCACCGACCGATCCTATCCGGCGAACCACGACTTCTGATGCTCACTCGATATCTCGCGCAACAATAGGCAACCGAAACAATAGACAAAACACTACGTTCGATAACAAAATATTTGAGAAGATTTGCGATTACATAGAGAAGCAAAAACTTATTAAAAAGAAATACAAAAAGCTAGAGACTGTTGCCTATAGCCTAACATTTTGAAATCGTTAAAAAAATTGATTGCTTCAATTCAGTAGTTGATAAAGATGATGATGAAGATGGTCAAGCCACATACCCCCACCAAAGGCTGAGCTGGACGGTTTACCTTTAGGAAAATTCAATATTGAACAACAATTTAATCAGATTTGCACACAAAACTTTTGACGGCACAATAGAACAGTCTGAAAAATGATTAATGATTATTTCGTCAATAGAGTTTCATTGATCAATCAATCTATTGAATTGGTCGCTGAACCTGATGAAATAAAGCAGCCAGTTAATAATAATTGCAGATTTGAAAAGGTTGCTGGAACGATTAGTTTCGTCCTATCAACATGCTGCACACATTAGAGAAAATTTTAGAACTTGTTGAGAGAGGCCAGTTGCTAGAATTTTTTTCAATAGTAATTCTTTGTTGATACCGGAACAATCTTTCTTGTGAAACCGCGTTGAATTTAGTATTAGTAAAATGGAAAGATAACTTAGAGAGTAAAGATACAATTGTTGCTGTTTTTTGGATCTGTAACGCGCTTTTGAAACAATGTCTAGGCCCTTGTTTTTGAAAACAATAAAGTGCTTTGGAATTTCGAGTACTTTGGAATTTCGAGATGGTTTGAAAGCTATTTGTCTGACAGAACTCAACGGACTGTTTTTACTGATTCTGTTTCCAGTCCCATGGGGAATGACCTTGAAGTGTCCCAGGGAAGTGTATTAGGGCCCCTTTTGTTTATTATGTATATTAATGACATGCGACGTGTTGTGACGTTAATCTGTTTGCAGATGACACAGTGTTATTCATTGCAGCTAAGGATTTAAATGAAGCCGTTTCCCATTTGAACGAAGATTTGCACTTTCTAAGTGGATAGTTGAAATGTAAGCAATTGAAATTGTATATAAGTAAAACTAAATGTATGGTTATTTCGCAGAATCGAATAAATCATGATGTTTCAGTTACGATTGATGATGAGGCAATTGATCTCGTTCGGTAGATTAAATATCTTGGCGTGATTATTGATGACAAGCTAAAGTTCAACGCTCACATTTACAATGTAATCAAGAAAATTGCCAAGAAGTACGAAATTCTATGCCGATTGAAAAACGATTTAACTACGTGCAGTAAAATACAGCTATACAAATCAATCATCTATCCTCATTTGGACTGACCCTTCTATTTTATTTTCAGCCAATCAAACACAAATACTGAGGTTACAGCGTTTGCAGAATATAATAATACGTTTGATTTTAAGTTGTAACAGATTCACTTCCTCACTTTTATGTTAGACGCTTCGCAATGGTTATCGGTGAAGCAGAAAATTGTACATTTGACTATGGTGTTCATTTTTAAAGTAGTTAATGGTTTGCTGCCTCGATATTTATGTGATTGAATTGAAAGAGGAAGTGATATTCATAGATATAATACTAGAAACGCGAATGAAATAAGAACACCGAATTTCTTGACATGTGATTCACAAAACTCATTATACTTTGAGGGAATAAATGTTTTCAATTCGATGCCAAGACACATTAAACGTGCACCAACACTTTCAGAAAACAAACATGTTAAAACTGTATGCTAAACAGTAAGCGAATTATTTTAATCATTTATGAAGATTGTAACTGACGACGTTTTACTGTGATAAAACGGATTATTTTGTGTGAACCATTTCCTGTACGGTAATGTTGCTTTTTTTTGTTTTTAAAAAATTGACGAAGTTCCTTACAAGCAGATTACAATAAGTTGGCTATTTTCTTTTTCATACTTTTTCTTTTCACTTTTATCAACACTACAGGGTGTCTCACAATAGGTGTCACTTAAACAAAATGGAATTACAGCAAAACTAATCAACCAAATCATAGCATTTATTTTTCATTTTAAAGATACATGTTATAGAAATAAACCATAATAATTCAATTCGAATCTCTCGTCCTTTTCTTTGATAACTTTGTGCAAACGCTTTGTAAACCCATCGCAGCTGGCACGCACGATTTCCTGAGGAATTTGGTCCCAAATATCAACCAAATGTTTCTTGAATCGATCTAAAGTAAGCCTTTTCGTAGGGCCTATATGTTGAAGCATATAACCCCAATCAAAGTAGACAAGTGGGTTGAGATCCGGTGAAGATGCAGGCCATTCTTCGCTTGTGATGAAATCGGGCAAATTTTCCGCGCGCCACGCTTGTGTCTTCTTTGCCTTGTAGGCTGGAGCTGAGTCCTGTCAGATACAATATGGTGTCTTCCCATACAGTGTTGAAGCATGAGGAAGCAGACGGTTCTTCAAAAAGTGCTCGATGTAATATTCAGTGTTGATTTTTACGTTAGGTTCTTTGAAAAGAAGAGGAAGTTTTCCTTTACGTTAAACGGCGCCCCATACCATGCTTTTCGATACATTCTGATAGCGTTCTACAGCTAGTTTTCGATACATTCTGATAGCGTTCTACAGCTAGTTTATCTCTTGGAATATTGGCAAGGCTTTTGCCATACACACGATTATTTTGTTGATTATGACTGTCCTGAAGGAGGAAGAGCTTTTCATTCGAAAATAAAATTTGGTTCCTGGCTTGCTTTTGACGCATTTCTGTACTGTTTATGTACTGTACTATGATCGTAATTTAGCCTTTATACCGTACATCAAGTTCTGTACAGTGGTTTTTGTGCACTTCCTGCCATTTCCAGGTTCCGCTTGATGATTGCCCAGTAGCGTTCGATCGATTCCAGTTGGGGGAAATTTGGAATGTTGATATCTTTTTCAACGAAATCACCGTTGTTATCAGAAAATCACTGTATAGTTGATCTGGAATAATGCGCAGAAGTCAGATCCAACCAGAAGAGAGGAGGAATCTCATGCTTCTGATACAGTGGAAGCAATCTCTGCAGCAAGCACTCGTTTCGGCGAATTTCAACATTTATTGTTCGTTTTGTGTAGAAAATGGAAGATCGCAAGCCACAAGTGCAAATTGCTTGCTGAACGAGTACCTTCTCATCGATATTTTCTGTCGTATCTGCAATTGAGACGCTCTTCCTAATCGATTTGGTGTAGAATTGAGATCGCGGCAGCGTTCTGGAATCCTTTTTCACGCACGTTTCGTCGTCCATTAGACCACACTAGAAGTGATTGTTCAAAACACGGTTGTACAGCTTTCGGGCTCTCATTTTGGCACGATAATTCTGCTCCGGAGATTGCTTTGGTAATTGCTGCTTCCTGCATGTCCTCAAATCATTCCTTTCTTAATCCGCTGGATTATCCCGATCCTGTGTTTTTTTTTGTCAAAACACGAGTAGAGGCAGATAATGGACGACTCTGTGATGAATTCGGAATAGCTGGAACCGGGTATTCGTCCAGTTCTTAGCTGATCCTGCAGGGTGTACTGCTCATTATACTTTTCAATCACTCGTTTTACACTTGATGAATGCACTTTGACCTTTTTGGCAAAACATAATACAAATACACGCTAGAATAATATGCACTAGTTTAACCTCAATTATGTATCAAAGGTTTTTAAATTTTATTAGATACAGTCCTTATATTAATTGTCGAACTATACTGCAGACAACATCATGAATAATTAAAATAGAAGTAGAATATCTTTCTTGAAAAAAAAAAAAACTGAAATAGCTCTACCGATACCCTCTCATGTTTTAGCTTGTTCCTGAAGCCATCAGATCAAGCGGCAGTGGAAGCTGATATTCGTGCGCGTTCGTTTATATTATCTAGCAGAGAGAAAACATCGAAAACCGCCAAAGAAAACAAAGTAGACGTGGATCGAAACGATCTTTAACATATTTTTGGAGTATTTGAAATGAACTCACCATGTGGGCTTCAAATGGTGAGTTTACAACTTCGAAGGAGTGTGCGACCGACCTCGAGTCCTCACAAGTTCCTACCTCACGCCTCCATGAGCCATATGATCACAAAAGACTGCCAGCTGAAACATGGAGATGCTGGTTGGCGTAGCCTGGGCAATGTTGTCATTTTGACAATAGCGAAGTGAAGCGGGAGCGACTGAAGATCGTGTACTTATAAATCATGTTATATATCCATACCTGTAAATCATATCATATTATTTTCCATTCTCATTTAATTAATAATTGCACGTTTCGGAATCATCTTTGCATTCCAAAACCATTTACGAGCCTGGAGCAACACGACAAGCATTAAAGGCTCGATTTGTTTTTCAGCATTTCAACATAACATTTAATTTAATTTGCACTTCTGAACTTCAACTACTATATTCATAAAAGACTGGCTGCTTTAAGCAGTGTAGGATTATTTTTAAATATTGTGTTTAGTGGTATATTGGTACGATAAGCCATTTATTTCAGAAATCATCAAACCAGGCTCTTCGATCAATCCTATTACTATCTTTGAAATGTAACTAGAACCACAGAGAACAGACGTTCATCTTCGGTCTGCTACTTGTGTAAAACTTTAAACCAACATTTCAAATGTGTGTCGTTATGCTCCGGGGGGGCGGCGGGGGGTTGTGCGATAACTGTCTTTTTTATCAATAAATATCCTATCACATAAAAAAATTTTTTTTTGTTTTTTTTCTCTGCTTTTTTTTCTTATCGCGGCTGCTTATTTTTTTTTTTACTCATTTTTTTAGAAAAGGTATATTGTCATTACTTTTTGTTTTCTGTTCTTAACGGTATAAAGAATAATTTTAACAATATGTCTTATAAAATAATATCTTTCATTGAAATTTTATCTTTGATATTTGGAATGATCTTTTCTGTTTTCAGCTTTTCCAGGAATAGTAGGATATTAATACAAATCTAATTTTCTTTTTCTTTTTTTTTAGTAACAATACAGTGGATGTCAGATATATTTTGTACATACGCATATTATGTTCTCGAATTGACTTACAGTAGCCGCTTTTTACATGGTCAAGTAATTTAATTTGTGTAATGTGTAATTTGTAATTCTGTGTACATCATTCAAGTTTGAAATTTAGCATTTTTTTTCATGATATCTTAATTTTTTGTGTACAAACTATACTATTTTTTTTTTTGGATTGTTTGGGTTTGGGAAAAAAAACAAATAAAGAATGGGATGTGAAGGATTTGGGCAAAATGGATAGGGGTGTGGGATAAGTGGGCGTGGGGAAAGAGAGGTGGTGGGGGGAAAAAGAGAGTGATGGAGTATTAGAAAAATAGGAGGGGATTGAGTGAGGATATGGGAGTGATTGGGTGGGTGGGTGAAAAAAGGGTATGAGAGAAATATGTTTATGGGGGGGGTTGGGGGGAAAATATTAAATAACATATGACGAGGAAAGAGAGGGACATCAGGACACCCAAGTAAAACGATTTGGATAGGGAGCGTGGGACTGCCTCGTCCCTATTGTTAACATTTCGTGGAACGAGGACGGTCTCTTCGACCCCATCTATTGGGTTTATTCTGTGAATCGAGGGCTCGATTCTAGCACTGTGAGTGTAAACTTGCTTTTGAAAAGAGATTCTCTTCCGGCAGCATAATTAATCTATAAAAAAATGGAAAAAATAAAAAAGGCAAGAATAAGTGTGGTTTGTTAATTTATATTGTTTTTTTTTTATGGCGGTTTGGGTTGGGGGGATGGATGGTTGGGATTAAAATTGGGTGGTGGTTCTTTTTGGGGGGTTTTCGTGTTTTTTAGGTATATTTTTTTGGGGGGGTTTGGGGTGGGGACCATATTTGTAAAAATATGGTGGAGTGACAACTCTTTTTTGGGGGTGTGGGGTGGTTGGAAAAAATATTGTTGTTTGGGGGTTTGTTTTTGGTGCTTTTTTTTTCTTGTTTTTTTTTTTTGTTGTACAGTTTTTTGTGGTTTTTTTTGGTGTTTTTTTGGTGGGGGTTTGTTTTGATGGTGGTGGTTATTTGGGGGATCGATATCAATTGTTTTGGATGGGTGGTGGCGGGGTATTTGTTTTTTTGTTGTTGTTGGTTTTTTGTTGTTGTTGTTTTTTATGTGGAAAAATAAAACAGGGGGGAGTGGTAGTGGTATTTGTGGGGATATTTTGTTGTTTATAGTGTGTGTTGTGGGGGGTAGTTACTTTATCTTTATTGTTGTTTTGTTTTTATGTGAGATTTGTGGGGTAATTTTAGGTTTTGCTTTTTGGGGGTTTTTGGTTGATTTGTAATTCTCTTCCCTATACTCGGGGGTTTCGCGTAAGTGTCTCTGCTTACGGGCCCTTCATACAGGAGCTTGATGGTCACAAACAACAATAGAATCCTGATCAAATCGTTTTTCAGATTATTCCACTGCTATGGAATGTTACCTTGCTTCAATAGATAGTAGTATTATATAATCATCATAATGATCATCATTTGGAATGAACTCACCATGTTTTACTAATCGATGAAACATTCCATTTTTCCCTTTTTGTTTAAAAACTATGATATCAAAAACTCCTTTGAACGAATAGTTCAAACATTTAATTGTATTTTTGGAAATCCCCCTTGCAGTTTAGAATACATTTTTTAATTTTCAATGTCTTTGTGGACCTTTTTTTTTGCTGTCCGATTTTAAAATAAGACTGACTTAAATAAGCGCGATCTTTTTTAAGATTGAACTTGTTGAACAATATGCACTTTCGATCACGGGAGGCCTCTGTGCTACATTGAAAAATGTAGTTCAATTAGGTCCTAACAGCTTAAATAAAATAAAAACAATGCTTTCAAAATAGTACAGTGACCGCCGTAACCTTTCAATCGTTACACATGTGTCCTAATCATCATGACAATCTCTTGTTGGCTATGATGAAAGAGTACAGTATATCCACAGCAGTAATAATTAACATTTGTCATCTGTAACTACGCATTTCAACTCATTCTAATGAACCTATGCACCATCCCTATATAGCGCATGAGTATTCTGTGGAAGCATTGCGAAAAGATAATTAGAGACATTTCCAAGACAGATATGAATGGAAACATGTACTGTGGGGTGTCGTTTTGGAGTCAACCCATAAGGGCAACCAAGTTGACCTTGGTACACACGGTCGCGTTCCGTGAACCACAGGAGACCGACGTCGTCGTCGTCTGTCACGGAATGCCAGGGAAGCGTAAATAATAAATCGCGTGAAGTCAGTCGTACACTCATCTTTCTTCATTTCATTCCCCCTCTTCATTATGACTGCTGTAACAATCTCGTCGGTGAACAGTAGTAGCGTTGGGTTTTTGATTTTCACCCGGTTTCCTGGAAAACATATTGTGATCAAGATTATTATTACTTCTCGACGTATGCAGTGACTGACTAGACGGTAGGTTTCTTTGGAGTTTCGTTTTTATGTGTAGGTAATTCTCGTATGTTAAGTAAAAATTCAAGAGGGAAGTGATCGTTGTCAGTGCTTTTGACAACCCTTGTTTTATATTATCGCTATTGTCACAAATCATCGCAATATGCAAGAGATCATATGAGGTCACACTATCAACATCCCGTATTTTCACATACCTAGTGTCCGTAAAGTATCCCTTTATATACAACCATTGATTGCAAATTGTCACTCTCTAATTGCTCTCTGCAGATAAGCAGAACCGGATTGTGCGGTTTGTCTGCCCACTGAAAACCCGGCTAATGCAGCTGATCTCAACGGGCAAGTATCCAAGCTTGCACCAATTTACCTCGATACATAAATTTGCAATTTATTTCTCCGTGGGGATTGAATCCGATGCCTACAGCGCTAACGTAAGGCATGCTTTTCCTAATGGTTATAGATTCTTGTATTTTTTTTCTTTCCTGCGTTTAATTTTATCTTAGCACTTCACATTTTTATCATGCTCGCTGCTAAGGAAACAGTCAATAATAGAAATAATCAATACTGTTCAACTCATTTCAAACAGTAACAACATTAAAAGCAATAAACGCACTCTTCGACCACACCTCCTTTTAAAAGTGTGCGTGTTGAGAAGAAGAAGCAAGAGTTGTGCGCTTGTTGGGGCAGAGTCATTAAATTGGTTAGTTTTCCAGGTTCATACACTAAGCTGATGTTGAGTACGAGAGATACGACTCTGCAACAATTGAAGGGAACCGTTTAATTGACCGCATAAGTGCGAGTAGAGGTTGTATTTTAAAGAGGTTTAGTGAGCGTTCCGGGAAGGGAATTTACTAGATTAATATTAAGGCACTAAACAGGAAAAAAAGAAGTGGTAAATGTTGGATCAGTACATCCCATAAACCTGCAATATTTATGATAATGTGTCAATTGCTCGAGTATGCCACTTCCAGGCCAGTCATTTAACGGTATTATCACACCACTCTGAGGTACATACTACGACCTGAAAATTCGTTCATTCGCGAAAAAACGTCAACCTGCGCGTCGCGTCGATCAATTCCACGAAGATGAATGACTCAATTCTTCGCCAATTCGTCCCGTTGCAAATCCATCAATCAAGAAAGAGAAGCACGAAAACATGGCCTAAGGCGATGGTCTGGTCCATGTTGAGACGGTTAGGACTTCACCTACCTTCCCATATATAAACAATGATTGATCTGACGACGTTGGCAGGGGGAATGAACAATCGACTCGAGAGAGCATGTTCTTCTTATCGTAGAGCGGTTCGGCAACCCCTCGGGGATCAAAACAAACCCGTCTTGCATGATGCTCCCCAGAGTGATTCTATTATTAACATGTCAAATTTGGACAACCATTACCACGAACAAAAAAACTTAGCAAAATCGACAAACTATAAATATAAAACAAATCGTTTGTGACGACCTCCTCGAGCCGGAGGGCTTGGCAGGGCAAAAGGCAAAACGGTGAGGCGAACAAAGATCAAGACGAAAAAAAGAGCACAATCTCTTTATAATATGGAAATTTATGTCTGTATGTCAGGAGGAGGATGGTCCGACCTCGGTGATTTCTGCTGCTAGTAGGGAAGTGATCAATGCGACGACGTGAGAATAGCAGGTGAGGATGGACGATGCAAAGATGCGCACCGCATAGTGAATGAATGATGTTAATGGTTCGGCGTAAACTTGTTTGTACCGTAGACAGACAAGGCGTCAAAAACTGACCTATCGCAATTTGAGTTTTGTGATGTTTACGATTTTTTGTTTCGCGAATTTTATTGGCTAGTGGTTGTACCTTGGTGGTCAACAACGGAATGAATTTGTGGAGACTGACCGAGAGAGTAGTTTATTCACATGAACTAGGCCTAATTATTACTTTCAGTAGTAAAATAATATTTAAAGTATGGCCCACTTAAAGGTGCCGCCACACGGCGCTTGAATCTATGCTATAGTTCACTATGATATAGCCGTTATAGATAACTATTTCATAGTTCTATGAGATTCGAGAAACGGTTTTGCAAAAATATGAGCAATAAAGTAATAGTAGCTAAAGCCGATTCAAAGTAAATTTGGACGCATTCAAGTGATCACCGCTCAAAAATTAAACATTATACACGGTTGATCAAAACGTCAAAATTTTTTTTATTTCGCTTCTTAAACGATATACAACAAGTTAGGCCATTTCACATTTCATGTTTCGTTACAAGTATCGCACTTTACTTGTGATCGATGCCATCATGATCTGCACAGTCGCTGGTGACGCAACACCAGCGAACAAATTTCACTTTAAACGCATTTGCCATTTCTTTACCGCATCCGCCGAGTTTTCAGCAAAACTGGTGCTACAATATTTTTCGATCGGTCTCCCCTCAGGGCAATTCGGAGGATTAATCTCTTTGGCGACGATATTAACATTGCTTGCAGCAAACGAGGCTAATTATCTCCTTAGAGTAGTGGCAGTTGGCTAGATCCGGCCAAAACATAACTTTGGCCTTATGTTGCCGAATGAAGGGTAATATCCGCTTCGGAGAAGTTCTTCAGAGAATCTTCGGGGAGAGTTGCTTATGAGAACTTCTTGGAAGTTCTTTAGAGAGTTATTGGAAATCGGTTAGAAATGTCATTGTCTTAAGGTTTCAAATTATTTCGCCTTTACTGGTTCTTAGAGCAGCAAAAATGAAATGAAATTTAAATGACAGGTTTATTTAAAATTTGTATATTATTTAGAAGAGCAGTAGCTGCAAAAATTTCACGTGATTTTGAAGAAAAGTGGCAATTTTCCAATTGTGTAGGAGCGTTAGACTGAAAGCAAGTTAGTATAAAAGCCCCTGCAAAAACCGTCAGTAGTTATTTAAATTATAAAAAGCAGTTCAGCATCATGCTTATGGCTATGGTGGATGCTGATTACAAATTTACGTATGCCAACATTGGAGCAAAAGGAAGGATCAGTTATGGTGGGGTATTTGCCGATTGCTGTTGGGGAATCCGATGCAGGATCTTTGGCTCCTGAGACGCCTATTTCGACTGCGATGGTGGCCAACTTGTATGGCTCATCTGACGCGAGGACGATCAGCTGCCCTTGAGACATTCTGAACATTATTTTCTCTTCATTGGCCTGCTCAAATTTGTTATTCAAGTTCCTTAAAGCCATCGAATATTTGTTATACAAGGCAGCCTTGTATCAGCTGCCTCTCAACGTTATCATCTTGAAAATACTTGGTACTTAGCTAGGTATCAAAATCCCCTGGTCTAGACTTTCTTCGGATGAGGAATTGCAAAGCAGAATAATACACTCATTTTGAAGTAGACACTTTCACAGGTGATCGGGATTAGTTGGTTCCCACAACACCGGACGTTGAGCAAGTGCAATTTCTTCTCCTGGTCCATTTTTGCTTTAAAAATACCGCGAAAACACAAACTAGCAAAAAATTCAAACGAACTGTCAAAAAACTTCGACCAACGAACTATGAAATATTCCGTCCGGATGGAATAGTTCATAGCCTACTACTATAACATAGAAACTATCACTAGAGTGTACACACAACAACGGGCACGGCTCTATATCATAGCGTAAACTATCGCTTGCAAGTCATAACTATGAGCTATCAATACATAGTTTAGGTGTTCCTATGAACTACTGCATAGTTTTCTAGCATATAGCTCACTATATACTAGAAATAGCTGCCGTGTGGCGACACCTTTAGTAATGGAAAAAAAACTCTTTTGATTGCTACAGCGGTCCTAGTGGATGCTTTCGGAGACTTTTGATGCCTATTTTTGACAATAACACAGATTTTTTTTTATTTATAAACTGCTCTCGTTTTAGAGGCAGTCACCATGTAAGAGGAGCGTAGTTGGTGGCAAGGACCAAGCTGGCTACAATTAGAACCAGATCAATGGCCGCAATTACCGCAAGGATTTGGAGAATAAGCAAATCAGGAGAAACGTCGTTCTGTTGTGGCAAATGCAGCTTCACTAATATCAGAGTTCAACGGAGAATAGATTGGGAAATTTTCGTCATACATCGATCTGATCCGCCGTACTGCATATTAGTTGCGGTTGAAGGAGTTGCTGAAAAAACCAAGGGGTGATAGTAAGAATGACTCTTTTCTGTCTACAGCCAAATTAAATTATAATTAGAAGCGGAAAATATTTTGGTCAGGCGAACGCAGATGGAAGCCCTCAGTAGAGAAAGACGAGCAGTACTAGATCACTTAACTGTACCTTCAAACTCCCCATTACGATGGTACAATCCAACAATGCCGGTACCAGTGTAAATCGGAAAACTGGTCGTGATCTAAGACGACAGGCTACCTCCAATGCAGTGGAGAATGGAACGCATACTCGAGCTTCACCCAGGTGCCGACAATGTAGTACGTGTAGCAACCGAAAAAATGTCTACGGCGTCTTAACTCGTCCAGTGGAGCAGCTACATATGCATTTTTCCAATACCGGATTGCAATGATGAACCCGAATCGAGCGCAGCGTCAACCAACAATCAAATGTAAAACTCGTTCCGTTTTTCCATCTTGTTGAAGAAGATATTTCTGTTTTTTTTTTCAGAAATTTGCTGGTTGGGTGAGGATGTTTGTGATCGGCAACCCTCTCATCATCACCGTCTGCGATATCACTGTCTAATTCCATCTACCAACTACATGAATATTAGGGTGCCAATAGAATAAATGTGAAAAATTTGGCCATCGAGTTTCAAAAAAGAGTAGTGCTCAGAAGTTTTGTCTCCTCGAAAAAAGTCTCCATGGCAAAATTGAGCTCAATCGGACTTCGTTAATTGTGGACCCTCAGCGGTCAAAGTTTGACTTTTTTGATCCATGAAAAATCTTCAATATTTTCGAAATAGAATTTTTTTATGCCAAATGTCTTCGTGGTTCACTTGTTTTCCGTTAAAAGGTGGCCTTTTTTGTTGAAAAATAAAAAAAATTTTAAAAAAATTAGAGATATACGTTAGAGAGGGGGGGGGAACAGTTGTGAAACATCTCTTATATAATTGTTCGCCATTGCCTACATTTAATGTTTGATATTTCATTTGAGTGGCTAACTTATTTTCCAGTATACATTTTCATTTTTTGTCGAAAATTTAAGAAAAAATATGTAACAATTTTAGAATTAACAAAATTTAAAATTTGAAAACAATAGTATTTTAACATATATTTTATCATCTTAGGCCATTGTCCACATTTCATCCGTAGTGTTTCATTAGGATGGCTCACTTATTTCTCATTAGGGTGGTGCATTATTTCAGAAAAATTAAAAAAAATCTTAAGATTGAGAATTTCAATTGAATTTTGAATACAAATGTATTTTAAATATTTCCTAAATCATCATAGGCCATTTCACAGATAAAAATTCTGGATTTAACACGTCATTTAAAACATATCGATGTTTAATTTTTTGGACCGCTCCTGTACTGCGAAATTATTATTATGCATATTTTATTAAATAGGTTTAAAATCATAAGTGAATCATTCGTCTCCGGCAACAGCGATAGTTTTTGCAAGCTTTCAAGCAATTTGAATGCTGTATGTGATGTAACACATACATGTATATACAATGTCATGTAATTTTCCATTATACACGATGGAGGTAAATATTCAAGTCGATGAAACATTATAGGTTTCGTTTATACGATACTGTTAACATTTGAAATGTGATATTTCAAAAGAGAGTCAAAAGTCAAACTTTGACCGCTTCACCCAAAATAAAAAAGCAAGATTGTAATGCAATTTCGCATGACTTCGTTTCATTTCTCGCTCTGAATCGTAACCTGGAGAAAAAAAATGCAACATTGGCTGCGGGCAAAAATGCAACACAGCAATTTACTTTGAAAAATTAAAATGTGTGGGTGAGATTGTGCAGTGATATTAGTTGATGAGCTAACAAAAAAAGTATTATTCTCGGAACCGACATTCGATCCATGACCGTCGGCGTGATGACTCTTTGTGTTATCTTTTTGGCCACGTTAACCAGTTGTGAGAATCTGAATAGAAACCCTACAGTTGGTTCGCTTGGTGAGGCACTCAGCGGTACATCAGTGAAGGAAATGGATATATTTTTCACACTTGCATGGCTTCCTTTATTTCATGAAACGCTTTATCGATGATCAGTGAAAACAAAAATAGAACACTTGACGACAGAATTCCAAAAGTGGAAACAACGTTGCGGCAATCCAGGGGTATCAACATATTGAAATGTTGGTGATGATTGAACAAAGACCCATCGGTTGCTTCAGCTGTCGAGGCACTAGACGGGATATTTGTGTCTGCCAGCCGGTTGCCGGTTCGCTAGGACCATAAAACGCTTTGTGGATCAAGATGTAAAAAATTGCTATTTTGAATCATGTGGATTTCTCTAGATATGACGCCAAAAACTGCAATCCCATTTTTTTGGGTGTTTGGGGGTCCACTTAACGACGTCCAATAGAACTCAAATTTGGCATGGGGATTTTTCCGAGTAGACAAAACTTTTGAGCACTACCCTTAAAAGAGACTAGATGGCCGATTTTTTCCCATACATTTGATTGGCACCCTAATGAACATTGCTCGTGGAGGACCAACGCGACGACGGGACGTGAAGGAGGTGAATGAACCACGAATTGCATAATTTGCTGGGAGAACCTTCCATCGTTCACACTTTTCAAATAGATCGACTACGGTGGGCTGGGGCATGTCAGAATACCGGGCTGGGCATGTAAGAATACCGGACGACAGCTCAATTAAAATGATTTTCGATAATGATCTGATGGGCACAGAAAGAAGAGGTGCGCAAAGAGCATATTTTTAATCTCACAAGACGCCAATGAAAAAAACTTCCCAATTCCATACAAGGATTCGAAATATCACATTCAATGACGAATTTATATTTTTTTGCTCGAGCACTCGACACATAAGTGGTCTGTAACTCGCAGACAAAATAGGCCTATTTGTCAAAGGATAAGCTTTTTCTGGTGGAATCTATAAAAAAAAATCTCGCTTTACTAGTGTAGTTTGAAAAAAGTTTTTCAGTTTTTTTAAGTGATCAAGTGAAGTGTAAGTTTCAATTTTACTAAAGGGTGTCCACAGTTAAATTGCATCACTTTCAATAAGCTGACACATTTCGCCCTTTGGGTTGATTTCGACGAAATTTTGGGTGAAATGACCTCAGCGTTTATTGTTTTCAGTGCGTGAGTTTCATTGTGAAATGTGTCGTAGTTTCGAAAATGGAGTCGAAGGAACAGCAAGTGCGCGAGAACATTTTGCACACGTTCCTCGACAACCCACTTCTTTCGCACCGAGCCATCGGAAAGATGTTGAAAATTCACCAGTCTACAGTGTCTCGTGTCATAAAACTTTTCGGGGAACGTTTAACTGTCGATCGGAAGAAGGTGAGTGGTAGAAAAAGTGTTCCGTACTGTGTGAAGGTTCACAAGCGAGCAAACCCAACTGTTCCGTTCGGGATGTCGCGAAAAAGCTGCACTTGACCAAAAGTTTCGTGCAGCTAGCCAAGAAACGAGCCGGGCTCCGTTCATTTAAAGTTCAGAAAGCTCAAAACCACAATGAAAAACAGAATAGGACATCTAAAACACGTGCGTGTACGCTGTACACACAAATGTTGACGAAACCATACTGCTGCATCATGGACGATGAAACACACGTAAAAGCGGACTTTAAACAAATTCCCGGCAACCAATATGTGACTGCGAAAGACAAGTTTGATCTTCCAGAGTCTCTCAGGAAACAGCAAGTGTCAAAGTTCCCCAAGAAATTCATGATTTAGCAGGGGATTTGTTTGTGTGGTAAACGCAGCAAGCCTTTCGTGACAACTTCAACTGTAAATGGTCAAGTATACATGAATGAATGACTGAAAAAACGACTGCTTCCGTTTCTCAAAACACACAACGTTCCTACAATATTTTGTCCGGACCTAGCCTTTTGTCACCACTCCAAGGATGTTCTGGAGTGGTACAAGACGAATGGTGTCAATTTCGTGCCGAAGGATCTTAATCCCTCAAACTCGCCAGAGTTGCGGCCAATTGAAAAATATTGGGCTATAATGAAGCACGAACTTCGTAAACATCCTAAAGATGTCACTTCAGAACAGGAAATGTTGAAGTCATGGTTGAAAGCGTAAAAAATATCGGTTCAAGCGTTGTGCAAAATCTTATGCGTGGTATTAATAAGAAAGTTCGGACTTTTGGATTTGGTAAATAAATACAGTGAAATAAAATACCTAAACCAAGATTATACATTGTTTTTTATTCCATGAATATTTCATGACAGTCGGTTGAGAGACTTATTTTTGAGGACGAGTTTAAAGTGATGCAATTGAACTGTGGTAGTTTTCCAATTACAATACATCTATGAACACTGTCGTAAATATTTTTTTTTTATGTTTCTTTAGCTGACGCAAAGACAAATATATGTAACACTCCTAAGCTATTCATCGAACACTCTTTTAACGTTCAATCGAAATGGTTGACAGTTGGTAGTAGTACCACTCGTTCTTTTTCCTAGTTTTTGACGCTAGCGCACTAACGAAGTCTGTTCAGTTTATCGAAGACACACTGTAATCGACAGATGGCAGTAGTGTTGCGCAAACAGATTTTACTCTATGAAACGTTCACAGTGATATGCTTGTTTGCCTGTGACAAAACTAAAAATCCAGCAGAATAAACTATGGATTACCAAACGAAATTACAGTTCAGTATAATTAAAATTTATCTAAGGATGAAGAAATTACTTTCTAAATTGTTCATGCTATAGCAGGACTATTCAGGAAGCGGTATACAACATTTCTTTCATTTCAGGAAATGAAGATCGTATATAATAGCTACGTATGCTTTTAGTATTTTTCCCTCATATACACTGATAGGCAAAATAAAGTGACCACCTCTTCGTTTTTTCGATTTCTCTCATTTACTTGGTTCAAATTAAAGTAAACACACTGTATTCTTTTTTATTATCTTATTTTTTATATTCTTTTTAAGATGCACTTATGGAATACTGAAAAAAAAGGAGTTTTTACTTAAAGAAAAAAAATCAATTTGTGTTGAAAAAAAAAAACAGTGACAAAATAAAGTGCCCACTTCAAAAATCGATATGTTTTCGATAAGTTTCGATTCGAAGACCCCTCGATTGTTTATGTTCTGATATTTTGGCATGTTTTGAAGCAAACGGCTCAACCTGGTGCATTTGTATACGTGATCGCATTTGATTCAATTGAAAAAAACATGGAGAACGCAGTGCTTTCGAAAGCAATTCCCTTGTGTATCCGAAAAGTGGTCGTTCGTGATGTGCAAAATGGTGAATCGCACCGGACTATCGCTAAGAAGTACAGTATCAGTAAGGCAGCGGTTGGCAAAATTCTTCTGAAGCTTAAAACGTTTGGATCAGTGGTGGATCGCCCTGGCAGAGGCAGGAAGCAGAAAACGGATAAAGCGAGAATGGACACCAAGATCATGCGCGAAGTCAATAAGAACCAGAAGGTAACTGTCCACGAGATCCGGGAAACCCTTCAGTTATCGGTTTCCGGTCGAACTGTTCGTCACCGTCTCGTAGCTCAGGGGTTGAATGCCAATCTTGCCCGGAAGCGCCCATTTATCAGCAAGGCAAACAAAGCCAAACGGCTTAAGTTTGCTAAGGAGCATGCTGATAAGCCCCTAGAGGTCTGGAAAACGGTTCTCTGGACGGACGAATCGAAATTTGAGCTGTTTAACCGAAAGCGGCGGCTAGGTGTTGCGTTGCAGATCGGGAGAGGAGCTTCAGGAGCGCCACATCCAAGGCACGATGAAGCATGGAGGAGGAAACGTGATGGTCTGAGGAATTGTGAAATGTGATGGTCTGGGGAGCTTTGTGAAAATCGACGGGGTAATGACGGCGAATTCTTACATCAACATCCTGCGAGAAAATCTGGAGGTTTCGCTGATCCAGACGGGCCTTGAAGAGAAGTTCGTATTCCAGCAGGACAACGACCCGAAGCATACTGCCAAGAAGACCAAGGTCTTTCTTCCGGTCTTGTCGGATCAAACCGCTGGAATGGCCTCCCCCAAAGACCGGACCTCAATCCCATCGAGAATTTGTGGGCGATTCTCGATGCCGGGGTTGACAAAACTGGTGTTACCAATAAAAATAACTATTTTGAAGCCCTGGAGCGCGCCTGGGAAGAGCTAGATCCACAGCACCTAAAGAACCTGGTCGGGAGCATGTCGAAGCACCTGCAGGAGGTCCTGAAGGCCAAAGGAGGACACATCAATTATTGAAATGCTTTTATTTTACTTTAATTTATGTTTTCTACAGAGTGAGTTGTTATTCCTGTCAGTGTTTCTTAAACATGTGTAACTTCGGATGGGTTAATCACATACATGTTAGCACATTATTCTTTTAAAGTGTATTCAAATGTCAACACGGCTTGCAAGTTTGTTTTGAATTTTCTTTCATTTGAGACTCATGGTAATCACGGACGCGAAAAGGGAGCTCGTGATAAGTCTGTTTTTGAAACGTTTTAGACCGTGTGCTGATTTAAAGAAATTTAAACCACTCGAAATAAACGAAAGATTTATCTTTCGCACCATCAAACGCTACAAAGAAACCGGTTTTTGGAAAAGCGCAAACCCACAGTCAGGTGTCCGTCGAACGAGTGAGAGAGCGAATTCGGCGGAATCTTGGTAAGTCTAGCCAAAGAACTGGGAATATCGCAGTCAACGTTCAGGATTATTTTGAAGGACGAACTTGGACTGCATCCGTACAAAAAACAACAGGTGCATGGCTTGGCAGAAAAGCAGAAGATGGCGAGAATCGAAAGATGTCGGAAGCTACTCAAGTGTCACGGTGATTGTGAAATTTTGTTATCGGACGAAAAAATGTTACTGATACAGAATCACCACAATAAAATTATCGGGTGTATGCTGCTGATATTCCTCACGATAAACTAGCTGTTCAAAGGTTCCAGAATGTTTCAAGGGTGATGGGTTGGGGATGATTCTCAAAAACTTCGAATGTCCCATTGCTGATCATTGAACCAGGTGTTAAAATCAACAATGCCTTAAGAAATCGTGCGTGCCAGCTGTGACGCTTTACAACAACGTATGCATATTGCAATTAAGGCAATGGTAGAAATATGTGAACCGAACTAAATTAAGATAAATGTTAAAGATATACCAAACAGGAAATATATTGAAAATTAAAATTCATGCAAGCTTCTCATTTTTATAACCATATACTTCACTGAAGGGAATTCACACTCACCCTGTAAATATATACTTAATTATATGAATATTTCATGCTTATACTTGGGAATGGGAGGGACCCAATCGATGAAGACTAGATGGAGAAAGTGGGAATTCCAATTTCTCATTGCTAACAGTTTGTGAAGAGGGCGGGCTCTTCTCCCCACCCGCATTGGGGCATACTCATGTTAGACGGCTCGGTTCTTGGACAATTGTTGAATCTTGTTGTTGGAAGAAAATTCTTTATATCCACGTGGACACGTATAAGTGATGTTTCCTATCGATCCCCCCAACTCGTTTTTGACCCTTCATACAATGGCAGGATGAGGACAATCAGCGGTTATTAAAGCTTGATCAAGTCAATCAGAGAGGACAGCCTGTTGCTGTCGGACTTAGTTTCCGTGCTACATATTATATCATATCATATTTTATCAAAAACTGGTAATGAATTCTTGAAAGCTGTCAGGAATTCCACTAGAGGTACACTATTTTAATGAGTGGACTATGTCTCAATTTTCCTGATATTCAAGATGTTGTTTCATCCTGAAAAAAATAAAAAAAAACCTTACTTGTTAAACAAACAACCCTACTTTTCCAATTTTAAGTTGATTTCGAATAAAATTTGTCGAATTCTCATGTTAATATTTGACGCCTTGAGTAACTGTGTACACAAACGATCGTATGGTACACATAGAAGAAGGGATATTGAAAGATGCGAGTAAATTTTCTAATGTGGTATAAAGCATGAGGCATTCACACTGTCCAAATCGGTCCGAATCTGCGCTCAAGCTTTGATACAAAAATGCATAGCCATCTAATTCGGAAACCATCATCGGAATTTGTGAGTGACCCAACAGTATCTCTACTGTTGGTAGTGAATCGGTACTAATTTTTGTATATTTTACTAGATGTCGCTTTAATTCAGCTTATCGTTTACCAAACCAAACCCTCTTGCCAACCCAACCCTTTTATCTAACATCCTAGTTATTTCTCGTGGAAGTGCTGACGATTTCTCGACTTTCAACGAAGATCACGTCAACACATTCCTATCTTTTTCTTAATAAACCTGCGTTCGAACGGGGCCGGCAGGGGTATTGCCTTATTTTGGGATAACCCGTTGTTGCACATTGAGGATGTATGAGAGTCCCAAGCAACTAAAGCTACACCTCGACCGGTCATCATGCTTATGTTATGCACACCTAATTTTCGAATGGTTTTGTTAAGCTTGAAAGCGTGTGCTTTTTGTTTAACTTCATTAATTCATTTAAAATCTGATAGAAACTGATAGAAATGTCTATCGACATTTGGATGCGTTTTTGGCAAAACTAATCTACAAACAAAAATTCTCATGCCCCAACGAGATTAGTTGATGGACCCTGTCGACCGGTACGGCGTATGTACATTAATCAAATTTAAGTCGGCTTCTTTACCTCTCGGTTTCATTTATTCCATTAACGATATGTTCGACCTCTTATGACCGAACTCAATCAATTGCTCCGGCATCAATCGCATCGATCATCGTACTACCATCGATTGACTTGGGAAACGAAGGCCCGATTTCCGCCAACAACGGGAACCAAAACAAAAAGCTCAATCCGCTCTAAAATATATTGGGTAGGACTGCAGTGGCGGCGGCCGACCTAGCATAATGTTATTGTTGATTGGAAAATAACTGTACTCTTGTGAATGCTTTATTGCTGCACTAGGTCTGTGAATAGATTGTTGCCATAGACCAAAAATCCCACACAAAGTCTGAAGCGTGGAATCAACAATGGATCTATTGCAAGAAAGCGGGCTGGAATTGATGTTCCCTTCAGCCTCATATGCGAAAATTCCGCCAAAGACGAGGAAAGAAAGCAAGCCCGAACTCGGTCACCTCTCCCACACGTTTCCTTTCAGATTCGTACCACACCAAACTACTGATTAGTCATCCATTCAGCAGAGGCAAAGGTATGCGCGCCGAGGCAAGTTTCGCAATTCGCACGCAAAGAACAAAAACCTCATTCGAGTGTTTGAAAGAATTTCTGAATCAACTGGTGAAATTTTATCGCGTGAGTTAGCGAATAAACGCATTGAACGTGTTGTTGAGGTGAGTTTTCTTGTCGGTCTTCAAAAGAAAAGGGGATCGAAAGAAAAATAAACCGGAAGTACCATTCTGCATCGTTATGCGTTCGAATTGACAGCAGCATTTGCCCAGAGGTAGGTTGGACGGAAGTTGGTTTGAAGATTATGGAAAAAAAAAGTTTTGCCAACATTTGCCATCAAAAACATACTGGAAAATAGGTTCCATTTTGATTGATATATTTCAGTAGTAGTGTATTAACACATTTTATCCAACCGGTCCACAGGGTTGATAGAATAAGCGTGATTGCTCTCTCACCTCAGCATGTTTGGGTTCAATCCTAGTTAAAATCTTAGCTCAGCAGAGCTGAAATAAGAAGAACACCGAATTTGTAAACTTCTTCATCCAACAAGTCTTAATGCAAAGGTGTTGAAAGTAGTCACACCACTTCTCTGCCCACAGAGGAGGACACATCCAGCAAATCAGTGAAGGGAAGCCAACGATGAACGAATGGCGATGCCGGCCAGAACAACAAACAGTTGTACAGTGACAGCAAAGAGTCGCCCTCCGGCGTCTTGTTAGTGAGTATTCCTACGTCTTCACCTTGACTTCGGAGGCGGGATTCTGTCCGAAGACCGTAATCGACTGCAGAAAAAGAATGCCCAGAAAAAAAGTGCTTCAAATAATTGCAATTCTCGGCCTTTCTCCGCTGACCGACGCGTTCCATCGAAAAGCATGCATATTTGCAGATTCCATCCATGTTGGGCGTCCCGGCAGCAATCCCACAGTTTCGTCTGGAGCGGCGGCTCATACACGCGCGGCAGCTGGATAAGGTCACCCCGCCTTTGCAAAATACGGTAATACCGAATAAATTTATTTAGATATGTGCAGCAATCGCATGAATCATTACCACAATGTCTGCCTTGTGCGTCCTTATTTATCGCACGACCCATTCACCGTTATGTGGAGACGGCGACGGTGCCATGTACTTTGTGGGCCCAGACAGTCTGTGCGTCGTGGGATGCGAGTGACACTTCGGGACTCGGCTGGGTACAAATTGCACCGGCTGCGATAAGAAATTGTTGAACAATATCGCGTAAGACCGGGTACCTCCAGCTCTTCGTTTTTGGACATTGAGACAATGAATGGGATGCATGGTCCAGTGAATCACTGAGAGCATAAAACCTCAAGGAACGAAGCACGTAGATTAATTTGCTCGTTTCCGCCAATTGAGGAATTAACGACCATTGTTTCAGCAACGACAATAAGGGAGAGCAGTGCAAAAAAGGGCTGCAGAAAACAATAAGCCTGAGCTGGCTCGTCCAAATTAGGGGCGGTATTATTCACTATTGGGAACACGTACGGCCCCGTGCAGATGTTTTCATGTTTTTTAAGGTAGCGATTATGGTACGGTGGCATTTTGAGATGGGTAAATTATGATGTCAATAAAAATCAGATATGAAATACATTACCCGAACCAGATACGAGAATTCCAAACTCGAGAAGGTGAGTTGAATTCGAAAAACGGATTTTAAATTAATGAAGCATAATTTTCGCAACAAAAGCCATCCCGGCTCCGGTTTGAAACAGACCAGTTTCGAAAGTTAACGGCCCAGTTTAATGAAGCAACGGTGATGAGACAAAACTTTCCACTAAGATCGAGCAAACATTGCTAGCTATCACAACGCGGCAAGGAGTCGATGGGCTTCCATTTTGCAATAATTAAACTAAAAACTCGTTCACCTACATCGAGAGGTATTATAGCTATGCAAATTGACTGGGGTATTTTTCTGCTTTGCCTGACTGTCTTACTGATACGCATTCAGGCAAACGGGTTTGCCATACTAATTGAGGAAAATAATTGATTACAACAACGTTAACGAGCAGGAGATTTACGGCCTAGCAGTACTTAATGCCCGGTTTTGTTTTAAGGATTGCAGTATATTGGGGGTTGACGAAAAAGCGAGCGCCAAATAACGATGAATGATCCTGAAAAAAAATAGGGAAGCAAAACTTGTCAGAATCTTACATCGATCCGGGAACTATACTCGTCCGCTTAAAAACAATTACCAAAATGTATGTCCTGTAGGTTATTCAAATGCTTTGTAATTTCTGTTCGCTTGGGATTCTCTTCAAATTTGTCTTTGTTTTGTAATCTGTTTTATGCGAAATGCCTTGACTGTCACCCGCCGAGAAGATCAGAGTGCAACTAATGAATTTTCGACATCCATGTCTCAGGTTTTACTAAAGTAAATAACTTCAACCAAAATGTCTCCCGAACAAAATCAACTAACCCCTGCAATCTACTAACCTCCTTTCCCGGAATCTTTCACCAACCGCTGCTTCGTTGCCGGGTTCGGGATCGGTTGACCATAAAATTCCTCAGGATTGTTTGATGTATGCTTATACACGACCACACCCATTGGCCGGCAATGGTATTATAGAACACATCGGACAACAATTCTCTGAGTGACTATTGAAGACAGCTGATCTTAAAAGTGATAGCTCTAATGCCAATCCAGCAACCCATTTCAGAATGTCTGGAGAGTCACTTTCACATTCAATAAGCCTTGTATGTAAACATAACCGATATCATTTGGATGGGGATAATTCCAGGTACAACACACTCCAGATTTGGAAAGATAGAATTTCCAAACCAGGCACGTATTTAGTATCATTTGAAAGTAGGATTTTTGTTATATATTTATAATCAGATTGATCTCACCAATGGCCGTCTCCAAATATGTACTAGCTTGTTCACTCGTAGAACTGAAAATTTTCGGCGTTGGTTCGTGATTAATTTCATGCACTCGCAACAAAATAAGTGTAAAATTATCGTTGCTAAGCCGCTCGATAGATATGTAATCAGCTATCAAAATTCTGTTCACCACATGATGACTGCATCTGAAATTTTGTGCCAGTTTCGCACACGCGCACGCGCTTTGGCTTTATTCGTTTCTTTGACCAGCAAATGGCTGTTATCTACATTGCATTGGAATTCTTTTAATTATAAACAAAAAAAAATCACTCCACAATCTGCCAATAATCAAAATCTCCCGCTAAGGGACGGCTCTATTTCGAACTTCAAAATTGCTTATTATCATCAATTCACTCACAACAAAGCGAAAAAACATACCCTTCGTTAACAATTTAAGTCCGAGTGGCACAATACAAACGAAACTAAACTGATATGGGGCACGAGTGGGCGGAGCACTAAAAATGAAAAAAAAAACTAACGGGGAACTACTATCGAATATTGCACATTTTAGTAGGGAATCGATTACATTCACTACGTCATACAGAAACCACATGGAGATTTGATGATTTTAATTTTAGTTTTGGTTAAATAACAATATAAGTGTTTATTACTCTTTCTCCAAAACGACGCAGCAAAAACAAAACAAGTCCTTTGGTCGATAGGCATTGACGGAATTCCCTCGATATTGTTTGATGCTTTTGCCCAAAGACTGAGCATATCAATGAACATGAAGAAAGGACTATGCTACATGACAAACTTGTGGTAGATTTATGATATCTGATAAGATTACAGAATCATATTTTCATGATGCTTTTTCCAGTCCATTCCACATTGTCACATCTTTAAACCCCGGGTAAACCGCGAGTACATAGTATCATCAAAAAAAAAAAATGAAAATTGGCTTCGTAGAACTAACGCGATTGAGCCTGTGATGGTGGTTTTAAATTTTGAGAACAAGGTAATTTTTAGTGTGATTCATGCGTTGAAAACAAAAAACATGAAGTGAAGAGGCCCACGAGAAGAAAATGTTAGCTTCCCACTATGAGTTCAGATCGACGGTGATGAAATCGAGGCGGTAGACGAATTCGTGTATCTGGGCTCATTGGTGATCGCCAATAATTACACTTGCAGAGAAGTACAAATGCGCATTATGGCTGGCAATCGTGCCTAGTTTGGACTCTGAAGGACGCTAAGATTGAACAAAGTTCACCGACCTTAGAAGTTGATCATCTACAGCAGACATTAATTAGACCGGTAGTCCTCTACGGTCACGAACCACGGACATTCGACCAATGGTGTCTATAAACGGAAGACGGAAGACGGATGGAAGACGGAATGTGGAGGAGGCAAATGAATCACGAATTGCATCAGTTGCTGGGGGAACCTCCCATCGTACACACCGCTAAAATCAGTCGACTAGGGTGGGCTGGGCATGTCGTAAGAATGACGGAAGACAGCCCAGTTAAAATGATTCTCGAAAACGAACCGACGGGCACAAGTAGAAGAGGCACGCAACGAGCAAGATGGATCGATCAAGTAGAAGGAGACATGCGGACCCTTCGCAGACTTCGAGGCTGGCGAGATGCAGTCGTGGACCAAATGGAGACAGCTTCTGTATACAGCAGAGGCCACCGGCTTTGGTATGATTGGTAAGTTAAGTAAGTAATTTTTAGTAACGCTTGAGTGCCGATGGGAAAACAAGGTTTTCTTGATAACGCTTGTGAGCTGATTTGGCCCGATTAATACAAACAAGGTGGTGGCGGTGTGTTTACTGTTCGAGCTTTTCACTACCCCACTCTTATTTAGCCTCAAACTTGAGACATCTGGGGTGATACTGTGACGGGTGCCCTGATACTGGCTACAGGGTCCGTTTGGTATTAGGATTTTGTTGGACCCCACAACCCTAGCAAAGGAAAATAATAAACTGATATCATCTAAATAACAAGTTCTGTTATTCAAGATGTCATTTTGATTTCAGCTGTTATCGCTAACAAATTTAGTTATCACCATTCGGTAATTTTGTTATCATATGTCATCACTTTTAAAATACTATTTGTGACAAATGTTACTAGTGGAGTGCTAATCTATAAATATAATTTGCATAATTGATCAAGAAATTATGATTTTTATCAAAAAAAATTATTTCAGTTATTAACGTGAGAGTTTATTATCAAATTGATAGCCTAATTTGAAACTATTGCAATAATATTGCTCACATTACAGAATTTGTTATCAAGATGATCTCATTGATAACAAAATCAGTTATTGTTATGATATCTAAAGAGTATTTTTTTGTTATCTCTTCAGTTATTTTGGCTGTTAATTCAACCTCAATAATAACATATTCAGTTATTAAACTGTGATAACCTGGGATTAGAATTGGTTATCAATTTGATAAATGAATGGGATAACCATTCATTCATTGGCACGGTAAACCTGAGGTCGCTTAACACCGCGAATTAGGGGTCACTTGTGTGAAGGACTTCCACCTCCGGAACAGGCGTTCAGTCTTGCTATTCTTAGTAGGTTCTTATTGGATTTTTCAGATTAAGTAGATCTGAATGAATTTCGGAACGAAAATTGTCGTCAAAAGAAATAGCATTAGCGAAAGTAAAGGAAAAGGCAATTCTAAATAAACTTTACAGGATTTTATATCCAAGCTTGAGCAATATTTATAGAATTTTAACTACAAGAAGATTTATAGAATTTTAACAACTTTACTACACATCATAAATATAGTTCGATAATATGCATAAATCGAAATGGAATGGGATAAAGAAATACAAATAATATTCAGCAATTTGAAGTTTGAATTTGAATGTATTATTTGAAGATGATTTATAGGCAAGGCACAAAGAGATTTAATGAAAACATTACATGGCATCATCAAAAACTTGTGCGAATCGATTTTAAATTCCTCAGTTCCAGATTTTTCATTTCATTGTCAGTAAATATCAGTCAAATTATTTGCGGTCAATTCGGTACATTTATTTCCTTATTTAGGTAATGTTAATGAAAATCTTACCATGTTTATTTAAAGATCTCGAAAATCGAACAGTTGAAAGTTATCAACAACATACCTGCGAAAGAAAAGAAAAAAGAATATTGTAACTACAAATTTATCAAAAAAATACTTTGTACTTAGAGATCATTCATCAAGTACACCACGCAGAAAATGACCATTTTCAACACCCTCGACGGCCATCATCACGTGTTTTGTATGGAAGTAACATATTTTTTGTAAGGATTGCCACAGTGTTAATACCCACACCCATTGATAACTAAAAGCGGGAAGTACTTAATGGATGTACTCATAGTAATTTATGATATATGGTGTATGATGATGTATGATATATTTAATCACCACCCAAACTAAGTCCGACAGCAATGGGCACTCCTCTATGTTTGACTTGATCAAGCTTTAATAACCTATGATTGTCCGCATCATGCCATTGTATGAAGGGCTAATAACGGGTTGGGTAGATCGATAGGCAACATAACTTATACATAACTATAGGGATAAATAGAATCTCTTTTCAACACAATGATTGAAAAATTGGTCAAAAAAGCGAGCTATCTAACATGAGAATGCCCCAATGGGTAGGCATTTCCACTCTTCCTATCCAGACCGCTTCAATCGGGTGCCCTGATTACTCCTCTCATTTGCCAGAATTAGCATTAATTGTTTATAAAATTATGTTTATATTTTTATAAGAGAAAAGTACTACCAAGTTCTTCACTTGGTTGATCCTGAAATGACCAAAATATTGTTTATTCCTTATATATTACTTTCTGAATAGTCCTGGTATAGCCTTAAAAAGTCTAGGACATCATATCTATACTTTAAGATAATTTTTTTTTTTTCAGATATAGCACAATTGTTTATTTTGATATGTAGTGCTAGTGCTGTGCTGGTTGGCGTAGACAAGGCAATGTTGTCAATTTGACAATAGCAAAGTGAGGGGGTGCGTCGCAACTAGTAAATCATCATCACATTTTTTGAGAGGCTCCAACGTAACCCTTACTGTCGGTTTTCATCCTTTCATTTTTGATACTTACTTCCTTTACTTACTTAATTTTGCATGTTCAATGTCCTTCCCAAGAGCGCAACACATGTTTGCATGTCACCATGAAACGGATCCAGTTACTGATACGTTTCTTCACGCAATAATCTCCCCAAAGACACTCCTCGGTCGCTCATCTGGACACATCCATGCATCCGTTGGAAATAGGCAGGATTTGGTATCTACCTTAAGAAGAAGACACGGAGTACTCACGTAGCCTTCAGTAGATATCAAACGAAAAGGGAAATGAATATTCGGAGAGAACAGTTAAACAGAATGCCTTGTTTGGTGTGCAGAACAAACATTTATTTATATACGGTCGTTGGGAGCATCTAGTCTAAGATGGTTAAGTGTTGCCCCATTTTTCATCAAACGGTTCTGACTCAAGCATTAACATTAGTCCTAGCCCCATATGGATTATGGTTACAGCGCCATTACTCGCTCTATGGATAGAGAAGAATGTCTAAAAATATAAGTACGGGTGGTGAAAGTGAACTTATCAGAGGATTTGCGCTCCTAATTGCATCACTACACACAACAATCACAGGGGCCAGATCCAGCATGCACGGAAGCGGTGAAATTGACCATAACGATCCGAATGTACAGCACATGAGGAAATAGAGAAAGAGATAGATTAAGGGTAACGGCACGATGCTCACTACACCAGCCATTATCGCACAATCCTCCACAGAAGATATGGATTTGGAAAAGTATCAATAGAGATTGTACTCGAAAAAAATTCAACAGCTTCTTTTTTGTTTACTCTTTCATTGCATGAGAAAACATGAAAAATTTTGGTTAGAACTAGTGTAGAGTAACAAAATTTCGTCACATTCTGTCAAGTGGTTATCGAGATGGCTTCCAAGCAAGAAGTGCTTCGACAAAATATTATGGGCGCGGTCGTGGAAAATCCAGATCAGTCCCACAGCTGGATCGCGAAACAGTTGGGAATCGACAAACCGAATTCCACCGAATCCCGTGTAGTAAAATCGTTCAAAGAGACCCAAACGACCCAGCTACGAGCTGGCAGAGGAAGAAAAGCGAAGACGACCAACACCGTGAACGCAAGAAAGGTGAGGGTTTATTTCAAGCGCAATCCGAACAGTTCGATTCGGGCCGTGGTCAACAAGGACAATTTTTCCGTCTGGTTCGTCCAGCAAACAATGAAGCCGACCGGACTTCATGTCTTCAAGGTAAAGAAGGCACCTAACGGAACCGATATACGGAATACGCTGGCCAAATCCCGCGCCAGGAAGCTGTACCGCGAGTGGTTGGTGCAACCGAGATGCATCGTAATGGACGACGAGACGAGCGGACGCCATGCAGATCCCCGGCATGAAGTTTTTCGTCGGTATGTTCCGGAGAAGTTCCAGAAGAAGAAAGTTGACAAATTGGCCAAGAAGTACTTGGTGTGGCAGGCGATCTGTGAGTGCGCGAATTCAGCAAGCCGGACATAACGACCGGCACCATCAACGGCTAAATATATAAATAAGAATGCCTCCAGCAGCGCCTCCTGCCTTTCCTCCGGTCCCACGATGTGACACTCTGTTTTGGCCGGATCTGGCATTGTGCCATTACGCGAAACCGTTGATGGAGTGGTACGAAGCCAACAATGTTTTTTTTTGTGACGAAGGAGACAAATCCTCCAAACTCGCCAGAACTTCGTCAAATAGAAAATCTGGGCGATTATGAAGGACAAGCTCCGGAAAACAGGTAAGATCTTCAAAAACGGCAAGGAATCGAAGAAAGAGTGGATGATAGTATGTAAGAAAGATGGCGCAAGTGTTGTACAGGGTTTAATGGGTAGCGTTAAGTCCAAGAAGCGTATCTAGGAGAGGAGGTTAAATAAACCTACTTTGCAAAAACATAGCTAACATGTGTTTATTTATTCCCTGAGAGTTTCAAATAACTTAAATGAATTTTTGGTAATCATTTTTGTCTGTAGCATTTTTTTTTGAGTAAAATCTTTATTTGAGCACACTTGTTGTAAAACTGACTCATGTGATAAACATCTACGATACATGTGCCAAAATTGCGCCAAAATCGAACGGGTACTACACAACATAGTTGTTATCTAGATCCTTTTGATCTATGCTATGATTTTTCATTTATTCACGAAAAACTCATTCAACAAAACAAAACGAATAAAAATATTTCACGAACAACTCGGAACCTATATCTAATGAAGAATAAAAACACCAAAACTAACATTAGCAACACAACTCAAAGGCTCATGTTAATGAGAAGAAAGAGAAATCTATAGTGAAAATTTCAGTGAAGCGAAGAAAGTACTAACAACTAGTACAAGAAAACAAAATCCGAAGTACAGCTCCTGTTTTAATACAAGAAATATCTCTAAAGAAAAGTCACATCTCCTAAAATGTGAATCGATGTAATTTAAAATAACAGCTCAGGATTTGAAATCGATGTTTCTAAAGCGACTATGAGCAGCAGATCATTCTAGTTCTTAAGAATAGCTGTTATTTTTTATTTGGAGAGGTTTTAAACCAAGAGTAGATCATTCACCTCTGTTAGATAATATGTTCGATGTTCATTATTATAGAAGCTCAAATTTCGTCGAATTTACATTCTCTAATAAATTTTAAAAGCTTTACTTCATTCTCTTTGCTGTTGCCTAGCACTTTGTATGTTTTTACTTAGACCTATTCTTTTCCTAACGTTCTAATATTTCCTACAATTAAGAATAACATGTTCAATTGTAAGCTCCACGTTACATATGTCGCAGCTAGCTGAGCTCGTTTTATCAAAGAGGTGTTTTTTCATCATCAAAGTATGGCCAATTTGAAGTCGCGTTAAGGTGCGTTTTTCACGTCGATCAGGTCTGTCAATCCATTTCTCGGTTGATGATTTGCAGGTTTGTAAGAAAGATGAGCGATGGGTATCCCATGTTTCTTGAAATTTTGCTCGTATTAGCGTTTTGGTCCGTAGAATCGCATAGGATGAGGGGACAGTGCAGTCTATCTATCAGCTGCTCAATCTGATTCTTCGTTTCCGATAATTCCAGAGTGGCTTGGTACCCACCAAATTATATATTCCCTTGGGGAGGAATTCTTTTGGATTTTTGTAAGGAGTGTATCGAATATAAGCTATCCACATACATTTGCGTTGTACGCATGTATTTGTGATGGTATTTTATGCTCTGAACACTGCATGCTGTGCGTTTGACTGTCAGCTTTCTTTTGTTTACTTGTTTGTGCGGTTCAAATTCTGCATTTTCAAAATGTCACGTATTGAAAAGGAAGTGAACATTAAGGTTCTGGACACATGGCTAAGTGAGAAGGGTATTACTATGCGAAAATTAGCGAAGCGGTTTGGAATTCATCATGCGAGTGTTAGAACCATCATTAATAAGTTTGGGGAACACTATTCTTTGGATGAGCTACCAGAAAAAGGCAGAAAACCCGGTTCTTCCAACCCGAAACTGGAGCAGAAAGTGGTGTCTCTAATCATGAAGAACAAATCAATGTCAATACGTGATTTGGCCAAAAAAGCAGGAACGAGTGTTGGAATGATCCAGCGTATCAAGAGGCGAAACCACCTGAAGACCTACAAGAAGCAGAAAATCTCGAAACAAAGTGCAGAACAGAAGAAGCGAGCAGCAACAAGGGCCCGGAAATTGTATTCGCGTCTTTTGCAGCGTCCGGATGCATGCGTTTTGATGGACGATGAGACCTATGTAAAGGAGGACTCAAAAACCCTTCCAGGTCCACAATACTTTACTGCCGTCGTTGGGGAGGATGTGAGCGATGCGGACAGGTCGATTCAAGTGGAGAAATTCGGTCGAAAGGTACTGGTATGGCAAGCAATATGTTCCTGTGGTGTGAAGTCAACCATTTTTTACACTACCGGAACTATAAATGCGGAAATCTATCGATCTGAGTGTCTCCAGAAGAGATTGTTGCCTTTATATAAGAAGCATAGTACACCTCCACTGTTTTGGCCGGATTTAGCGTCGGCTCACTGCCAAAACCACTCTCAATTGGCTTGCGGAAAAGGGTATAGATTTCGTTGAGAAAAATATCAATCCACCAAATTGCCCTCAGCTTCGACCCATCGAACGTTACTGGGCAATCATGAAGAGGGTCTTCAAGAAGATTGGTAAGGCAGCTGGGAACATGCAGGAGTTCAAAAAAATTTGGGCTCAAGCGTCCAAAAAATGCGATGCAACACTTGTCCGGAACTTGATGAAGAGCATTCGATCCAAAGTTCAAAAATTCGTGAAGGAATAACTTAAATTTCATCCGGTCTTCATTATGTTCAAGTTTAACCTCGTACAATAAAGGATCAATTTTTTGTATGAATAAAATATCGGTTTTCAACATAATTTGAAAGAAAGTTTGTGGATAGCTTATTTTCGATACACTCCTTGGGGAAGGGTGTCTGGATTTACCTTTTTCGATGGCAGCTATGCAGCTGGCTGAGTCTGATATTATGACTGTTGGTGTTTTTGGGGCGTATCGTGCTGCAGCTGCTTCTGCAGAGTGTATGATGCATTGGGGTTGTATACTCCTTTCGTCTAATAGATTGGGGCCAACTTCCCTTCTAGCTTTGATCCGTCGGTGAAGATCTTTGTGTGATTTTGATATTCTGTTTTGAGACGCTCTTGAGTAATGATCCTTGCTGCGGTTATACTATTTCCCTTCTTAAAAGCATTCTTAATGGTCCAATCTATTTTGATTCGGAGAGAGTGTGATTGTTCGTTTAGCCTCCTCGAGGATTTCGTTCAGCTCAGCGAAGTATGTCGAGGTGCCTCGGCCAGCCCGGAATGCATGCTGCCCCGGATGTAGAATTTTGTTCGTTTCAAAACAGCTTGTGATACGATGATTGACCATACGTTCGTATATCTTTGCGATGCTTTGGAATTGGGGTAATTATTCTTTCTCTCCAGCGAGAACAGAACTTGCACTCCGCCCAGACACAGTTAAAACTTCGCAGCATAGCTATTTTTCCGGAGATTGGCAGCTGGCGAATCATAGGGTAACCAACGTTGTCGCGGCCAGTTGAGGACCCTTTGGCCACGTCGATTGCCCGTAAAAGCTCTGGCAGGCTGAAGTCACTGTTCAATACAACATCTTCTGCAGTTGCTGAAAGGTGTTTCTTGAAAATAGTTAGCAAAGTGCTCGGCGATGGTTTTTTATGTTCCAAAGAACATCGGATGGAGATCTTGGATTGAAGGTACTGCGAAAGGTATCGCACGATTGTTTCTTCGCCTGGTTTATTGTTTTTCTTGCTGCACTTCGAGCTTGCTGAAATTCCTTTCGTGCGTCATCTATTTGGGTCAGTTGCATGAGTTCGTTTCTGTTTTCTTAGTGCCTTTCGTCGTGCTTTGACTGCAAGCTTTACTTCATCTCACCACCACAGCTCTGTTCTCTTGCACGGCCTGCCTGATGTTTGTGAGATCGATGTTTCGGCAGAACTGATAATGATGTAAGTAATCTCATCAATTGAAGAATCTTTGTTCGGTTCGCTACCCAGACGATATTCAATGTTTTTCTCGAGCTGTGGCGAGTTCGCATTCTTGTAGAGCCACCGTATCCGGAGTTGGGAGAGAGAATAGCTCCTGTTTTATAGGAAGGATTATGACTTTCAAAAGTACATGGTTTTGTAGCGCCAACGATCAGTTGATCAATATTATTGTAAAACATAGCTCATGTTCGAAAAAATGCCAAATCTTTTTAAAAAGTAACATTTTTTTAAAGACGGTTAACTCTGAAAACCATAACACACGTTTTATAGAAAATTGGTTTTGTGGTAGAGAACCAGCAGATAAAACGTATCAAATGAAAAAAATACGGCTGACACACATGTAAACTTCAGCTCCCTCTTAATCGAGTTGATTTGCAATTAACTCGGTTAACTCTATAACAACAAATTCCATCTGAAATACAACTTAGTTTGTGACAGTACGGCGGAAAATGATGCATCGAACTTGAGCTTACGCTTAGATGACCGCACATTTCGTAGTAGACCGTGATTGACTGGAGCCACACAAAAAACTGCGTACAGATCCAAACGAATGGGGCCTGTGGTCAGCAAGACCAACTCCATGTACATGTTTCGAGGGTTCTTTAGTTTATTTCGCCAATAAGACTCCCGCAACGAAATGTAAATTGCTGTTGATATCAAAAGGTAATCCGTTCCCGGATTCTTTAACGACAGTTATGAATTAGAGAGCAATTAAAAATAGGGGACAGTGCTCTAATAAGGGTCTATGGATCTAGAATTCAGCCTATCGTTAAAAATTGCCTGTCTTTAATTTTTCTTCATATTGATATGTCAGTGAGACAATACTGCTGTATGTGTTTGATTTTCAGGGTAAAAATAGTGAATTAATATTTACTTCGAATTTTAAGCATAGGCCGAATCCAAGATCCATGGACCCACATTACAGCACCTTCCCCAACCCCGTAAACTAAATCACATAATCGGCAACCGTTTCACGTTTTTGAGGTAAAAATCCTGAAATATTTATACTAAATGGAAATTAAAAAAAGATTCGGGTTTAGAAAGATCACAGAAGTTGGAACCTCTTTTAGAAATCAATATTGAACTCATTAGCGTTATAATATACAGCTAAACGGTAACTGCTGCACAAATTTCGATTGATTATATGGATGTCTCCACTGGCAATATAAAAATTCAAATTGCTCCATTAACAACGAACCGACGTCGCCAGCAATAATTAGTTACCGGCGGCATCTCCTTCCACCATATAGGAGTGCAACCGGCTCCACCTATTTATCAACAATCCGCAGATCTAATGAAGCACGTGTATGGCACAGCAAGTGAGCCATTATAATAACTGTGATTGAACGCAGTTCAGCGGGCAGTTCGCGGGCACCGTAACAAAAATTTGCATCTTTTATTGTTGGCTAAATTTGTCCATAAGCAACGTGCCACATGAATCTAATAAGCTGTAAGAAGCGCTGTGACGTTGTTTACTGTTTCGCCCCAACAGCAGCTGTACTCACATTGGTTCCTACTCATTCAATGGCAACAATACCCACCAAGTGTAGCACTTACTATGTAACACATTTTTTCCTCCTCTAGAAACGTTGTCATACTGTTTGAAATGCAAATTATGCAAAACTTGTCTTCGGGTTCGGCTGATGACGGTAGCCTGCGGGATTTCCATGAAATCAAACACAGAACACCCGAAATGTGTGCATTGAATTCCTAATGTAAGTGTGTCAGCAACTGATTGTGAGTGGGATTAAAACACGTGTTGATTTACGGCTGCTGGTCAAAACAAACGATGGCGATTTATAGCGTGAGATATGATTCGAGAAGATCTGTGTACATCCGTCCAACACCAGATGGCGTTGAGAACATTTACGTGGTCATTGAACATTCCATTGCCGTCCAACAGCACAGGAAGACCAACGGAACGGCACGCCTATCGAGTTGAGGAAATCGCGACAGCAGCACGCGGGAAGAAAAACATATGTAACCAAACGATAATTACACTGCAAATTATCCGGCTCATAGCGCAATATCAATTAAAGCCAAGCAACTACTGTTTGGCACTAAAAAAGAACAGGCAAGCTTGCAGAACGAGCTTTTTATTACCTGCAATTGAATATCTACATTCAATAAAAATGACACTTGTTTTTTGTCGTCGCGTTCACCTATCTAACCTACGCGTTGTTCTAGGAACGGATGACATAAAAAACGTAAATATGATGTCAGTGGCTCAATCAAGAGCAACGCTATTTTTTAGTGCTTCAAATGACTCTCATCGTATATTCAAGTAATGCCCGCATTGGGTGAGATAATTTATGATGATTTGAAATTGTTTCGATGACATCACGCGGTTAGCATGCGTCTTGGGGATATGATTTATTTCCATGTTTTCATTCATCAGGTGACATAATGGCTTGATTACAAATTTAACCAGCGCTAGCTGGATTGTCTATTCAAGGACCGTACTAAGTTGAAATATGCTCGTTAGGCGGTCCTAATGAGTTGTCCCTAAATGTCACGTAGAGCTGACATCTTTTAGTGGGGTCTTTTTTCGGTGATTTAACGGTTTTGAATGGTTTGTTATAGCGTTCAAGCGCCAGTTTTTTTTTTGTCCGATGACAGTTATTTGCAATGAAATCATACACCAGTTTTCCATTGGCTGATGAAATTAGTAGCTATTCAGTGATCAATGAATGATTATCTACTGAACTTAGACCTTTCTAAGTGAAATTTATTTATGAAAACGATTTCAACTCATATCGCCTCATATACGCCTTTCTCTTGACTCCACGCATCAAGTTTTTGTAAAACTGCTTTTCCCAACTGTTTGGTCACTTTCATCCAGACTTTCTTGAATCGTAGCTCATTTTTGATTAATTGGGATTCTTAGGAAATGTTGTCTTCATTATAGCCCAATTTTTTTCAATCCGGCGAAGTTCCGGTGAATTTTGAGGATTTATGTATGTTGGCACAAAAAGCATATTATTGAGCTATTACCACTCCAACACGTTCGTAGCATGAGTCAAGATTAGCCCGAAACAGAGTAGAACCGTTTTTAGTTCCTGAAGTGATGATGGGAACGCTCATATCGCCGCAACCTCAAATTGACAGTTTAGGAATTTCTTGGCAAATTTTTACATTATCTTCTTCCGATTCTGATGGAACGTCAAACTTGGACTTGGCAACGAAACATTCCTGTCCGGGTAGTTGGCGGAAGTCAGCTTTAACTAAGATTTCATCACAATGCAATGCGGATTGGTGAGTAACTACGTGTTGAGATCCCTGGCACGGGTTTTAACAGCGACATTCTGCTTCTTATTCCTGTTTGGGACCTTCTACACATTTTAGGCATGTAGTTAGACAGTTTCATAGGTTTTCTGGACAAAACAGATTGACACCTTCGATTTTCCAAGAACTTCTTGGCCATCTTGGAATCAACCGGGCACTTCCGCCACCACTTTTTTTCTTCCGTTTGACAGTCAAAAGCTCCATAAAGGTTTTTATCACACGGGACATGGTGAGATTCACGATACCAAGCTTCTCAGCCATCCATCTATGGGATGCATTCTGATTGGAGTATAAGAGAACACATTTTTTTCAGGCAGGATTTATTGTTCCGGGGTCCCTACGTACTTAACGGATTGTTATGAAACTTGCCGGAACCAGTTTTGCTAAAATTTTCAGAATTTTTCTTCATACGGTTGAAAAAAAAACAGACAAATTTGACGGTGACGTTTTCCGCGAACACATAATTTAGATAAATGCAAATCGTATTTGAAGTCATCAAGTCTCTTAAGTCATCCAGATATTCGTTGGATAGATCAAAATATCGATTAACGCATCAGAAGACATTTTTCGTTATATTTATAAGCGGAATAGTGTCGTTTTGGTCTCAAAAAGACACACGTTACAAACCCTGTTTTCGATCAATAAATGTAGAAGAATTATGGTCACCCGAGATTTCCTTGGAGTATAGACTTTGAGATCAATTGGTAACAGATTGCTCATTTTCAAGTATGTTGGGTAATCCGAGAACTCCTTGGAGTATAGGTAGATAAACTTTGAAATTAACCACCGTCCTGCCCTTCGGTTCAATGCGCGTTCTGCCGACTTGGTCGCGGCAGATTTCATGTATGAACAGGCTGCCACATCAACGGCAGAAGGGCTTCCACCGCTGGATGAATATAACTTCCTCTTCAGCCTGTCTTAGACAGCGCGCTTCAAGCTCAAACTCGACCAGTTGCAGGAACGTCATTTCGCAGGAAACTTCATCCTCCATGGTGAGATCAGCCGTGCACCGAGGTTTACCGTAAAAAGTCCGATGCGTTTAAAGTTTTCCGTAGACGTGGAACACCAGAGCACTTCGAAAAATACACGGCTCTCGAACGCGAATTTAAGAGCCTCATCAAGGCCAAGAAACGCGGTTACTGGCAAAAATTCGTGGATGGGCTATCGCGCGAAACGTCGATGAGTACTCTTTGGAACACGGCGCGAAGATTGCGTAACCGAACTACGAATAACGAAAGCGAGGAGTACTAGGACCAATAGATTCTCAAGTTCGCGCGAAAAGTTCGTCCAGATTCTGTGCCGGCACGGATCATTCCTCGCGAAACCGACACAGCTCGAAAACGTAGTGTGAATTTCTGTTCAATATCATGCACATAAATGGAGCGTCACAAAACATAGACATTTGCGGTACACATAGTGTAAAGTTCTAGGACATTTCATACATTACCGATATTATTGTATGCAAAAGCTCATCTTTGCTAGAAGTATTTCATGCAAGTTGCGGCTTCGTGTGGAATGAAATACAATTTTACATGCTGTGGAGTATTCGATAGATGAGATCAGCCAACCTTTTTCAATGGTAGAACTCTCTCTCACACTCTTTTCGTGTGGCAATACGGCTCCAGGAGATTATAGAATCAAGTTCAACTTGCTCAAAAACCTCCCTGAACTTGTTGAACTTGTTTAATCAGTTTCTGGAACTCAACATTATACCGGATGATTGGAGACGGGTGAGAGTTATTGCCATTCAAAAACCCGGTAAACCCGCGTCCGACCACAACTCCTATCGACCCATCGCGATGTTATCCTGTATTGGAAAGTTGTTGGAGAAAATGATCCTCTTCCGCCTGGACAAATGGGTTGAGACCTGCTTTCAGATACTTAATATGGTTTCCGCAGGGGTAACGGAACGGACGACTGTCTCGCGTTGATTTCCACAGATATTCAGTTAGTTTTTGCTAAAAAAAAAAAGAGCAAATGGTTTCTGTATTCTTGGATATCAAGGAGGCTTCTGATTCAGTATCTGTTGAAGTTCTTTCAGATAAACTCCACGCTTGTGGCCTTTCTCCATTAATGAATATTTTTTGTACCATTTACTGTCCGAGAAACATATTTCTCATGCCTTTCTCATGGAAACTCTACAGCTTCCCGATTTAGCTAGATGGGTCTCCCCCAGGGATCCTGTTTAAGCTCCTATTTATATAATTTGTATGTCAAATACATTCATGGTTGTCTGAGTGACAACTGTACCTTGAAACAACTTGCAGATGACGGCGTAGTGTCTGTCGCGGGACCTTATGGGGTCGAACTGCAAGGACCCTTACAGGATACCTTAGACAATTTGTCTACTTGGGCTTTAGAGCTAGGTATTGAATTCTCTAAGGAGAAAACTGAGTTGGTAGTTTTTTCTAGGAAGCATAACCCAGCACAACCGAAGCTTCAAATTTGGGGTGAACCGATAACTCTTTCTATGTCATTTAAATATCTTGGGGTCTGGTTCGATTCAAAGTGCACCTGGAGATCCCACATTTAGTATCTGAAGCGAAAGTGCCAGCAAATGATCAACTTTCTTTGAACAATTACGGGGACCTGGTGGGGAGCTCATCCGCAAGATCTTCTAACGTTGTACCGGACAACGATTTTGCCGGTTATAGAATACGGTAGTTTTTGTTTTCAGTCAGCGGCTCGGTCGCACATCATCAAACTGGAACGTATTCAGTATCGGTGTCTTCGTATCGCGTTAGGTTGCATGCACTCGACTCATACCATGAGTCTTGAAGTGCATGTTGCCACACTCGGATCGGTTTACATAATTATCTCTCCGGCTCCTCACCAGGTGTGAAGTTATGAACCCTCAAGTAATCGAAAATTTTGAGAAGCTCCTTGAATTGAATTCTCAAACTCGCTTCATGACTTTGTACCATTTGTACGTAACACAGGATGTCAGCCCTTCGCCGAATATTTCCAATAGTGTTTGCTTCTCCGACTTCAGCAGTTCGGTTCATTTTGATTTATCCAGCTTCATGGAATCCCAGAGCATCATCGTCTTATGATTGCTCCTGTGATATTTGCTGCAAAGTTTGGCCAAGTTGATTCCACTAAATCGTTTTTCACTGACGGGTCATTGATAGAGGAGTCAGCAGGCTTTGGTATATACAACGAAATCCATAGCCCCAATCGTAAACTTCAAGCTCCCTGCATTAGCGGCAATACACTTTACGCTAGAAATTATTGCCTCACTTACACCGGATCAGTATTTCATTTTCACGGATGGTTTCAGTTCTTAGAGGCTATTCGCTCATTGAGGCCGGTAAAGCACTCCTCGTATTTTCTCATGAAAATACAGGATCTTCTAAGTGCTTTATCTTCGCGGTATTTTATCATCACCATTGTATGGGTCCCATCTCATTGTTCGATTCTGGGCAATGAGAGAGCGGACTCGCTTGCAAAAGTGGGCGCTATGGAAGGCGATATTTATGATCGACAAATCGCCTTCAATGATTTTTTTTCCTATTTCCGTCAACAGTCACTCCTTTAAATGGAGTAAAGGAGATTTGAGGCGATGGGAACATTCTATCATCCCAAAGGTGTCGAAGAAATCTTGGTTTGGGGGTATGGATATGGGTCGAGATTTCGTTCGTGTGATGTCTCGTCTCATATCCAATCATTATTCTTTGAACGCTCATTTATACCGTGTTGGGCTGAGCGACAGCAATCTCTGTAAATGTGGACAAGGTTACCAGGACGCAGATCACGTAATTTGGTCATGTGCTGAGCATCGTGGAGTCAGATCTGAGCTTTATGATTCCCTTCGGGCTCGAGGTAGACTGGATTTGGAGTTTATGAATCCCATTTATGTGTTCTTGACTAACATTAGCCTTAGATTGTAGTTTGCGTAATCTGTATGTTTACTAATAGTGTTTCTTTGTATCTGTATTGTGTGGGTGTGTGTGTGTGTGTTATTTTTTCTTTCTCAAAAATGTTCAAGTCAAGAGAAACCCAAAAGTTGTATAGTTATAAGATTTTCGACAATATGAGAATTTAAAATAAATGTGTTAGGTAAACCATATTTCAAATTCCCGCCCATTTTCCCATCCGTTAAATTGTTGTTCCTATTAAGCTCGAGACGGCCGCGAGTAATCGGTTGTATCCCTCTAACTTGAGTTTTAAGATGATTGATGTATATAAATATGAAAACTTCTAAAGTTGATTCGATTGAGCCTGTACAAATAAATGATTTGAAGAAGAAAAGAATAAATGGCACACACTTAGCTCCTCTTAGCTCAGTCGGCAAAGGCGCACAAAGCACCCATAAAGCAACACCATGCTGAAGGTGCAGGGGTTCGATTTCCGGTCGGGTCTAGGAATGTTTTGGCATAGGGAATGATTGTTCTTGCCACACAATCATACTAATGCAAAAATGGTACCTGGCATCGAAAACTCTAAATTAATAACTGTGGAAGTGTATTTAGAACATTAAGTTGAGAGCAAGCAATAAGCGAATTGTGAAAGCAATAATCTTGAGATGCTAAACAGAGAGAGGCACACACATATTTACTCATCAAAATTCAACCGATTATCGGATTTTATTGACATTTTCAGGGAATGAAAAACTAATATTAAGTTAGGATTGGCAACATTTGTTTCATTCAATTTCATCTCTCATCCCGATTGCCCGCACCTTCCTTTTCACTCGACTCATCAAATTTTGTACAACTGATTTTCACAGTGTTTTTGTTGTTTATACCCTAATTTTCTTCAACTCCAGCTCTGTTTTAATAGTTGCGAGATGTTTGCGAAGTTCTGTCTTCATAATTGCCCACAATTTTTCAATTCGGCGAAGTTCTGGTGAATTTTTTGGGTTCATATCTTTTGGTACAAAACGTGCTTCGTTGGCTCGGTACACTCCAACACGTTTCGAGCGTAGTGGTAGGATGCTAGATCAGGCCAAAACATAGTTGATCCTTTGTGCTTCCTTATGAATGGCCAGAGACGCTTCTTAAGGCATTCTTTCGTGTAAATCGCACCTTTGATTGTTCCGGATGTTATGAAGGGAGCGTTTATTTCACCACATCCGCGAATCGCCTGTCAGATCAGGAAAGCAAGTATTTCCTCTTCGTGTCAGGGATTCAAAGCCTTTACTCGCATATTAAATCAACTTACGAACTCGTGAAAATGTAAAGAGTTAATCATTAGCAGGGATCGTTATTCGGCACCGATGAGTTGTTTTTAACATCGTTTGAGCCTACCAAATAAACAAATTAAAAAAACATGTTCTAATTTCCGACTAGGTGGAATGTAATTTTTATTTTCTAAGCGAAGATCACACACATGGTGTAAAATGTAAAGTGAGTTCTGCTATAAATCGCTAAAAAGCTGCAACTAGAACGCACTGATCAGAACCGGTTGGAAACAAGAACTACACCATTTAATGTATTCTATCGCATTTTGCACGAAACAAAAGTAAAATCGGCTCGTGCAACTTGTCTATTCGCAATTTCTGCTACTAGTAAAACGCCACTGCAGTAGAAGATTTAAATGGTGATTGCAATCAAAGTAACGATGATGTCACTAATGTTGGGTGGCGGCATTTCAAAAGTGACATCTCACGTTCTGGATCATTTAACCTCCCTCTAACATCTAACGTTCTACAGAAGTGTAGCTTCAATTCAATCGAAGGCAATTCCATCCACACAGCGATGAAGCGACTCGAAAGTTGTAATAGACATTAAACTAACTGTAGGAACACGCTTGATTGACCATAGGTAGTCGTTTATCTCCGAAAACTTTCGGCAGCTAGGCCGGACAGCGGTTGGCGTGTCGATGCAATTTAGTCTCGGTTACGAACTTGACACGGCTATTGCTACTGTTGGCACATGGTGTTACATTGTATTCAGATTTGATTTACGTGTGAACGCCGAGAAAATGGTTTTCCCCCCAAGGCGTTCGATCGGGTCATGGCTGGCTGAGAACTACGATGCGCTTGATTGAGGGTAATTAGAACTAATAGTTTTTTAAGCGTTCTTGAACTTGTTGGCCAAGGTGGATGTTGGGTTTTGAGCATAGTGATCGATGAGATTAATAATTGAGTCAAATGTGGAGGAAGCTTTTGATCGAATATGAACGTCCATTTTTTTTTTGACGTAGGACTACATCTTTGTTTTCTATACTGGATTACAATTTAAAAAACTTTTGCGATTGTCACGACAAGCGGTCAGATTTTGAGCGTTAATATCTCAGTGGTTTTACCAAAAATATTTTCAAAATGTTTGCCCCAATCGATCGTTAATATTTCTACGTGTCATTCCAATATTGAAAAATATTGATTTTCAACATTAAACTATTGAAAATAAGGCAAATATAAGGTGAAGTCTTATAATTTCGTTTTGCAGAGTAAATTTACTAAATGCCAAGTATTTTCCTATCACAGACTTCAGATTTAAGTATGGGAGATTTCATATTCAGCAGTGAACGATATAGAAGGGGTACACCTTCGTAAAATGCTCATTCGCTCGGCAGCCTTGGAACTGTTCAGAGCGGCAATGAGCCAGTATTGAATAAGCAGCAGTCAGTGACAAGTACTCTGGAGGATCGGAGGGTTGGTACTTGGAGGCTTGAGTGGTATGAAGTGGAATGTGGAATGAATTTTTACAAATGGTGATCGTCCCGCAATTTTGCAACAAGTCATTATAACATTCATAACACATTGCTACGAAGTCCAATGTCACCTTTGCGTACAACCTCATTGGACTATGCCCTTGTAGTTTTTGATATTAAGGGATCGATGTCTCGGAGGCCTTGATTTTGTTTGTGTTAATACATGCACATATGATTTCAATATTGTCCATCTATTTTTAATTTAAAGAAACATCTATAAATTTTCTTCTGTTAATCTGTTATGCAACCCAACAGAACAAAACGGCATACGACAAATAACACCAACGATGCGCTGCACGACCCAGCAGAACCGTTCAAGCTATTTTGGAGCGAAAATAACTGTCGTGTGATAACGAATTAAAATCATTAAATCACCCATTTGTACGAATCACGTTCCCACGAAAGCCGTGAATGGCAGCAATACAAAGCTGTCCCTTGTCGCCGTTGTTACAGCGACTATTCCCAGTTTCTACAATTCTGAAACTTACTTCATCTCATTCCCCGACTATACATCGGGTACAATGATTTCCCAGTTGCTTCAATGCGGAGAAAAGTACACTCATAATGTGAAACAGCACTTTAATTATAGTAGCTAGGTTAGGAGGAAATGCCGGCCTGCGTGGCGTGGAGATCGCTTTGCCGGTTCCCCGAGAGCGCATACATGAAAGGTCGTAGTGCAATCCATTGTTCGGTGATAGTGGAAGGTGGCCACCAAAGCGGAAGCAGCATATTCACACACAGAGAGTTAAAGACGCGTCCGTCAAGTCATTTTGATTGGAATATACACGAAAGAAGAGCCGAAACGTGCGAAGGGTCTCCGGTGGTGAGCCACAGAGCCGCTTCAGATGATATGTATGTTGACTACACCGTGCGTGGAAAGTAGAGCAACTGCTGTCAACTTGTCAGAAGGTATGTTCCAATAAACACGGCGACTACATGTATACGGGACGTTACACAAATAGCTTAATTGGGTGGAAAGCGGTGACGACTTTTCGCTGTTCCATACCTTCTGGGTGAAGTTTATATCAATACATTGCAGCTCACAGCACGTTCTAATCGAGAATATTGCTACTACGAACAAGATTATTTCGACTCATTTACGATGTTTCCTCAACACTACATAGGCTTTTTTCGTAATTAGTGCGAAAAAACTGATGTGTCAAGATGAGCATGTTCGTGTCTCATCGTTTGTAGTCGTTTGTCAACGTGTCTCATTAAATTTGACCAAACTTTCTCATTTGAATGCGATCACGATTCGGTGAACTGCAAAGAAGTCCCAACTGATTTGACCGTGAAAAGAACACTTTCGCACAATGGTGCCGTTGGTTTCTTGTGGCTCTCAATTGAAACCAATCAAACTTTATAAATGCACCATAACTTTTAATGGCACCTCCACGAACGCGAAAAGCAACAAATTCGGTCCCAATCAAGCTTAATGATCATTGCTAAGGTACGGTCCACAAAGTGAAATCAAAATTTGCATATTTACTACTGCACGGCATTCGACGAGAACACCAGTCTTTATTGGCATTTCAAAGAAAAAGTAGCATATCTGGTTGTCCCAAAATAACGACTTTTTGGCATTTCAAATAAAAAGTAGCATATCTGACTGCCCTGAAATGTCAACCAGGGCAAATAAATGTGCAATAAACGCTAATCTAGATTCATCTTCAGTAAATTTTGTTCGCGACGACTTGTGTTTTGTCGGGTTTCATATCGATGGTTCCGAGATAACTGACTCGGTCAAACTGTTTAGCAGTTTGTCAAGGTTTGATTGATCTAAGCGGACTGCAGACTGGATTGTTGTTAATCTCTTAATCAAAAGCAAGTAGTTTTATGGGACGGCATAATGTTCAAATGTTTTGAAGCAAATGTAATGACAAAATGTTGATAGCCTCGGAGATATCTTCAGACCGTCAAAAACACAATTAAAATATGCTACTTAAATAAAGACTGCCCACACACTTAGACATTATTATTTTTACACGAGACGTAATATATCTTTGTAAAAAGTCGGGGAACGTAAAGAAAGATTTCGTGTAAAATTATGTCTCCTGAAACTGACACATACACATACGACACATAGGGTATGCGTCCCTTGACTCAGCCTAATATGCAACAATCGATTACATTATTTGTTATAACTCATAAAAATTTGAGCTGGAAGCAATATTTAACTAGTAATACACTTGTCTAGATATATTTACACTTGTTTGGTAATATGTATCACGAAATAATACACAACTCATTTTATAAAGTTCGAATCTTTCGAGAAATATGGATGTAATGTCGGTGTATAAGCACCAAGTTGGATCTATTTATGGATGCTTCGTCCCATTCGATAGGTTTGTTATTCAATGTTAACTACGTATGGGTTTTTTTCTGATTTAATGCGTTGCCAGCTGTATTCGCTGTATAATTTCTCAAAACAAACTATTATAAAACTGCTTAGAAACACTTACGTAATTTTCACATATGATTTATCGGCCATAATCAAAACATTATAATTCACTCTACACAGATTTTGTTCCTCTGGTTTGTGTTTTGTTGAGCCATTTGAACAACATTCAACCGAAACTAACACATTTTTATTGAAATTTTACCTATAACAACATTTTTAAAGGGTGTTTCGATCAAAATTTGGTCGACTTAAACTTGACGCATTTCCTTTCATCGTGCATAAATTTTTTTTGCACACCCCTAATTTTGAAGATGTGTGCGTGTAGCATCATGCGTCTATTTTGATTTTGAGATCAGCGCTTCAGTTATCAAAATGTTGTCGAAGGAAGAGAAGCAACGCATCAAAATTTGGCGAAATTGTTGAATGTGGCTAAATTAACTGCTACCAACGTATTAACAGTGTTTGGTGAACGTTTGTCGACAGCCAGGCAAGCTGGATCGGAGGGAAATCGAAAGCCGGAGGCCACAGCGACGACAAAAAGAGTTGCCTGCTGTTTCGAGCGGAACCCCAACCTCTCCGTCCGAGATGTCGCAAAGAAGCTGAGAGTGGCGCCTTCAACCGTGGATAGAGCTGAAAACGAGCTGGACTGTCGACTTAGAAGAAAGTGGTGACTCCAAATCGCGACGATAAACAAAACACGATCGCGAAAGTTGTACACGACGATGCTGACGAAGTATGATTGCGTGGGACAGGACGCTGAAACTTACGACAAGGCAGACTTTAAGCAGCTTCCTGGACAGGAATTTTGTACGGCAACCGGACGGGGAAAGGTGGCAGATATGTTCAAGCACATTAAACTGTCAAAGTTCGCGAAGAAATATCTGGTGTGGCAGGCCATCTGTATCTTTGGCTTGAAGAGCAACGTTTACATAGCGACCGGAACCGTCAACCAGGAAATTTATCTGAGCGAGTGCCTACAAAAACGTCTACTGCCTTTCCTGAAGCGACATAATTGTTCCGTTCTATTTTGGGCGGATTTGGCATCTTGCCAATACGGAAAAAAGGCCATGGTATGCTTCCAACAACGTTCAAGTGCTGCCCAAGGACAAGTACCCTCCCAACACGCCAGAGCTCCACCCAATCGAACAATATTGGGCCATCGTCAAGCGGTACCTTATGAAGACTCAAAAAGTCTTTGTGAGCGAGAAACAGTTCAAGGCAAACTGGCGTTCTGCGGCGAATAAAGTGGACAAGGAGACTGTATAAAATCTTATGGCAGGTGTTAAACGAAAGACCCGGCAATTTGCATTCGGTAAAATGGAAGCTTAGCTGAATATTGCTCCTGTATTCTGTATTAACTGAACTTGAAAAAGAAAAATAATTTGACTTAATAATAAAAACTTTGATCGACTCACACACATTACTGTTTGACCAAATTTTGATTAGAACACCCTGTATTATGCTTTTTATACGACAGGCCATAGTTGAGAACATAGAATAAAATATGTTTCTTACATTTTCTAGTTAAATCATTGTTATTTTAGCTATGTGAACAGTTAGTTTAGAACTTGTGACTATTTTCTATAGATCTTGGCTGTATAACTTGATTTATCGGTTCAATTTAGCCAAATTTAGATCATTCGAAGATCGTGTAGATAATCTGTTCAGCTTGACCAGTCAAATCATGGTGTCTCAAAAGGTAAGGAAATCGTAAATTACATGGAAGTGGACAACTATAAATTGTTTAATAATGTCTCAATTGCTTTGAAATAAATTGGTCATCCTGATAGCAACATAAACATAATTCAACTGCCGAGACATGTTTCCTAAGATGAACCTTCGACAATGCCTAACATATTTCAATTGGTCGGATTTTAATAATAGATGCTTTTTTGTGAAAAAGTTCAGTTTAGTTGTTATAAAGGGTGATACGGTCAAAATTTGGTCAAGGGAAAACGCGTGTAAATTTGTGAAATCGTTTATTTAAAAAATCAAATTAAATTTCTTTTTCAAGTTCAATTAGTATAAAATTCAGGAAAAATATTCAGTTAGGCTTCCGCTTTTCCAAATCCGAATTGCCGGGCCTTACGCTTGACCCCTGCCATCAGATTTTGTATAGCCACCGTGTCCACCTTCTTCGCCGCAGAAAGCCAGTTTGCCTTGAACTGCTGCTCGTCCTTAGCAGTTTTTTTTTGTCTTCTTTAGGTTCCGCTTGACAATAGCCCAGTATTTCTCAATTGGGCGGAGCTCTGACGTGTTGGGAGGGTTCTTGTCCTTGGGAACCACCTGCACGGCAGCAGACGTTTATTCAAACACTCTTTCACGTAAATTTCTTGGTTGACAGTCCCGGAAGCTATGCAAATGCTGCTTTTCAAGCCATAGGTACAGATGGCTTGCCAAACCAGATATTTCTTTGCGAACTTTGACAGTTTCGTGTGCTTGAAAATATCTGCTACCTTTCCCCTTCCTTTTGCCGTATAAAACTCCTGTCCCGGAAGCTGCTTGTAGTCGGCTTTGACGTAGGTTTCGTCGTCCATTACCACGCAGTCAAACTTCGTCAGCATCGTCGTGTACAGCCTCCGGGATCGCGCTTTGGCCGTCGTATTTTGTTTATCATCGCGATTTGGAGTCACTACCTTCTTGTAAGTCGATAGTCCGGCTCGTTTTTTGGCTCGATGCACGGTTGTAGACGATACACCCAGCTTATTTGCGGCATCTCGGAGAGATAGGTTAGGGTTTCGCTTGAAACTACCGGCAACTCTCTTTGTCGTCTCAGCGGCTTCCGGTTTTCGATTTCCCCCCGATCCAGACTTCCTGGCTGTCGACAAACGTTCCCCAAACACTTTAATTACATTTGTAACGGTTGATTTGGCAACTTTTAGCGATTTTGCCAACTTTGCGTGCGAGTAGCTCGGATTTTCGCGATGCGTGAGCAAAATTTTGATACGCTGCTCTTCTTGCTTGGACGGCATTTTGACAACTGAAGAGTGAATTCCAAAATCAAAATAGGAGCAACATTCTACACAAACACACCTTCAAAATGAGGGGTGTTCAAGTTTTTTAAATGCAAAATTGAGAGAAATACGTCAAGTTGATATTGACCAAATTTTGACCGTATCGCCCTTTAGAGTGTGAATCGATGTTTTTTTAGACGATTGGTTGCTGTTTTCACTAAAAATTGTTTCAAGTTGCCGAAAGTATCTGATAGAAAAAGGATTAAATTTCTAGCGTGATAGTAGGATGGGCCTTTTAGATGGGAACTTTTAGACGAATCCGTGTTGTATTAGTGTTTATGAGAAACTGCCTTCATGAGTAACAATGTTGCATCCCGGATGATGATCCATTGCTTCACGCATCGACCAGCTAAGTATTTTTCCGTATCCACACAACTACAGTATGTACCATAAAAAAATGCGAAAGCTTTCAATACTTATTTTTGGGTAGCTTTAAACATTATTTTTACTGTTTTAATGCGTGTGTGTAATCATCTGACTGCATACTCTGAGACGATGTAAACAAAACAGTGGTTCGCGAGTAACAAAATTGAGACAAATGTACGCAAAGGAGGTTGTGACTAGTTTGCTGCTCGCCCAAAAGCCCGTAAAACAAATTGCAACGATTGTGGGATGCCACCTGGCTACCGTTTACCGTATCCAACGTTCAATCCTTGATGGACCACGTCCACGGAAGCCGGGAAGTGGCCGTTCAAGGTTCGCTCGCACACCGTAGGATCGATCCAAAAATTGGCTAAGGAAGCCGATATTTCAAAAACTACCATGCAACGGTTGGTCAAAGATGACTTGAAATGTTCGTCCAGGGTAAGAGTAAAGCGCCACCTTGTAACGGACCGAATCAAACAACTACGGCTGGGGCGCTCGAAACGCTTGGTGTCAGCATTACAAAAGAAGCATACCATCATCATATTCTCCGATGAGAAAATGTTCACCATTGATCCCGTATCTAACACATGTACAGACAGGTTTATTTCGCCGAAGAAGATTGAGGATGTTCCAGAGAACGTGAAATTCAAGTTTACAACCAAACATCCGGCCGGAGTCATGGTTTTCGGGGCAGTTGCGTCCAATGGCTTGAAAATGCCTCCAGTATTTATCAAAGTTGGATTAAAAGTTAATACCGAGGTTTACATGAACATTTTGAAGGACCACGTTCTGCCATGGATGAAAGCCAACTTTGGAGCACACCAACACGTCATTTTCCAACAGGACGGAGCACCGTGTCATACCTCAAAAAGGACTCAAGCGTGGCTGAAGAAAAACATGGAATTTTGGCCAAAGGACATTTGGCCTCCTAGCAGCCCGGACTTGAATCCGTTGGATTACTCAATATGGGCATATGTTCAGGCTAAGGCCTGTGAACGTTCTCACCCCAGTGATAGCGCCCTGAAAGCTTCCATTGCCAAGGCATGGAACTCGATGGCTGACTCATACACGGAGAAGGTTTGCCTCCCTTCCCTGTTTGGAGAAGGTGATCGAAAAAATTGTGGACATATTGAGAAATGTAATCATGAAAGGCTTAATAAACGATTCCCTAAATAAAATTATGATTTTTTTTATCATTTTCTATGAAAAAAAAACTTATTTGAAACTGAGGTATGGATTTTCGCATGGGACGCAGCTGGGGGACGTTGGACGGGTTCGCCGACTTGGGTACCACATCGAAATTCAGCCACTCCATCTCCTCCAACGATCGCTTCGAGTAGTGAGCCGACGCCAGATCCGGCCAGATCACCGCGTCTTCGCCCTTATGGTATTTCATGATGAACGACGCAACTTCCGGCAGGCATTTCGTACTATAAATTTTCACGTTCGCGGTCAGTCCGAAGCGAAAGAAGAGCGGCTTTGACAACGCCTTCTCGCTGATTTTCAGCCACAGCAGCACCTTCTTAGGGAACTTGGTGTGTGAAATGAACTTCACCTTGGAGCTCACTTTCTTCGTGGGGGAAGTAAAATACGAAGTGCCCTGCCAGTCGGCCATCCAGGGTGAGATAGGTCTCGTCGTCCATCACCACCTCCACGTCGCGATTCACCGGGAAAATCAAGTCCCAACCGTTCGAAGAAAAATGTAGCACTTAACCTTTTTAGACTAGATGCTCCCAACGACCATTTTTAAATAAATTTTTGTTCTGTACACCAAACAGGGCATTCTGTTTAACTGTTCTCTCCGACTATTCATTTCCCTTCTTATTTGATATCTACTGAAAGCTACGTGGGTTCTCCGTGACTTCTTATGGTAGATACCAAATCTTTCTTATCTCCAACGGTTGCATGGACGTGACCAGGAGAGCGATCTCGGAGTGTCTTCGTGGAGATTATTGCGTGAAGAAACGTATCAGTAACTGTGATTTCGTTTCATGGTGACATGCAATGTCTTCAATGAATTACTCCTCATCATAGCTCCATGCACAAGGTGTGTAAACGTCAATGCACTACTCTAAAACTTAGAACTTAAAACTTAAATTAAGAACTGTGGAAGTGCTTCATAGAACACTAATATTGGTGACAAGTGGAGCTCCGTAGGGCGTACAAAGCCAAGTAGAAGAAGAAGAAGAACGACTGCCTTCAAATAGCATTTCAAACCACTTGAGAGCATCGTACAAATTTGCAAGGAAAACATATTATTTTGACTTTCATTCAAAAAATCCCAAAAAGAAAGATCCCTTGGAAGACCGGACTGGGAATCGAACCCACCGCATCAGGCTTGGTAATGCTGTGCTTTTACATACTAGACTATCTGAGATTCTAGCAAAGGGCAGGTATGGTAGATAATTGATGTATTAGTTGACATAGGCATTAAACAAACTGCGATATAACTAGTTGTAAAAACGTTTTGTTTTTTTTTTATACTTATTCTACTGAAAACCCCTTTCAGTGTGGGTTCCAGTTTCTTCCAGAATATTCCATGGAGCACAAACCTGAAAAGAACAAAATAATCTAGTTAGTTTAACCATCAAATTAACTAGTGAAATAATTTTAAGTAAACATGTAATCAAATATTTCTTCTTCATGAGCCGGCTTTACTGCCCCTCCCGAAGGAAAACGGGACCAGAGAATTTTACGCCTCAGAAAAATCTCATCGACCTCTGCTGGGATTGAACTCAGACTCAGTGGGTCGGAATTTATTCAACCTGTTGTGGCGGTCAACCACCATTACCTTTGGAATAGATCAAGTTTATTTTATAGCGCTAATTTCTGCAAATGTTTACATTGAAACCCCAATATTGTCTCAATATCCAAGAGCTATTCCGAATCATTTTATTTTTAAACTCAGAACGAACGATAGATACAATCTTAAAATCTACAGTTTGGGTGTGCTTCATTGGCTGCAGTTTCTCTCAATGCAAACGTAATTAATCTTTATACGACATGCAGATTCCATAAACTTACACCTATTTTCAGCAGCCTTCTCATAAGTTTGGATCTACATAAGAGAGAACGAATAAGAGCAGAAGAAGCAAAATCAAACTAACGGCGCTTCGGCTCGTTATGAATGCATAATTTGTGGCCTCAAGTGGTGTGGGGTAGCTTCCAATAGATCCGGTGCGGTGGAAATAAGGGAGAAGAACGACCAACCAGTCATCCGTAATCTCCATATGGTTCGAATGAATACGCGCCCGCGATTTAGCGCTGAAACGAAAGTGTGTACTTAAGCGGATCGTTGAGTTTCGATTGGGGCCGCCAGATAAGTACGCGCGCGCCAGGTGCGCGCGAAAATCGGTCTTGATGAGTAGGTATTCATCCAGTTATTTTACACCGCACCTTCCGTCGGATTATGCTTGATCGTTGGAAAATCAATCGAAGGTAAATTCTCGTTCGAGAACCGGTTCAAGGCGTCAACTTTTTTCTCACGCGTTATGTACAACTAACCACCCAATGCGACGGTATGCAGCACAAGCGCCGGACTAATTTACGAGATTAGCCAAATCCAACTGACACACTAACCGACAGCAACAGTTTTAAACTGTACCGGTTTTTTGATAGTTTTACTGCTGTGTGGTACAGTTTCTCTTGTATTTCAAATAAGGTGCAGAGAGACGAAACATGGCATCATATCGTAAATCTTGTCCGGCTTCGAGTAAAATCTGCGCGGGAACGATGATTTATACTGTTCAGAGGTTTAATGCTTGTTTTCTTTGGTTAAGACAATGCCGTTTACTTATTGCTAAGATTTAATATTGTATTTTTGTCATTTTAGTGATCTTTGGGACTAGGAAATGTGGCTATTGCGACTGTTCCAACAATCGATTCGTCCAAACTCTGAACTAAAAACCTTCAACGTGATTTTTTTTCGACGCTAAAATCTGAACACAACCACAAAACGAAAGCACGCTGCAATCTTGTAATAAATCGGCAAACCGTTATATATAAAGAGTTTTCTTCTTCTCTTTGTTTGTTTCTCCACACAGCCAGCTGGTATGTGGAGCTTCAGTTGAGAAACTTGAAAGCTGGCGTCACGTTGGATCTACTTTGTGCATCATCATCATTCTTTCTCAGCGATTCGGTTCTTTTTTTCCAGTTTCTATGTTTTTTGTTTCTTCAGGACCAGCAATTATTTGTATGGGATTTGACAATTACTCTGTGTGAAAAGTATCAAGAGAACCGATTGAGCTGAGAAAAAATATTCGTCAATACTTCTGAAAGTTTTGAGAAATCTCTGTTCATTTCTCTCACAAATTTAATATATAAATTCGAAATCATGAAATAAACGATAGGTAACGTTGAAAGGTGAATAATTTTCTTTAGATGGACCACTTACATCAATAATTTATTTCCAGAAACGTCACGTGGGTTTCAAAAGTGGCTTCTCACTGTTTTGTTATTTTGACTAAAACAATCACAAAACGGTTTCCTATGTTTTGAGTATTTGAAGTTGCAAATTATTCCGGTAAAAACCAGTGAAGACGGACACGACAATTTAGCTGCAACCGAGTTTCCGATTAAACACATATTTTTCCGAACAATTTTAATGAGGTAGGATAATGGAGCAGAGTTTCAAATGCATTTTTTATATTCAGCAATTCCATTGAAAAAATATATAATAAACGATCTCTGAGATTTTCATAATGATTGGTCATTATTGAAAAATATTAGCCACCTGTTTTTATTTTTTATTTTGTCAGTAGGGTACCCATTTCAGCGTTAGGGTGGCCCAAAAAATTGACTTAAAAAATGTTTTGAGCCGATTTTAATACCGAAATAGGCAAATGAAAGGTAATCAAACAGCTTGTGTAATAGAAAGAATGTCTGAAATCGCTCTACTACTTCGAATCAAGGGAAGGAAGAAAGCGTGGACCTCCCGTACCAAACGTTCCATATAGAGTTGAATAATGTCATAATTTGAATTTTATCGTTGAGAGCATGGATGCTAGAAAGATTAGTTTATGCTGCTTTTGCCTGTGGGTGGACTTTTGGCATTTGAAATTTGCCAAGGTTATAGCGCCTTATCTCACTCACTGAAATTTAGATTGAAATTTAAAATTTACAGAAAAATACATTTAGTTATATAATAGTCTAAAAATATAATAATAAGAACAATCTACGCCAATCCATCCAAAACTACGACTGAGGGACCTGGTTAAAAATAAGAGTCCGTAGATGCATTTCGTGACTTCTGGCAACTTTGCTTCACAACTCATCGATTTAGCACCACCCGGGGAGACTTGGTCCTATACCCAATAATTTCATTAGCTCCAATCCGCTCAACCAATCGCAATGTTTTGTGATATAGTGGACGGATTATTATAATTTGAGATAACTCAATGCAGACGTCTTCCAAATTTGGCAGATCGACAGGCAATCGGTGGAGACCCACCTGGTACCTCATAGCAATATGCTTAGAGGCGGACCGGAAGATTTTATGAGCTACCTCCCCCACGGATCTAATTTTTTTTATAAGGAACAAAACTACCGATTATTATGAAATTCTGAGAGATCGTATATAATTTTTCTATGGAATTGCCTATTAATAAACCAAAAATAATGTAAACAAAAAAAGTGAATAGTCAATTTTGTCCAATCAAAATTAACAAAAAAAAGTTGTAGCTTTATAACGGTAAAAGCTAGTGATCTGAAAGTTTTTGACTTTTCTTAACATTTAAAAACGATCATATTACAGCCGGAAAAAGTTTTCAGCGACCTTTAGAGGTGGCAATAAAAAAAAAAAATCACATTTTGGGTTTAATTTTAAAAAAACCCAATACCTCCCCCAAAATCCTTTTTTTTTCGTTTTTTGACCCTTTTGGCGTGATCTGGGGGGTGTGTGCATTTTAAAACCTTCTCTCCTGTTTTTTTTTTTTCTTTTTGGCTCTTTTGGGCGCGTGAAACAAAAAACCTCCAAAACAAATATATTTATAGCGGGGGGGTCAAAATTTATTTTTTTTAACAAAAGGGGTTTGACCACTTCCCGATTCCCTGGTTCAATAATAGGTTACTGGTTACTGGTAGGGTCTAAAACTGGTTACTGGTGAAGGGCCAAATTTTTTTTTTTGGGTTTTTGTCTCAAATTTTTTGTATTTTTTTTTCTATTTTTTAAAAACTGGAACATAAAAAAGATCGAAGTAGACCGCGCTCCTGAAATGACGTTTTTCAATTTTGCTCTTTGATTTTTTCCGCGAAATAAAATGTAAGTTCTAAACTTTGAACAAGGAAGTTTAAAATATAAGTTGGTGTAATTTTGTGACGGTGAGCAGTTTATGTCACATTTGGTATTGGCGGTAATTAAGTTGCAACGGGCAGTGAAACTGCCTTCAATGAAAATCCCAAACCGAAAAGTTAGTGTCAAGTCCAACCGAAAGTTAGAGTAGCTGTGAAAGTGTTTCTCCTTGTGGAACTTTCAATGATGTAGCTATGACAAAGAATACAAAGGCAGCAATGACAACAGAAGCAACAAGAATTAACAGTTCCACCTTCTCTGAGACAGCGACAGTCGGAGTTAGTGTTTACGATGGGGGAGTTAGCAAGGGAAAAGCAATTTAGCAGCCAGCATAGATCCTTAACCTAGTCCAACACAGATGCGACATTCTCCGAATCTCAATCTCTTGATTTGGACTTATCGCAATCGAACAAGGAATTGGGCGAGAAGACTATAGGCGGATGTAGGAGTGGAAGAAATTGTTCTTCCGGTGAATCGGGACCTTTTCCTACAAAACCACTGGTAGCCACTGCAGTCTTCATGAGTGACGACAGGTCTAGATGGGCATCATTTAGATCACCCGGATGCCTTGAAGGAAGCAGAACGCTAACCAGTCGGACCCCGCAAAGGGTTTTGGACAATTGAGAGGTGGTAAGTGCTCTCAATAACTTGGAGCGAGGCAGGTAATTGTTTTCTCTTTTGTCCCTATATCACTTTGTGTTTAACCTACATCAAATATAATTTAATCTTATTATTAATAGTATATATAATCACATTACTTATCAAGGTGAATCCTGATCCATCGAGCCCTACCCTACTAACATAGAAAAACCTCCTTCCTGTGACCTTTGTGAGGATGCAGAGGTAAACACGGTCCCTAAACATCAAAGGTTACACTTACTTTCCTTCCCTATTCCCACCTGATTGCAAGGACGTGGCCGGCGCCGTCATTGATTATTAAAGAAATTGAGTCACTAAAACGTGTACAGTGAGAATGGTCAGTTATTCCCAGCGCCATTCAGTTGATTCATTGTGCAATTTTATTGATTCTGATCAATCACGGAGTAGCAACCATTGATACGTGCAGTCAGTCAAGCTAAGGCTAAAGCTAAGCCTAAACTATCGAAACTATTACATCAAACATGGAACCGGAAATAAAGTTGCATATTTATGGTGACTTTAACCAAAGAAATGCAGCCTTCACAGAAATTGAAAATTAATCATTTTTCCATTGTAGGGGAAGACGAAACATTACAATTTATTTTTGACAAAATTTCGCATTTAGGTCTACATCAAATAAATCATGTAAAAAATCAGCAAAATACATATTTGGACCTGGACATACAAACTGTGCTGCAGACTTCTGTGTGTATTGTAATGAGTAATGAATTATTTCACACAGCAATTTGATTTTTTTATCTTCATACACAACACTTCTTTCCCCATCGACTGTGAATACGAAGAAGTGCCAGAATACCACAAAGCAAATTATGAAGAAGCAAAACGTAGACTGCGTGGAATTAATTGGAAAAATATATTAAGTATAGAAGGAAATGTCGACACTGAAGTAGAAAAATTTCATTCAACTATTCAGAAACTGTACCAATGAAAAGAAGAAGACGAAAACTAAGCAACAAATTTCCAGTGTGGTTCAATTCACAACTAAAAACTATATAGAACAGAAAACAAAAAGCACACAAATTATATAAAAATGAAAACACTAGCGGGAATTCACAAAAACTATCTGAACATATGCAGCCAACTTATCACATCCATTAACTCTGCACACGAAGAATATAATCGTAAAGTCGAATTAGAAGTCAAGTTATGTCCTAAAAACTTTTTCAATTACGCATACACCAAATTGAATAGTAACAACTTTCCTTCACGAAGGCATTTTGACGGAACTTTAGGTGAAAATCTTTCTGAAATTTGCAATCTCTTTGCAAAATTCTGTACACCACTTTTTCCGATGAAGAAGACCGTGACCGTAACTCCTTTGCCATAATTCCAGAAACTCTCAACAACTTTGCAATCAATCAATTATGAAGTTTTTACAGCACTTAAAAATTTGAACGCATCTAAGAGCCTGTTCATAAACCACGTAGACTCATTTTTGAAAATCTCAGAACCCCCTCCCCCTTCTAGACTTTTCTCCATAATTTTTTTCTTAAATTTTGTATGGAGCATAGAATTTGGGGCCTTCCCTCAGAAAAAAAAAAACTACATGGTTTGTGAATAGCCCCTAAAGGGCCAGGGCCAGATGGTATTGCACCCACATTCATGAAAAGTATTTCAGAAAAGCTTAATCTCCCCTGAGAACAACTCTTAAATATGTCTTTGATAATTCGCTTTCAAAATAAACTTTCGGAACCCATTTCAATAACTTCTGAAGTCCCGCAAGGTTCTCATTTAAACGCTCTTCTATTTATTTTGTACGTAAACGACATTTCCTATATACTTAACAAATTAAGGTACTTATACATGCAGATGAATTGAAGCTCTTCATGGAAATAAGTAATCCTAGCAACGCAGAAGAATTCCAGTACGAAATAAACCTATTCCACATATGGTGTAGTAAAAGCCTACTTCAACTTGTAATGTAGCTCAATAGTATTCAGCAGGAAAATTTAAACATTAAATATTGGAGTATCCATAAGACACCAAACAGTAGTAAAAATCAAAATTGTAAGGGATATGAGTGTAATCCTAGACTCCAAACTCACTTTCGTAGAATATTATAACACCATCATTAGCAAAGTAAATAGAATGCTGGGTTTTACTAAAAGCTTCAGCTTCAATTTTAAAGACCCATACACAATAAAACTTTTATACATTACATACGTAAGACCAATTCTGGAACACAGTTGCCTAGTCCGTGTTTTGCCATACAGGAAAAACGCATAGAATCAGTCCAAAAACATTTCTTTTTAAATGCCCTACGTAAATTGAATTGGACTGAAATTCCTCTTCTATCATATGAAGCACACTGCATGATCATCGACACACAAACACTCAAAGAACGCCGCGACTTAGCAATGCTCTTCTTCGTCAACGCGTAAAATAAGCAGCATTACTCTCGCAATTAAACTTTTACACTCCCTCTCGGCATCTTAGAACACGAAAATTATTCTCAGAAATACCAAGTAGATCAAATTATGCAAAAAATGAACCCATTAATCGAATGATGCGACAATATAATCTTAACTGTATAATTGACATCACAATGTCTTAAAAACAAATTACAGCTGTAAAAGGAAAACTAAAAGGATCTCGACTAGAAGACAGTAGAAATAATGTATAGCATGTAAGTAAAACATTGTTATTATAGCATGTAGTCTACTTTAATTGACGAAAAAAAAAAAATAATAATAAAGGTATTAGGACTGATGCAAGCAAAACTGACACTTTTAGAACCTCGTGATCTGGTACCTTTGGACGGCTCAAAATTCATGATTTTGCACACAGAAGCATATGGACAACATTCCATGGACCAATTTGAACGGATCCTCTTGAACTCTTGAATCCGTCGCGGTAGGGGTCCGGAAATGACACTTTTAGAACCTTATATACTGGAACTGGTATACAGCCTAAAATTCATGAATTCTTATCCAGAAATACATTCAAGTTATGCCTGAACCAACAGAGGGATTTGACCACTTCCAAATACTCCGGCACAGAATACTATAGGGTCCAAAACGGACAATTTCAGAACCTTAAGTAGTGATACTATTCGATGGCTGAAAATTCATGACGATGCATCCAGCAATACATAGACATCATGCTATGGAGCAACAAGGCGATTTGTTCACTTCCGGATACTCTGGAATCGGTTTCTGTAGAGTTCTAAGCGGACACGTAGTGGTACGTATACGAGCTTCACGTACTGGTACCGTTCGACAGCTCAAAAGTTTATTTTTTTACCCAGGTGCCGTTCAACGGCTCAAAATTATAATTGTTTAACCAGAATTACACTCACATCCTACCTTGGACATTCAATAAAGCCCAAAAAACCACACACTTTCACAACCTCATATACCGGCACCCCGTTGAATGGCGCTTAAGGTATGCGCACAGCAAAACCTAGCCACATCTTTTTTATTTGTCAATATAAAGATGGAACCAATTCCGCTAACGTAATGTCATTGTGTGTGTGAACGTTTTGACATACGGTTTGCTGTCAAAAAAAGCATTGTATTGAAAATGGAGTTGAAAGAACAACAAGTGCGTGAAAAAACTTAACACAAAAGTGTGGAAAATCCGTCTATGTCGCATCATGACATAGCAAAATCACTCGGAGTCCCTCGTTCAACAGTAAGTAGCGTTTTGAAACGCTTTCGGGATCGGTTAACTCTCGCTCGGAAACCACGATCTGGCGGCAAGCGGAACGACAACTTCAAATCCCAACGGGATGCAGTGCTTCGGCTGATTAAGCAAAACCCGAATCTTTCCATCAGAGATGTGGCTAACAAGGTCAAAACATCGTATTCTTTCGTACAAAAAGTGAAGAAAGCGGCAGGATATAGGTCGTTCAAGGTAATAAATACCCCAAAAAGGAACGTCAAAGCAGACTTCAAGCAGTTTCCTGGTCGTGAGTTTTATACCGCATTACAACGTGGCAAGGTTGACGATCATTTCAAGGGCAAAAAGTTGTCGAGGTTCTCAAAAGTACATGGTTGGGCAGGCTACTTGTAGCTGTGGTTTGAAGAGCAAAATCTTCATAACTACAGGTACGATTAACCAACAAGTTTACGTCAACGAGTGTCTGCAAAAACGGTTACTGCCATGCATCCAAAAGCACACGAGTTCTGTGTTGTTTTGGCCTGATTTGGCATCTTGCCATTATGGTAAAGCGGCTCAGGAGTGGTATGCAGGAAACAACGTCAACATTGTACCAACGAACACCAGAACTTCGTCCAATTGAAAGATATTGGGCCATTGTGAAGCGAAACCTTGGGAAATCGAAAGGAGAGGCAAATAATGGGAAAGATTTGGCTAAAAAGTGAGAAAATGCATCCAGAACGGTGACTGAGGACACTGTGCAGAACTTATTCGACGATATCAAACGTAAAATTAGAACATACGGATATAACAAGTCCGAATAATAATATTTTGATGTAAATGAGTTATAAATTGACCCTTTGTTACGATGATTTTTTTTTATTTAGAAATATATAAATAATGTCATACTGCGAGTTTTTCTTTGGCTTGATTTTGCTGTGCGCATACCTTAATTTCATTATTAATTCAGAAATACAACGTGTAGTAGACATGTCACGGACCAATAGGTTTCTTCTGTTTACCCGGAACTGATTACAGTAGGACTGAAAAGGGACGCTGTAGTGGTGCATAATAATAATGATAATCCAGCTCGATAAATAAATTTAAAGTCAATGTTTTTCAACATTTGTATAACATAATAACTTAACTTTATTTAAAACACTTTTTATAAAACACTTTTACGAGCGTATTAGTAAAACTACTATAATTGAAAAACTAGAGAAATTTAAATTAACACTTCACTTGACCACTTAAAAAAAATAATAAAGAACTGAAACAATTCGTTCAAACTATTACTAGTAAACGTGAGCAAATTCCGTTAAATTCTACTATAGAAAACTTATCTGTGACAGTTAGGCATATTTCGTCAGCGACTAACAGACTTCTTCAGTGTCGAGTGGTCGACTGGAGCACTCGACACACCACAAGGTTACCAGGACGCAGATCATGTAATTTGGTCATGTGCTGAGCATCGTGGAGTCAGATCAGAGCTTTATGATTCCCTTCGGGCTCGAGGTACACAACCTAATGTACCGGTTAGAGATATTTTGGCTCTACGTGATCTGGAGTTTATGAAACTCATTTATGTGTTTTTGACTAACATTACCTTTAGAGTGTAGTTTGTTGAACCTGTTTGTTAGTTTTTTTTTATCCCTGTGTTTGTGTTTTTTTTTTCTTAAAAATGTTCAAGTCAACAGTAAACCAAAAGTTATGAATTGTGATTAGAGGATGATGAATTTAAAATAAATGTGTAATGTAAAACATACTTTAAATTCCCAGCTATCTTCCCATCCGTTAAATTGTTATTCCTATTAACCTCGAGAAGACCGCCAGTAATCGGTTCTCCGCCCCCTAACATTAGTTTTAGTTTTAGCTTTAGTTTACAAACATGACAACTTGGCTCTGTAAAGTTGATTCGATTGAGCCTGTACAAACAAATGAATTTATTGTATCATTATTTTCACATACAAAGCTGATAAATTTAATGAAAATTTTGAGCACTTCCACCCGTCTTCTCCTGTCTCCTCCTGGCAAAGCAGGTCTCACCAAGTCCTCAAAGTAAGTTCGTCTCCATCCAGACGGCAGAAAAACTGTGGATGTGTCAAAAATAGTCAGTAATTCATCCCATCTGGCAGTATCGACGCACAAAGTAACAAGGATGAATGCCTCCATAAGCGTCTCTTGCTCTTCTTTAAGTCACACGCAGGCCAGACGGTTTTTGTTTCTCTAGATTTGTCATCCTGCCATTGCGCCCGACTAGCTGGTACAAAATAAAAGCTTTGTTTTCGTATCCAAAGAGGTCAACCTTCCTAACACACTGGAACTTCGCCCAATCTATACTTATTCGCAAAACTTGAGATGTTTGAAAATGAACTGGATATGAATAAAAAGTGGTTGGAAAAGTATGAACAAGTTGTATTGTCAACGCAAAAGTACGAGCATTTGAATATGGAAAAAAAGTTTAATGAAGAAATGATGTTGAAACCAAACCATAATGTCATTCTTAATTTTGCTAACAGTTTGAAGAGAATCCAAAAAACTGAGTTTTTGGTGACCATTTTTGTGTACATATTTTTTTTTTTTGAATACTTTTTGCTTTGTGTATTTGTGCTGCACTGAAGATTCCTATGTTCAAAATTACTTTACGACATTCAAAAGTTTTTCAAAACGAAAATCTTTTCCACGATCCTGCATATAGTGGTGAAATAGGATCAAATCAGATAGGTGTGCAAACTAATGTCGAAAATTTATGATACGGAGCGAAGCCAGGAAATGTCAACACATGATAATATTTATTAAATTTATGTCTCCTTCCCCAAATCACATTCCACCTAAACGAAAAATTATACTCATCATCGGTTTAATACTTAACCTAAGCAAACATCGCAAATATCGCCAACGGACGGTAATTAAAAAGCCATTAAACTTCTGCTTGAACGTTGACATATACCGTTGTCTCAACGCAAAAGACGCACAATGTTAGCATGCAACAAGCCGGCAATTTATTCGTCATCAACACTTTATAACAGCCATTGCCGATACGCCTATTGCTGTTTTGCTGCCGGTGATGGTTGCTCGATTAGGTTGTTTGAGGAACAATCTGCTACAAATCCGAAATCATACCGACATTAGTGCTGATCAAAGCGACCTAGACGTATACCAACCGGAGAAGAGGCGGATATTTTCGGAACAATAAGAACAACTGCTTCGTCAAAGTATCACTATTTCTCGAAGCCGTATCTTAGAAACTCATCCGATGACTCTGTTTACGACTTCTTAGCATGCATCGCCCCGCCTGATTCTCGTGGTTCGTTTTTCGGATCAATCATTGACGCGTATCGCTTCTTGGCATCCATCCGGAATTCATCACCTACGCTAGCACCGTTCGTCGCCGTCGAGTGGCATGTTAAGTTGGAGGAAGCAACCGTAAGCGAAGAAGATCAAGCAGCGAGAGAATCAATTAAGAAGTGTGCAGTGCGCTGACGAAGTCGTCATCGTCATCATCATCAGTAGAAGCTGCTACCGAGCCAACTCGCTAGATGCGTATATTTACCTTTCCGGAGTCAATTTTCGAGTTAGTGTGAAGCGATAAATCTTCGAAATGTTGAGTGCGTTGGGGGGAGTGAGAGGTATTAAATTCATTACCACCATCGTCGTTGTCACCATCAGCAGCATAGCATCGGTTAAACCATGGCCGCTGATGTTGCTTACTTATTAAATGATACGGGCATATTTTTTATTTATACAAATCATAGCGATCGCATCGAGGCGTGAACGTGAAACTTGACAGTTATGGTGACCTTGAAAAGCGATATCGGTAAGCACCGAGGAGGCACACAGGTGCGCTAGTTTGAAAACTCGCAAATATTAGAGTTCTTTAACCGATAAGTCCCAAATCTATGACAGGTTAATCTCGAGCTAAGAGATTTATGACGACTGTACACTCCCATGCTTTCTTCGGCGGTGAGGAATATCAAAACTGCAAAATCATGTTTTGATGAGACCTCGCCACGACTGCCAGAACTGAGTCAAGGCTTGCCGAGTGCGTGTAAATAATTGTATCGAACAAACTCAAAAGCTCATCTATCTGATACTAGTAGCTGCGAAGCGTTTTATCAATAGTCTACTAATCATATGTGTGTTTATTTGACCGTGAATTTCCGACCAACAAATGGGTACGCACTTTTACAACTTCCTCCTACCACATACCAGCGTTATTCACGAGTAACCATTATACCTTATGTAAGCCTATAGCCCGGTACCTACACACGCATTCTTCTTCGAAATCTGATTTCAAAGTAAATTCTCACATTGATGATTGAGTTACGTAGCCTATATAGTGAGGTAACCAAAGCCAGACACGCAGCTTTATCTCTCGTGGTTCGACTCACTGCTGGGGAGAAATGGAAAAAACGTAGGCATAATTAGGCGATATTGGTTCCATGTATTGTTTTACGCGGTTGTAGCATTCTTGCTCAAATCATAGCTGAAAATTGTAAGATCCTTTTACGAAAACGTATCCAAAGCTATCATTTGTGGACATCAACATAGCTTGAAATTCTTGAATATAATTTTAACTTTCAGTTTTAATCAGCAATTTGATTTGTTTTTCGTTCATGGTTAGTGTATGAAAGGTATTATTCCATCCTACACAGTGGCATCGTCTTAAAATCATCTCACCAACTGGTAAGGTGAACGAATGCATTCCTCAATCTTCATCATGACAATTTTACAATCAACAAATGATTATTTTTTTTATTAAATCATGTTGATATGTTTTATGTAAGACATAATTTTCCGTTATTAATAGGTTTCAGAAAAGCTACAGACATTAATTTTCGTCATAGTCACAGTAGTTAGTTGACTATTGGTTATGATTTTTATGCTGAATTAAGAATTACAAGACACTCAAAAAACGCGGCACGAGAGAAGAAACAACACTTATCGTTCTAGCAATAAATCAATTGTAAGAACAATAAATTGTTGTAGCTGTTTCGTATTTACGTGACTTTCAGGCTGATCACGCCAGTGAGACGACCTGGATCCTACATACCGAACCTACCAACACATGGGCTGGGATCAACGGCTTTACTTCGCTTTCGAAGGTTAGAGATTAGAGTAGTAAGAGACTATCACACACACTTAGAAATTATGAATTTTACTCGAGACTTAATTCATGTTTGTAAAAAGTCGGGGAACGTAAAGAAAGATTTCGTGTAAAATTATGTCTCCTGAAACTGATACATACACAATTCGACGAAAGCTGTGTTTGATTGAATTTATTATCTCATCTCTTTCAACTCATTCTTATGTGCTAAAGGACGCTTGCATGTGTCGGTCTCAGGGGACAGAAATTTACAACGTTTTGGTAGTGTGCAGTTCGAAAAACACCTGTAAAATTATGAGTACTTGAATGTAACAAATTGACCTCTATCCTAATCAATAGAAATTTACGAGGGATCTTAAATTTACGGCACTGAAAAACGTTGGCTGTGAATATACTCGTCCGGTCTTTATAGGAGTTGTCAATATAAAACATGTTGTAATCTACAGTTCCGATTTTTTTTTAGGTTAGAGATACACACTACCAAAATGACACGTAAATTTCTGTCCCTTGAGACCGACACATGCAAGCGTCCTTTAGCACATAAGAATTAGTTAAAAGAGATGCGAAAATAAATTCAATCAAACATATCTTTCGTCGAATTGCGTAAATGTCAGTCTCAGGAGACATAATTTTACACGAAATCTTTCTTTACGTTTCCCGGCTTTTTACAAACATGAATTACGTCTCGTGTAAGATTCATAATTTTTAAGTGTGTAAAATAGATTTATTTCCTTTCTTTCATTCAAAAATAAATGGAATAATTTATTGATTTCAAAAATCTCATATTTATTGCCCTCTTAAAACAGTTTAAAAGCTGATTCCATTTAAGTGCAGCTGTTAGATGATTTTTTTTTCTGGTTTAAGATTTGCAGACGAGTTCACATTTGTCGACTGGACACTTAAAATCATTTCGGCTTCGGTGAATTCACAAAATCCTACACATACTCACTACGATCCCACAGTCACTCACAATTTTTTCGAACTTTTAGACAATGTTCTTTACAATTGTCCATGCTCCCGTACAATGCACGCACACAATATGGCGGTGACAACTTTTTAATACTGACTTGACAAACTGAGCGGTGGTACTGTATTGTGTTGATAGCATGTAAATTTCAAGCGTTCAAGATGCAAAAATAATAGCGTGTATTGAAAATGATATAACTTTCCATGAAGGCAGTCTTTCTCGCTATATACGATATTACAAATTGAAAATTGCAATCAACCGTTAATTATGTCAATATGCTTTCACAGAAGTTTCAGATTAAATCATAAGTGATTTTCATATTTTTTTTCTGTGTAGAATTGATACCAGACCGGCGGGATGAGAGGCAACCATGCTTACCACTACACCACCGGCGCCGTCGGAGAACGATACATGTTATTGTCTTGTCTCGCTTCACGTTTTGTGAGTGGTAGTTGACCCTTATTCTAATTCTGCATTGGACTCTTTTATTGTTAAAGTTTGCTTCTAAAGCTTGCTTCAGATAGAATTGGAACAAAAACAATTGCCTGTATTTCAGTTATTTATTATTGAATTCAAGATCTTTTTTTATACAAATGTAGCGTTTTCTTAATACTTTTAAGAAAAAATACGGATAAAATTATTCGTCACGATTTCGAAGGAATTCTCGAATTTTTCCTGTAACACGGCTCATTAGGCGGCGCACACCTTCTTCGTCCATCGTTTTAGCTATCTTATTCCACCAGGTCTTCATCTGATTGATGTCTTTGACAACCTTTCCCTTTGTCTTGAGTCTCCTCTTTGTGATTGCCCAGTATTTCTCAATAGGGCGGAACTGGGGGCAGTTGGGTGGGTTAAGGTTTTTCGGAACAACCTGGACCCCTTTCTCTGCATACCATTCTTGAACGACTTTGCTGTAATGACAGCTTGCCAAATCTGGCCAAAACATTACGGGATGGTCGTGGGATCGAATGAACGGCAAAATTCGTTTTTGGAGACACTCTTTTTGGTATAGTTCCGACGTCATTGTCTTATTTGTAACGAAAACTTTCGTTTTTTTTTTGCCACAGCTGCAAATGCCCTGCCAAATCATGAATTTTCGTGCAAATTTGTCGGCAAAAACAAATTTAAATTTGGCTGGAACATCCCCCCGAGCCGTTGCCAAGTAAAATTTTTGACCTGGGATTTGCCCGAAGTCAGCCTTGACATAAGTTTCATCGTCCATCAGAAGACACCCGTCGAACTTGGTCGTATAGCTTCCGAGCACGGATTTTGGCCACACTATTCTGTTTTATGGTCCGATTTGGCTGTTTGCTAGCTCGATACGACTTGATTCCTTCCCGGAGTCGAGTTCTCCTCACGGTACTATGGGCAGCACCGAATTTTCTGGCCAAATCACGGTCCGACAGATTGGGATTCCTCTTAATCGTCTTCAAAATCTTACCACGCAGTTTCCGGTCGACAGTTCCACTCCGACGATTGGCTTGAGGCTTCCGAATCGTCGTCAATGATTCCTTATACCGTTTGATAACGCGCCATACGGTATTTCTGTGCAATTTCAGCTGTTTAGTGGCCTAGATGCAGACCACAATGGATTTTCCAAATAACTGTGCACAATTTTTTCCCTTCTTTCGGCTTCCATGTTGATTGTTTACAAAGTACAGTCGATTTGCGGAATGTCAAAAATACATACGTGAAGCTGACAAAATTCCCGACACGTGGGCGCCAAGAACTTCCAAACCCGTCCACCAGGAGCGTCACAATATGAGCAAAAGTATGTTCCAATTCTAAATGAAGCAAGCCTTATGAGATTCTATTCCCTTCTAAGTTTCTAGGTTCCTAGGCTATAGTTTCCATTTGTTCACTGTTTTGGTTTGTGCTGTTTCAGAAAGTTTCATTATGATTTCTTCGTTTAATACACCACCGCGTCCCTGGTGATTAGAACAAAAACAAAAGTGTTTCTCGATTGATCGACGCATCTCGAAATTACGGATCAAGAAACTTGAGAAAAGAAAATTAATTGTGCACAAACATCTAGAGAATCCTTCGTGGTCTGCCTCAAAAATAGCAAAAGTGTTGAAATTCCCAAAGTAACGGTGTGTCTTGTAATAAAACGTTACAAGGATACTCTGAGTGTGGATAGAGCACAGCGCATCTATCATAAAAGTGGCACTAGGGACAAAGAGCTGAGGAGAAAGGTGTTGAGGTACGTGAAAGGCAACCCAGGTGTCCAACTTCCGACGGTTCCAACTTTTCCACCGTGCGTAACATTCTTTCAAGAGAAGGATATAAGTCTTTTTGTGTCAGTAAACATCCGGATCGCTCCCTGAAACAAAATTTAGTGGTCAAAAAGCGAGCTATATATAAACGATTACTATACGAACGAGTTTTGACGAAATTTTATGGCTGTATATTAATGGATGACGAAGCATATGTCAAAATGGATTATAAACAAATCCCCGGACAAAAATTTAACCTGGAAAGTGGTCGTGGGGATGTCCCTTCCAGGTATACATTTGTTTTTGCTGATAAGTTTGCTCGGAAACTAATGATTTGGCAAGGCATCTGCAGTTGTGGCCTTTAAACCAAGGTTCTCATCACATCTCACACAATGACGTCGAAGGTTTACGTTAAAGAGTGTCTGAAAAAGCGGATTTTACCCTTCATTCGGCAACACAAGACCAACGTTATGTTTTTGCCGGATCTAGCCATCTGCCACTACTCTGAGGAGGTACTAGAATGGTATGCTGCAAACAATGTTAATTTCGTCGCCAGAGAGATTAATTCTTCGAATTGTCCTGATTTCAGACCGATCGAAAAATATTGGGCAATTGTCGAGCGAAAACTTTGAGGATGCAGTAAAGAAGTGACAAATGCACAACAAATGCGTTTAAAGTGGAACAATTGTGTCTATTATATTTGTCTGAAACCAATTTCCTAGTCTTGGAGGTAACGTTTGAGAATACGTGTTTTTTTTTTTAGACGGGATGGAAAATTTGCAGCCAGACACCTGAAGAACTCAGGGTGTGGGGATGAGGGTGCCAACTCCTCGACCCACTAAAAACCTACCCATGCCTTAAGCCCTGGACCCTCCCCGGCCCCACTTTTCGGTGTTACTACGGGCAGGGGGCTGTTGTGCTTGTTAAGCACCCACTATGTCTAACTACTTAGGACTTTAGTAGTTAGGTGATCCTTGCGACCTGCCGTTGGTCGTTTCGCCATTTTTGTTGGAGATCAAGGACAATCTGGGATGCTGCTATGCATAGCGCGTCCCAGATGTCCTAGTCTTGGCACATCCTCTGGACTAGATTATCCGAAGTCGTGTCGTAACCGCTTACGGCTATCATGCCGGGTCTCGCGCCGTCAAAGCGAGGACATATGAAGAACACATGTTCCGCAGTTTCCTCTACTCCCGCGCACTCGGTGCACCCGGAGGACTGTGCATGCCCATATTTGTGCAGATATTGTCTGAAACAGCCGTGGCCTGACAAAATCTGCATTAAGTGGAAGTTCACTTCACCGTGTCGCCTACCAACCCACCCGGAGAGTTCCGGGATTAGTTGGTGGGTCCACCGACCTTTAGTGGAGTTATTCCATTCCCTTTGCCATTTAACCATAGATGCGGCTCTAGTGGTCTTTCGAATACCTCTTGTTGCACGTTGTTCGAAGCACTCTACATCCTCTTCTATGACAATGCCTATTGGCATCATCCCCGCTAGGACGCAGACCGCGTCGCGTGATACCCTTCGGTATGCACTAACCACTCTTAGCCACATAAGCCTGTGCGTGCTTTCTAGCTTATTCAGGTAGCTCTTGGTACTCAAGGCGGTGATCCATGCCGGCCCGCCGTACCTAAGTATGGACAGGGTGACGCTGGCTAGGAGTTTACGCTTACTCCTTTGCACCGCCGAGCTATTCAACATCATGCGGGATAATGCCGATATAGCCATAGAGGCTTTCTTGCAAGCGTAATCGACGTGGCTGATAAAGGACAGCTTATCGTCGATCATGACCCCAAGATACTTCAAAGACCTCTTTGATTTGATTGTGCAGTTACCTGCACTGATCGTCGCATTTTGCTCCGATTTTCGGTTGTTAACAAGTCTTATGGTGGGCTAGCTCCAGCCTCCTGGAACTCATCCATCTCTCCACAATGCCAATGGAGTGGGAGGCCGTTAGCTTTCAGGTGTTATCGAAACTTTGTCTAGCTGTCGTAAATTATCTTCAAATTACGATAATCGCTTCTTCACATATCTTAATCAACCAGTACTCATCCTTTCTTAAAGATTTCCTCAAAGTATTTTCTCCAAATGGTTCAAGCTTTAGATATTCACAGAATTTCGTTTTGCAGGGCGCTGCCTTTGCTTTTGTAGATTTCTTTAGATTGTATCATAGAAAATATTAAATGTGACAGTTTTTACACCTTTGAATAAACTTCCACAAAAGCTAAACGAAAATCGCATAACATCAAGGAAATTCTCAATAAGTGAGCCCTGAGCAAGAATGGGAAAGCCACTTTTGAAACGCACAAAATTTGATTCGTTACTAGGGTATCGATCAAAGCAACGGTTGAGCTCCACCGCACTCAAACATTCAAATCAGGTCCTAATTCTTCTCCATTTGGAGCTCAATTGATTGAGAACTCGAACTGCTATTATTACTAACTTTATGTTTTTACTTTCCTTGTCATTTGAGTTTCACTTCAAATTCACCAGATTTCAGTATTCAAATTTCTGATTTCTTCCGATGTGTTTGATTTAATTTCGGACTTCCTTCAGATATGTTCAAAAGACAAAAAAAAATACATTCGTATGGTAACGCTGACTAGTGCTGAGATATGCCATTGTCAATAACGAGAACATACAGTACTGGCAAGAAAAAAGTACTCACTCATATGTTATATTTTCTTCGAAAGATTATATTTTTATCTTTATAGTTACAAAAATGATTCTTTTGGACGAAAAGGAGGCAATAGTGCGAAGAACAATAAAACGTATATCAAAAATTTTTAGAAGACTTATTGTTTCGGAGTAAATGGAAATTCTTTTATTCTCTTATTTTCGCCTGGTAAGAAAAAAGTACACAGAGAAGAAGTATAACTAGGTAATCAAATTTAATCAAAACGGACTCGAACTCAGTACTTTGTATGACCTTCTGATGACTGCTTCCAGACGACGTGGCATACTTTCGACGAGATTTCGAAAATAACGCTCGTCAATTGACTCCTAGGTATCCTGTAGAGCTTCAAAGAGCAGGTTTTTGTTGGTAACATTGGTTTTGTCCATTTTTGAATCCAATATCGACCACAAATTCTCGATCGGATTCAAGTCCGGTGACTGGGGCGGCCATTCCAACACTTTGATACGTTATCCACGGAAAAAACGTTTGAGTTTTACGAGCCGTATGTTTTGGGTCGTTGTCTTGTTGAAAGAGGAAGTCATGCTCGAGCCCAACCTTCTGCAAGGAAACCTCCAGATTTTCGGAGAGGATGTCGATATAGGGTTACTGCCCCCATATTAATCGCATTGTTCCTATATGCATCCTACGATGAATCAAACAATTGGGCAGTTGAAGGATCGGTTTCGTTTTCTAATAATGTTTGCTTACGTTAAATAACTACAACAAACATTACTAACTAATTCTGTCAGGTGTATATCGTTTTATTTCAAGTAGGATGAATTGCAAAGCGATGAAATTAATATAGGTACATCTTCCATACTTGTCGGCTGTTATAATTCCTTCAAAACGGATCAATTCTCCAACTCCTGACCAAGCAAAGCACCCCCACACCATAATGTTGGCTCCACCGTGCTTTACTGTTTTTCTTACATTTTTGTCCAGAAGTTCCTCGCCTGGTTTGATCCATACCCTCGGCCGTTGTTTGGTACCAAACAGCTCGAATTTGCTTTCACCTGTCCAAAGAACCGTTTTCCAGAAGGAAATGGGCTTATCCGCATACTTTTTCGCAAATTCCAATCGTTTGATTCTATTACGCTTACTGATGTGAGGACGGCATACGGCAAACTTGTTTTTAAGCCCTTCTTGTTCCAATCGCAGACGAACAGTTCTTGCGGATATATTTAGGGACAAGCTTTCTCTGATCGCACGGCTTGTTATTTTCGGGTTACTTCTCCCTTCTCGTAGTATTCGAGCATCTTGCCTGACTGTTGGCAAACGATTTCTTCCTCGGCCACCTTTATCACTCACATTTCCCCGCTGTTGATATTTTTTCCAAAGCTTATAAACCGCAGAAAAGCTGACTCCGAACTTTTTCGCGATGTTCCTGTATGAGAGACCATTTTCACAATCTCTCACAATAAGTTTTCGCACTTCCAACGATATTTTCATGTATTCGATGTACTTCAAACAACAAACTCGAAACTTTGCATCTATGACGCAAACACGATTACAAACGTTTGACACTTGCAATGGTTACTTCCAGTATAAGTGGACAAGAGGAGAGTTTATCGATTTGGTGTTGTCTGTAGTGATAAAAAATAATGTCACTGTGGTGTGTACTTTATTTATGCCAGCTTAAATAGTTAAACATTTTCTAACTATATTTATCACAGGTAAATGAAGCATACCGTCCGCAAACTGACACAATCATTTAAATACATATGGAATATCGATAATTTTCTTCAAACAAACTCATGTGCTATACTTTATCATACATACAATCAATTTTCTAAAGGGTTTTATAGTGTGTACTTTTTTCTTGCCAGAACTGTACATGATAATATCTTTTGTTTGGCATTGTCACTGGGGGAATTGAAATTTTAAAAAAAATCCTAATATTATCAGTCGGTTTTATCGTAAGTGAGAATGGTTCGCTTAGCGAAAAACTGGTTCTTTCGAGCATTCTGAGTAATCTTCATGTTATCTAAGCAGTTGATGGAGTAGATGATTGTTCATTCTGTTGTCTCCATGAAACAATTTTGTATCATTTAATTTGGTAACAAATTTAGTCAATTGAAAAAGCTGCGCATGTGAGTCCCTGACAACATAGTGACTATTGATAAAGCAAACCTTGACTAAGACCTTTGACGAAAATTGTTTTGTCAACATCACCATGTATGTTCGATGTTTAACAGCTCTGGCGCTGAAACCGATCACAACCACTGGTACATCTTTTGATAGTTGTAGTAATTAGAACCATGATTGGTGAGATCATTCCATATTTTATATCGATTTGATAATTAGTGGTATTTAGTTAAGAAAATTGATTGTGTATATTAAATATATTTCATTTATTCACACCTTTCATATGGTAGCAGTTTTGGTTCCGAGCGCTAATAATAAGCAAAAACTACTAAGAAACTCTAGCTTGGTTCCAATTTTCACGAAATTTTGAGCAAAATTCGTATGTAATTGCAGAAATGAACTTTAAGAAAGGTAAATTAAATCTCACGGAACATTATGCTATAAATTCTAGGAATTTCATCTAGGTATGCTTTCAAAATAGAAGACGGTTTCACGACGTGATTAATTTTCGTGAGTTAACTATGATTTCGCAATACGTGAATATTACCAACTTTTTCATGACTCCCGAGATTTTTTTACTGAGTAGAACCCAGTAAAAATTCTAAAGTATATTTAACGGACACCTCAAGCAGGATTAACAAAGAATCCTGAAAAAATAGCTTCAAAATGATTGTTTTCTGAGTACTGAGTTAGAACGGAGAAGCAATCAGATAACTTTCAAAATCACCTGAAAGATTCAGTCTGAATACTTACTGTGAATGTTTGTCATAAAATTTGAAGAACATTCTGGAAATTCTTTCATCGAAAATCCGTGCCAAGTTTGCTAACAAAACTGAGCAGGATTTGCAAAAACTCATAGCATCATACTAAAAGAAACCCGAAAATTAATAGCTGAGAACCATCAGAAACATTTATTGTGGATTTTGTTCCCTATGGTTATGTTTCCTGACGTTTTCGCATATTTTTAATTTGCCGTCTTAGCGTTCATAGAGAATTTTTTTAAGAAAGTAATCATCAAAATACCAGAAATGTAAATAAAGGCAAACATTGTTGCTGATCGACTGACACTTTCATACTCAGTTTTCGGTCAAATTCTCTGGCAAAAAGGATGCAAGCAACTTAGCCGTGTATGATCAACCAGGCTTAATCCAACAGCACTCAAAGTATGTAAGTAATCCCACAAAGTTCCCAAAATCTCATAATGTCACTGTGAGACGACGACAGGTACTTCAGACTTGCATCCAGCCACCAGCTTGCAAGCAACGAAATGTATGTGACTCAGGAAATTCTAGAAAACAAACAAGAAAACAAAAATAAATACAATTTAATCATCATCATCGTCGTCGTCGTCGAGCACAATCATCTTCACTCATCCCGTCATAAAGTGCTGAGAGTTGTATTTCTCTTTGGTTGGTTTTGTTTTGCACGACGGCTCATTTATGCGTCTGGCGCGGGGTTGTTTCAGTTTAATCCTTTTCATCTGCCATTACTGCGAAGACGATGACCGGCTAGGATTGTGTAAATAAAAATTTCATCAATATCAAGATCAATATTTACACTTTAACGAAACGAAACGAGAAGTAATCAATAACCAATATTTTCGAGGATAATATATTACTTAACCAATTCTCCGCAAATAATGATAAGATTAGTTGACACTGTGAGATACGGATGGCAAGTTACCAAATTCCACTATCGATTGACAGCCAACATCGAAGAGTAAGACACTCGTTTCCAACCATACTAATTACAGAACCCTTGAAGTAGTACCCGGCAAGTGCGTAAACAACAAATTATCACCTCTACACTCAGTTGTCAGTGACTAAGCGCCAATACAATGCTTTCGCTTGAGTCAACCGACACGTTTTGGAAACCTTTGATACAACTGTGTCACCCCGCTGTGGACATAGTGTTCATTCACCTTGTCTGCACCAATAAAAAAAATAAAAGAACACCGGAATGCCAAGACGAAATTCGATATCTACCATTCCTGTGAAGTTAGAACATGCCCTCAATCATCAATCAAATCCAATTGTGCTCATTGACTTGTAATCAATACGGAGAACGATCGAACGATAAAAAGATATTCAATCCGGAGCAAAAAGTCGGGAATCGATTTGCAAGAGAACAGAAGAAGAAGAAAACACTTGTGGTCCCCAAATCGGATATCCGCGTTGTGTGAGTCAAGCGCGATGGCAACGAAGTAGGTTTTTCAGATTACTTTTATAGCTTTGTAAGCTGACCGCAGTTGCCGGCCATCGTGCATCAGCCAGCCGGTCACAGCCGATGGGCTGTGTAAACGGATCTAAAAGTAGACTGATCGATCAATAAATGTTGATTACTCACGCGTGTACTACCTAGGGTATGGTGGGGTAGTAGTTCTGTATTCAGGGTACCATCCCAACACACGGTTTGAGCTGATGAAAAGCTAAAAAAAGCGCCCTAGTTTCATATTTCTATATAATTCTACAATTTATTATGACGTTTTTGTGTTGCTTAGGTGTCGATTTGAGGACTGATCTCAATAGAGAAGCTCTCATTTGGTGTCAATCTGATTTCTTGTTAAAATTCTACATTCTTTCAACTCCTTTCAATTACGGCTTTAACTTTGTTATATACTTCATGATGACTATTATTTGAAACTGTTCCGAAAATCGATTTATTTGAATTCATAGGGCTTTCCATATTAACAAAATATAACGTTCCATAGGAACCATATTCTTGATTTCAAGAGTTCCTTTTCCAAAACAAAGGGGAGGGGGGCATGACAGGAGACACTTTAGCCTACAAAGACTCTTTCTACCGTCAGTAATCAATTTTGAAGCGGACGCGGATTGCAGTCGTTAGTAGTTGGTAAGTTGAATCGTGGGTCGTACTTGTCTATCACGAAGCGGTTGGTTATTTTTGGGAAAGCGATAATAAGCCACTGATGTTGATCACACCAAGTATTAGATCGATGAATGTTACGCGTTGGAATTAGATTGAGCTTGCAAAAATGTTTAGTGCACAGAATATAGCTAAACGGCGATTAGCCGAAGCTTCATACGCTGCAATTCGTTAGAAACTTTTGACGAGTATAAGGTAGGTTATATAAATTTCTAAATGTATATAATGTTCGGAATTCATCAGTATCATGATTATGTTTGGGATGAGATAAAGATATATTTACCGCCATCATTAGTGTACAAATCAACATTATTAACACATTCTAAGATCTGCAATCTTTAACAAATGAGAAATATAGTTTTCAAAACGAAGAACTTGGCTAATAGTGCAAAACAATGAATAATATTAAATTATCCTCAAATACCTTATGAGACGTTATCGCAGTTCTTGACGGGCCCATATAAATCATTCGTTCACGAAACGTTTATGAATCAACTAATACCAAATCTCGATAGGATAGGCACAGCGTCGTAATCAGCTGTTTCTATTTTATCTAGAAGAAAATTCAATAAATCTGCCAGGTACAAATCAATATAACTGCGTATTTCAATGCGTCTACTTTTAAGCTGGAACACAAAGCCTTTTTGAGTGCATTATCATTGAAAAACAACATTAATTTGGACAAGAAATAGTTTTTTTCCTTGAAAGTGGCCATCTTGCCATGTATGAACGGTTTATAGGGAATATCATTACCTATCTTAGGACAAAATTTAATTCATATCATATATGGTATTCTTTTATAAATCGACTTACAATTTAGAAAATCGATTTTTTTCAGTGTAAGGATTTTTTTCAGTATTTTTATTCAAACATTTTACCAATTTTGTACTAGTTCCTCTCGCGGGTCAAATTTCTCACCTTGTCGACGGTGAGAGAGCTTATCTCATACTATAAACATGCATGTGAGACCAAGAATTTGACCAGTAGTGAAAATATCATATATTCTGCAAATTTATTTCACTGCCTCGTCAAAGAACGTTTATATAAAGGCACTAACATCAGGTGTGATACTGGCGGGTTATGCCACGATTCACTCTTAGATTTCTTACTTTCTATTAAAGAGAAACGACTAAAAGTACACTTTACATTTTCGTGGCAACTTATATCGTTGTTTATCCATTTGTTTTATGGAATCAATAACCAAAATACCTGGTTTGCACATGGTATAATAAGTGAAAGTAAATGCAAAAATTTCAAAATGGGTGAATATTTTGATCATGGTCAATATCTGACTGTTCAGCACATAGCCACAGAAAAGTCTTACTTTAGACTGACGATGACAAGCATGTTTATTAGAGATAGGACGCGGAGGGCCCGCTTGGGAAGCACGAGCAGTACATTGAACCTTTCCACGTAGTTTATTTCAGCTCCGCTCAGTGATGGTCTAGTATTTGACTTACTTTAGAGGGGGGGAGATGTTTTAATCACGGTAGTTCCATTTCAATTCCGGTTCAGTTCCATATCGGTTACGTTTCGATTTCGTTTCGGCCCCATTTCGGTTCTATTTCAGTTCCGTTTCGGTTCCACTTTGGTTTCGTTTCGCTTTCATTTCAATTCCATTACAATTCCATTTTGGTTCTATTTCAGTTCCTTTGCGAATCAATTTTGCTTCCATTTTGATTCCGTTTCGGTTCCATTTAAGTGTAGTTTTGATTCCTTTTTAATTTAACTCAAGTTCAATTCAATGTCAATCAATTAATCATGGTTTCATTTATTCCTTTTCCTCTGCTGTCAAGGTTAATAAAACTAAATAGCTCGGGGCTGTAAAATGAGCTTCATTGACATAAGACATCTGACTGACTGACCCTTATAACACACTTTAAAATGCAAGCTCATTACAAGCAAACGTTTAGGATTACTATTAGAAGATACCGCAGTGCTGTTAATAGCCAACATAGGCAACATCTGTACTACTAGTTGTCAACATAGACTACATCAAAGGCCTGAATGTCGTCTCTAAGAATTATTGCTTGGCAATTTACATGTCTTTTTGAAATCTAGTTACTACTGCATACGGCCTGGAGATGACTTCAGCACTTAGACGACACTTTGTCCAGGATTATCATCTCCAAAACACATAAGTAATCATTAAACAAAGCTCGTGACATCTAGGATAGGGTATTAATTTGAGCTTCCATTTTAAGACTGCATAACAAAACATCATCGCGCGAATATTGAAACTGAGATTTTGAAAAATACTACGGTCCAATACCCATTACTTCAACTAGTGCTCAAGCGGCCAACATAGGCTAGTGCTTCTAAGGTATTGGTCGTAGCAGAGGTGACGTTGGAAAAGGGTCTAGTCTTTACAACCAAGCTGTCACGCAGCTCCAGGTAGATACCCTCAAAAAAAATTTGACTAATTTTGTACTAGTCAACACTATTGTCAACACATTTTTCGGTATCTCTAGATCAATTTTGTGACAAAGTCAACATGTCCAGATGGTTTGAAATCTGAGACAGTGCTGCCAACTCTTAATACGATTTGGCGCGAAATGCGTCTATTCAAAACAGGTGCTGGAATGGTATAAGGAAAATAAGGCCAACCTCGTACTGAAGGACCTTAACCTTCCAAACTGTTAGCAATGGGGAGGTGACATTCTCACTCTCTCCATGCAGAGTGCTTCAATCGGGTGCCCTGATGGTCCCTACCGTTTCCACGTATTAAAGGGTGTTCCGATCAAAATTTGGTCAAACAACAATGTGTGTGAATCGATCAAAGTTTTTATTATTAAGTCAAATTCTTTTTGTTTTTCAAGTTCAGTTAATACATAATACAGAAGAAATATACAAGTAAGCTTCCTTTTTACCGAATGCGAATTGCCAGGTCTTTCGTTTAACACCTGCCATAAGAATTTGTACAGTCTCCTTGTCCACTTTATTCGCCGCAGAACGCCAGTTTGCCTTGAACTGTTTCTCACTCACAACAGCTTTTTGAGTCTTCTTAAGGTTCCACTTGACGATGGCCCAATATTGTTCGATTGGGCGGAGCTCTGGCGCGTTGGAAGGGTTCTTGTCCTTGGGCACCAATTGAACGTTGTTGGCAGCTGGCAGCATACCACTCCAGGGCCTTTTTTCCGTAATGGCAAGATGCAAAATCCGGCCAAAATAGAACGGAAAAATTGTGTCGCTTCAGGAAACGGTAGACGGTTTTGTAGGCACTCGCTCAGATAAATTTCCTGGTTGACGGTTCCGGTTGCATAGAAAATATCTGCCATCTTTCCCCGTCCAGTTGTCGTATAAATTTCCTGTCCAGGAAGCTGTTTAAAGTGTGCCTTGACGTAAGTTTCATCGTCCTGTACCACGCAATCAAACTTCGTCAGCATCGTCGTGTACAACTTTCGCGATCGTGCTTTGGCCGACGTGTTTTGTTTATCGTCGCGTCTTGGAGTCACCACTTTCTTGTAAGTCGACAGTCCAGCTCGTTTTTCAGCTCTAGCCACGGTTGAAGGCGCCTTTCCCAGCTTCTTGGCGACATCTCGGACGGAGAGGTTGAGGTTCCGCTCGAAACAGCGGGCAACTCTTTTTGTCGTCGCTGTGGCCTCCGGCTTTCGATTTCCCACCGATCCAGCTTTCCTTGGCTGTCGACAAACGTTCACCGAACACTTTTAATACATTGGTAACAGTTGATTTAGCCACATTCAACAATCTCGCCAACTTGGCGTGAGAGTAGTTTGGGTTTTAACCATGCACGTGCAAAATTTTGATGCGTTGTTTCTCTTCCTTCGACGACATTTTGATAACTTAATCTCAAAATCAAAATAGAGGCATGATGCTACACGCACACATCTTCAACATGAGAGGTGTGCAACATTTTTTAATGCACGATGAAAGGAAATGCGTCAAGTTTAAGTCGACCAAATTTTGATCGAAACACCCTTTAGCATTAATGTTTCCTGAATAGTCCTGGTTTAGTCTAAAAAAGATGTGGTCATTTTCGGTTCACCTCGCAGGCAAGAGTATAACAGAATTTGTCCCAATGGCATGCTGTGTAATCCAAAGTTTAAAGTCTCCGGACTTCACTCAGTCCTAGGATCTCAAGTTTCATGCAGCGCGCCTGCTGGGCTAGAGTAAATACATTCTACGTTCCAATCATCGTCAGTTGTTTCGCGCTAAAGGTCGTTGCCGTTAAATCAGTCTGTAATTTTTCTCTGTCAGTCTTCAACTTTTATAATGTTTCGGGACTAGTAGGTTGTTAGCCCAAGACTCCCTATCCCTGTGATGGAGCTGCCATCTTAGGTACAGCTTCCGGGAAGAGCATTTCTTATTCAGCCGCTGGATGCCAGAACAGACGCTGTTTGAGCCGCACCTCCATGGTGGACAGACACTCGATTTGCACCCCCTCACTTAGCTGATGTCAGAAGGACAACAGTGCCCAGGCTGCAGTACCTGCTAAGCAATGCAATTCTTAGCTGGCGGTCGTTTGTCATCGGTAGACCCGTGGAAGCATGATGAAGGAAGTTGTAAGGGCCGTGAGCTTTGTTGGTCGCTCCTCCCAGGTTGTCGACTCACCATTTGCAGCCTCTCTTCAGCATAACTAACCAGAATATCGAAACATACCAAACATAAGCAAGGATGACACTTCGGGGACAAGGGGGGGGAGAAAAAAAAAAATGGCAACAAAATTTAAAGGGGAGTACCGAGACGAAAACAGAGAACGGGTAAGCTGAAGGGTGGGGAAGGGACAACGCAAGGGGGGGGAGGGGGGGAGAGAAAATAAGAGATGGGCGACACAGAACAGGGAGTAACAAACTATAAAAAAAAAGATAAATGAATAATTAATCTATTTTCTATCTATTTTTTATTTATTATTTTTATATATAGGGAGAAAACAATTTTGCCATTAAGAGCAAACTCCAATCAAATAAAAATAATTTAGATCTCAATTTTGCCGATATTTATCTCTGGTCCTAATAGTCATACCTATACGTTTTAGCTGCACTCGATACTTAGCTTTCAAATAAATAAACATGGGAGATGAACCAGCCCAGGGCTGGAAATCTCGATAATCAAGGAACTAAAAAAAAACTATAAATAAACATTTTTTTTTTGTGTGTAAAGCTGATTCCGTTAACCCGGAACGTACCAAATAGCACGACCGTTCTATGAACTCAGTTCTCTTGGATCCACAATTTTCAAGAGAAGTCGGACACAACTGATGGCAGAAACGGATGGGGCTTAACGGATTTGGTTAAATTGGCATGGCCATTGTTCTCTTGAGCAGATTCTTAGTGACTACAGATGGCAAAATTATCGCTCATTTCAGGCTAAAAGTATTTAAACCGATCTAGCACTCACTGTCTACAGGCGGAAAACCGGCGTTTGACTTCATTCAGGGGTACTTCCAATGAGCCGAAAAATCTGTCAATAACTCGAATGTCAAATTTTTAATATAATACGAAGTCACCTAATTTCAGATTTTTATGGATTTGCTTTCGAAGGTCATCGCCGAAATAGCACACATTTTTGAAAAGTGATGCCATAATAATAAGTTTTATATGCAACTTGGTGCATCGAGAAACTGTTTCGTATATTTGATGTCTGGTTTCGGAATGAATTGGCCTTGAATTTATAATGAAGTAATGTTTTTGGAGCTTCCAATACATTGTCTGGAACACTCGAACCTGTTTCAAGAAGTCCACCTGACCAGTCGACTTTAGAGGCTTACAAGTTCTATATTTAATTAAATATTTTTGAACCTTCAAATACGTACATTATTGAATTAATCTGTACTCGCCAATGGATACAATTCGACCCATCTTAAAGTAAAGTGACAAAATCAAGCCAAGATCAACACGAAATTATTGCAACACTTACAACTGGCTGTAATTGTAATTTCCCATGGACAAAAATTAACCAAATTTTGCATAGTTCCTCTTTGAAGTGTAATGTTTGGTTTTTATCCGGTAAATACATGAGAGTGTAAATTGATTGTGTTGTAATAATTTCGTGTCCGCCCTTTAAATTTTATCGTAAGAGGTTCATGCGATCAACTTTCCCCTTCGTAAAAAAAATCTCGTTCAAGTTTTCAAGTTAGCAAAACTCGCAAATTTGCAACCTAATTGATCCTTCGAAAAACTACTGCAAATATTGGATGGATGGAGGAGGGGTAATGGCGAACTAGTCTATTCAGACCACATGAACTCCATGGAAAGGAACAAGGATAGGTTAGGGTAGGTGGTTAAGGTAGGGCGTTTTGGACCGGTTAAAAATTCTGCAAAAACAAAATCATAAAATCGTTAATTTACAATTACGCATTCATGATATACAGCACATCCCGAAAATATAGAGCGAGTCATTCCCTGTAGTTCAAAGTAACATCTCTCTATGATTTGCAATAATTTGAAAGTCGGCTGTCATATACCGCACATATTTAAATTATAATTAATATTAGAACTAGAATTAGAATTGCAATTTAGGTATACTTGGTGTTTAGTTAATGACAATCAATGAATAAACAACAATGAAATAATTGCCACGCCAATGAAAAGTGCACCTCCTGTCGTGTCCCTTAACTACTTGATGTCAGGCGTCTAAAAACTGTTTCTAGCCTCGTCTAAGCGTAAATTGCGGCAAAGCCCGCCGGTAGCACACCTTTTTCATTCTGAACAAACCCTCCTATGACAAACGCCAGTGATACGATACTCTGAGTTCCTAAACGGGCCCTCCGCATCCCACAAAACCACAACTCTTATGGCCACGGTCTAGAAGTCCACTGCATAGGAAATTCTAGGACACAGTTCAAACTTCCACCTCAAATTGAATATTAAACGTTTTCAAAATTGAATAAATCTATCTATGATTAAATTTTTAGTGATTTGCGGCCCAACCCGCCAATATCACACTCAACTTTAGTGCCTGTATACATGCGTGCTATGACGCGGCTATTAAATAGAAAGAGGAGCAAGTGTGATATAATCACTACTTTGTGTGGCTGGACCTTTGGCTCTCCCATGAATGGTTCATTAGAGAAGAAGGTCATACAATGACATGACCAAGCGACATCTATCATAAATCAGCTATCTCAATGCATCATTAACCTGAGATTGGGCCCTCCCACCAGCGTCCAGGTACAAAATACAGCCATGGAGAGGGGAAAAACTACTGCATATATTGGCATATATTTCGTAGAGCAGCTTTGATATGTTTCCAGTTATATGTATAGGAATCTAACTACAAGTTTGTTTCCAAAAATTGCTCTATGCTGTGAAGCATACTTCAAATTATGAACATCATTGATGCTCAAAATAAGGCATTGATCGAAGCTGTTCCCCATTAGCTTTGTCCGACAAATAGTTGAACACGTTTCTAAGCATACTAAAATGTTGAAACTTTTTCAGTTTTCAGATTGTACTTGTTTATAAAACAAAGGGCAAAAGTTATGTCGACGCATGCTTCAAATTAATCAACTAGCTTACTAACTTCTGACATTGAACAAAAGTTCTCAACTGCGTTAAATTCTAGCTGAATAGAAAACCAAGGCAAGAAGATTAATCTCAGAACATTTTTTTTTTCAAAACGATTTCCGCTCTTCCTCAACATAACCTAATGTATTCAGTAAACACATACGAATCGTCTTGTTATTGCTGTCATCGACCGTATATTTATCCAATCATACGGTGTATTTGTAGTTAAACAAACCAGAAGGGCGCGAAATATGAATACGTTTGTCAACAATCCATCATGGTGGCATACCGGTGATTGTAGTTCAACTTCCCGTCAAACAAACACGACACAGGAAGATGAAATTTCAAGCAGACACTAGAACCACTATGTTGATGTATAGTAGCCGTAGGTATGCTGTCATTGTTGACAAATTTAGATCATCGCATTGGTTGTAAAATGACGTCGTCAATGAAACTAACCTGCTATTCTCAGTACGGCACGATCTGCCGGGTCCAGCTGAAGTATGCTGAGGGGCTTATCCTTTGCCCATTCCGCCAAACTCTCCCGGTCCATGCTAAACCCGGGTAGGCTGCTGCTACTCGATTTCCTCGGTATCCTCTTCATTTTGTTTTCTTTCTTGTTGTTGATATTGTACGATTTCAGTAGTTGTTGAAACTTGTTTGTACCTTTTTAACGGTATCCCTTGTGGTATATCACTTGAATTCACTGGTTGCGTGGAACTTATATGTTACCATGTGCTTCCAAACACTTAGACTAAACTTTACGATTTACTAGTTACCATATCCCACTAAATATGATTAATATTACACTTATCCTCGGATGATCAACAATAACTTAACTATAAATTTCTTCTAAGAATTTTTCATTCCTTTCGCTGCAAGGAATATTTTCACTTTTCTCACTTTGCTTCGCAGTAATTTTATTGCACGTAGATTCTTTCTGTAAAAGCAGCACGAGTTGTCAAATCACTTTAGTAAGGAACATTTACTCCACCAGCCACTAGAATGACCACCAACATCATCACAACGAAAACAGACTCGCCAGTTGTTTGCTATTGTTGTGATGGATCTCGCTGGCCTGTGGGTTCATCCGTTCAGTGAGGTCTGCCAGCGGCGGTTGCGGTTGTTGGTCAATATTTCCGTGTCACATTTCATGGCCGAAGCCGGCTGGTGTAGGGTTGCACCGTTTTACGATTTCTTCTTCTGCAGCAACTTCGCCTTCACGATTTCGTCGAATAATTTGTAACTGCTTGGTTCTTGGATGGGCGCTCAAAATCTCGAAACTTGCAAATAGCAAACGGTTGCCAGCTACCAGTGCTATTCTGCGCGGCGGGGGGTTTTGGGCACGAAACGATGCTCTGCCTATTTACTTCTCTTCAAATTCATCGAATTTCGATTTGTAACGGCTTCGTGTTTGGATTTTGCGATTATGAAACTGCCTCGCTCCGCTTCGTCCGTTGGCTCCGTTGAAATGACGATGGCCTAATCAATCAGAAATCTTGCGCTTCGAAAAACCATCCGAATTGTATACGGCAATTATTCTGGTCTTGTGTTTCGACGATGACGGCCACAGTGAGCGAACGGACATTGATCTTCGGCAGGAGAGGCTCAGTAGTTTCTTTCGCCAGATTTAAGATACTACTGAAACTGCAAACAATCGAGATCTTCCTCCGGTGGCTGCGGGTGGTAGCGGTGGAGGCGGTGGTGATGCTGCTGATGCCATCAACGCAGTGTTCCGGCGAACAAGCAGGCCTCCAATGAAAGGTGTTGCTATCTTAATGCCTGAAAATAAAATGCAGAGAGCAAAAGAAGAGAGCGTAAATGCAGTGTAGTCATTTGAAATATTTTCCTAAGATAGCGAACGGTTAAAAAAAAGAGGAAAAGGTTTGAGTTTTCATATGGTAATGGAATTTTTGCTCTAGTAGGCACCCGATGGGACTTTCATCGCGTGGAATGGCGCACTTGCGTGGGTTGGAATCAGTTGTAAAATATTTCAAGTACCTCCACTTTCTGACCAGTTAATGTTGCTAGATTGTAAAGAGCAGAAAACGTTTTGAGCGAGGACAAGGTTGGAGAATTTACAAAAAGAATTATCGCTTCTAAGTGAGGTTTTCAAGGGTACTTTGGTCAAGTGCACATATTTCATTCCAATTCTAAACACAGTAGTGATCAGCTTATAAATTTGAACTATCTCACACTCCAACGCCTTTCCTTGAAACTAAGGAATCTAGTGAAATGAGTTATTTGAACAAATGCCCTTGACGAGAACTCATAATTTTGCTGAACCGCAAAAACAAATGTTACGATCAAAATTAGGTCAACAAGAATGCGTGTATATCAGTGGCGTCTGGTGATCATAAACCTGTTCAACGAGTGTTATCTTCAAAGAAATGAGCAATATTGAGTAAATATATTTATTTTGTTTGAGAACTCTACGGCACAAATGGCTCGCAAAGCCACTCAAGAAAATATGATACAACAAGCAGCTTGCTGCTGCTTGTTGTATCATTTTTTCCCCAAAAATCCAAAAAATATACGTATTAGGTGCGCAACTAAGTTCTCGCTGTTTTTTGGTGAAAAAGGAACTTTATTTTGAAAACAAAGGTTACAAACGAATTATTCAAAGTATTGCCCATCACTAGCTACGACTTTTTCCCATCTTTCTGGTAGAACGTGAATACCATTTCGATAGAACTGTTCGTCTTTTGATGCTATCCAAGAATCAAGCCATTTTGAGATGTCATCATATGAGTGGAATTGCTGACCAGTGAGACCATGTGCCATCGAACGGAACAAGTAATAATCGGACGGTGCAATATCAGGAGAATATGGCGGGTGGGGTAGGACTTCCCATTTGAGCGTTTCCAAGTAGGTTTTCACGGGTTTCGCAACGTGAGGTCGAGCGTTGTCATGCTGAAGAATCACTTTTTCGTGTCTGTGCTCGTATTGTGGCCGTTTTTCGTGCAGTGCTCGGCTCAATCGCATCAATTGAGTTCGATACCGTTCCCCGGTAATGGTTTCGTTTGGTTTCAACAGCTCATAATAAATAACACCAACTTGGTCCCACCAAATACACAGCATAACCTTCGCAGCGTGAATATTCGGCCTAGGCGACGATGTTGAAGCATGCCCGGGCAGTCCCCATGAATGTTTCCGTTTTGGGTTACTGTAATGAATCCATTTTTCGTCACCCGTCACAATGCGATGTAGAAAACTCTTCCTTTTTGCCGCTGGAGCAGTTGTTCACAGACGAAAAAACGACGCTCAACATCTCTTGGCTTCAAATCGTAAGGAACCCAAGTTCCTTGCTTTTGAATCATTCCCAACGCATGCAATCGCTTAGAAACGGCTTGGCGGGAAACTCCTAATCCTGAACCAAGCTCTTCTTGCGTTTGACACGGATCCTCATCGAGCAATGCCTCCAATTCAGAGTCTTCGAAGTTTTTTGGCCTTCCTTCACGCGGACGATCATCAACACTGAAATCACCGTTTTTGAAGCGACGAAACCAATCACGACACGTTGTTTCACTCAGAGCAGCATCACCGTAAACTTTTTGGAGCTCTCGATGTGCTTCAGCCGCCGTTTTCTTCGAATGAAAGAAGAAAATCAACACTTCCCGCAAATGACGATTATTTGGCACGAAATCAGACATCTTCAAACAACCAAAATATATAACACTAAACCAAAATCACTGATTTGGCAAAGCGGTTTGTTTACCATATGTCTGAGCTTGGTTTATGACGCTTGAGATGTACAACATTCGACCAGCACTTACTACTGGCGCCATCTATTCTACAACTATTTTTTTTCGTTGACAATTTTAGATTTTCTCTCTACTAGAGTATAATTGAATTTACTATAAGAAAGAAAAAAAAAATGCACGATAATAAGCATCCACAATTTTTTTTATTTATTTAATGAGCTGTAATTAATTCCTAGAAGGAATCGTTTTAAACAAGCAAAGGGTCCTTTTTTCTATTTGTTCATGATACAGCCCACGTTTATTCGACTTATACTATTGGAGCAAATTGAACTTTAGCGTTTTGCTTTGATGGTTAATCCTTGAAGGTGAACACTTTGTTGTTGTGGCTTGTGTAAGATGAAGATGAAGAAATCTTAAAGTTTTGTAAAAAAAAACTGATAACCTATTCAATACGCAGGTTGAACATGCAAACAAGACACCATTGGCTTTTTTTTTCTTTTTTTTTTTTTTTTTTTGTTAAGAATACTCAAATTATTATTTCATTTGAAATTCAATTAGAATTAAAAACTGTCTGAGTTTGTCGGAATTTTCATAAAACTCCTGACGTTATCCAAATCGTATACTTCGCTTGTGCAGAGCGCCAGTTTGTTTTAAGCCGGTACATATTTGCTTCCAACATTTGTTGGGGCTTCTTCAAGTTCCGCTTGACAATGGTTCAATATTTCTCGATTGAGCGGAGCTCTGGCGTGTTTTAAAGGTTCTTGGGCACCACCTGCATATTTTTGGCGACATAGCACTTCGTGGTCTTTTTTCGCCCCTGCCTTTCGGTTCAAAAAGGGGTATGGGCGCGTTCTTCTAATTTGATCGAGGCAAATTTCATGTGTGAACAAGCTTATCGACGTTCAAAAGTGCCTGAACCAAATGAACAGTTTGTAATGATCACTGGAAGATGCGATAGGGATCATTGCCATGATATTCCAGAATGTAGCAGGTAGTAAAATATCTCTTGTTTTCTACAACGAAACGTGAGGAATTGAGTCAACGCGTGGAAACTTATCGAAAATGATCTCTCATATGCATCCGTCGAACCATTCTGAACGGCCGTTGTGAGAATATCACCATGAATATCTGACATGCGCATTGCATATTACCAATTATTAAAGTCTTCTCTCCTTTCTACTGCTATCTTCCCTATCCCATAACCGCGAGCAATGCCATGTGTCACATACATCGTGAGACTAGATCTGCATTCCTGGTTTATGCTCTTCAAAAATCACCAAAAAAAAACACCATGATCACCAACCGGAGATCGTGAAGGAGTCTGAATGTGCACCGGATATATCCCACAAAAGGTTTCCAGACACTGGAGAGGTGGTAAGTGCTTTCAAAAATGCGTTGCAAAATAGGTAATTGTTATCTATTTTGACCCTACATCAAAATAAATTTTAATCAGTTAATAAAGAGCGGTATATAACCCTAACTAAGATTACTTTCAGCAAAACTTTCTGACACAAGGTTAGCAATCAAATGACCACGACAAAATATGCAAATTATTCATTACATAACATACAACGTGGAAACGGGAGGGACCATCAGGGCACCCAAGTTAAACGATTTGGATAGGGAGCATGGGACTGCCTCCTTCCTATAACAACAGTTCATGGAACGAGGGCGGGCTATTCGAACCCATTTATTGGGTTTATTCTGTCAATCGAGGGCTCGATTCTAGTGCTGTGAGTGTGAACTTACCCCTGGAAGGAGATACTCTTCCCTATATTCGCGAGTTTCGCGTAAGTGCCTCTGCTTACGGGCCCGCCCAAACGTTTTTGGCTGTACATACAAGAGCTTGATGATCACAAACATCAATAGAATCCTGAGCATATTGTTTTTCAGATTATTTCACTGCTATGGAATGTTACTTTGCTACAATATATGGTAGTATTACATCATCATCATCATCATCATCATCACATCATCATCATCATCAGAAGGGGGGGTGGAGAAAAGGAAACGTGAGGGAAAAAGGAGAAAGGAGATAAGGGTGTGTAGGCGAGGAGAGGGGCGGAAATATACGAAATAGTGGTGGATTGGGTGTGGTGGAGGTTACGGAGAAGAATGGTTCTAACATCACCCCTCCATCATCATCATCATCATAATCATCATCATAGCACTTCGTGGCCTTTTTTCTCAATCAAAAAACGCCAAACAGCACGGAACAATCGTGTTGATCCAGGAAAGACAGCAGACGTTTTTCCAAACACTTATTGACGTAAATTTCTTGGTTGCTGGTTCCAATTGCTATGAAAATGTCGCTTTTTAAGCCTCAGGTACGATATCTTTCCCCACTTCGTCTAACTATCGCTTCACACCTCTGGTGTTGTTCCACGCGCATTCAAGGCAAATGTCATTTTTGCAGATTTATTGTATTCGTACAATATGTACCGCCTATTGTACCCGTTCAGCATTACCGACATTTAGGATACTATTCTTCTCTTCCGTACTCCGTTTTCTCATACGCCGCCAAAGATGGTCTCGACGACGATTTTGACGGCGATTTTGGCAAAGATCGTATTCTCGTTCCAGCCGGGCGTTAAAAGTGTCCTAATCGTCATCATCATTTCCTAGGTGAGGACAGTGCACGTAGATTAACATTAAGGATATGGCCAATTTGCACATTCTGCGGTCAATCGGCCACCCAAACACACCCTTCTGCATTTCACACAGCTCGTATGTATTGCCGCAACTCTGGTGATGGTATGGCCATCCACATACGCATCGATCGTTTCCAGAACAGCTCCAGCAAACCCAAAATAATCCGTAAATGGAGGTTGTCCCAGTAAGTCGAAGCACGATTTGAAAATAACAAATACGAGTTCATTTTTGAGCAAATTTAATTTGTGTTCTTCTACAGTTCAAAGTGGATTTTCTGGAACGGACTTTTGCGCTAACACTGCTCATTAGCTTCAGCACATACTGTTTGCCAAAGACTTTCCATACTAGATTCCAATATCTTTCTAAAGTTGTAATGGAATCCGCAATGGCTGGCAATCTTGCCTGCTTCGGACTGGGAAGGATGCTAAGATCGAACAAAGTTCCCAAAATACCAACTACAAGACATTAATTATACCGGTAGTGCTCTACGGTCACGAAATATGGACATTACTGGTGTATGACCAACGCGCACTTGGTGTCTCTGAATGGAATGTGTTGCGTACGATCTACGGTGCAGATGGAAGATGGAAGTGCAGGAGGCGAATCGTTCACACCGCTAAGATCGATCGATTGCGGTGGGATGGGCATGTCGTAAGAATGTCGGACGACAACCCAGTGAAAATGATTCTCGAAAACGAACCGACGGGCACAAGAAGACGAAGCGCGCAACGAGCAAGGTGGATCAATCAAGTAGAAGGCGACCTGCGGACCCTTCGCAGACTGCGAAGCTGGCGAGGTGCAGCCATGGACCGAATACACTTCGTGTAGAGCTTCCTAGTATGGGTCTTGGCAACAGTTTGCTGTATGTATGTATGTATGCTGTTATGCATGTAATTCAGCTCTTTCCTTGACCTTCTGAACGTAACTTTGCGAAACGCCTGATTTTTTCCCTGCTCTGCACTGGTGATCCAAAGTCAACTGGTGGTTGAACCTTTTAAGTACTTTTGAGACGGTTGAATTACAGATTTACAGCATTTTTTTTTCCCAAAATACGATAGGATAGCTCAGGATGTTCCACGCTCATACCCATTTTTTCACTCGTCTCCATTTAACTCACTTTCCTCTTGGGCGCAACAAACCACACAACTACGCAATTCACAGGATGTGAACCATACACTTCAAAGAGGAACGGTGAAAAATTTGTTCAGTTCAAATTTCTGTCCAGTGGGAAAAAAGTTACAGCCAGTTGAAAGTGTTGCAATGATTTCTGAATTCCGATCTTGCATTTTTTACACAAAATGATCAATAAATGCTGAAATTTATCGAAACGAGTGCTTGCTGAAGGGGTAGCTTGCACTATATCGGAAGCATGAGATTCCTCCTTTCTTCTGGCCGGATCAGGCCTCTGCCAATGAGGCCAGATCAACTCTACAGGGGTTTTCTGATAACAACGTTGATTTCGTTGGAAAAAATATCAAAAAACCAAACTGTCCCCAGCTGCGACCGATCGTATGCTACTGGGAAAAGGGGGGGGGGAGAGGGAGGAAGAGAGGGGGGGGGGGGGGTCGTCAAGATCCGGAGACGAAACCTCAAAATGGGGCGCTGGAAGCGGCCGAAAACCGAAAACGGAATACCCAGAGAAGGCGCGGAAGATAAGGCAGTACTTTAAGAATAACCCGAACCTTTCCACCCGAGACGTGGCCAAAAAGGTCAATTCGTCGAAGTAGTTCGTCCAGCAGACCATGAAGCGGGCTGGGCTACGTGTTTTGAGGGTCAGGAAGGCGCCAAACCGGACTGACAATCAAAACACGGTGGCCAAATTGCGTGCGCGGAAGCTGTACCGTGAGTGGCTGGTCAAGCCAGGCTGTCTCGTCATGGACGACGAGACATATATCAAGGCGGACATCAAACAAATCCCCGGCCTCGAGTTTTTTGTCGGTACGTCCCGCATGGAGGTTCCGGAAAGGTTCCGGAAGAGAAAGATGGACAAATTCGCGAAGAAGTACCTGTTGTGGCAGGCGATCTGCTAGTGCGGACGGTACAGCAAGCCGTTCGTTACAACCAGCACCATAAACGGGCAGATTTATCGAGAGGAATGCTTGCAGAAGCGCTTGCTGCCCTTCCTCTGCTCTTACCGTGATCCCACGCTGTTCTGGCCGGATCTCGCTTCGTGCCATTACGCCAAGCCTGTAATGGATTGGTACGAAGCGAAGGGCGTTAATGTGGTCCCGAAGGAGGCAAACCCGCCAAATACACCAGAACTTCGTCCGATCGAAAAGTTTTGGGCGATAATGAAGAAGTTGAAGAAAAGCGGAAAAACATTCAAAACCGATGAAGCTTTGAAGAAAAACTGGGAGAAATTGTGTAAGGAAGATGGACAAAGCCTCGCCCAAGATCTCATGAGCAGTGTTAAGAGAAATGTACGAGCATTCAGCTTGGGGGAGGAAATTCAATAAATAAATTATGCCAAAACATAGCTCCCTGAAAATTTAAGAAGTATCCGATTTAAAATGAATTTTTGGTGATAATTTTTGTATGTCTCATTTTTTCCGAGTCCAGTCTTTAGTTGAAGTTCAGAAGTGCAATTTTAGAGTAAATGTTATGCTGAAATGCTGAAAAACAAATAGAGCCTTTGAGGCTTGTGATGTTGCTCCAGGCTCTTGCTATAAATGGTTTTGGCAATGATGATTCCAAAGCGTGCTGAAATTATTAATTAAATGACAATGGACAATAATATGATATGAATTACAGATATGGATATACATTTTGATTTATAGGTACACGATCTTGAGTCGCACCCCGTCACTTCGCTATTGTCAAAATGACAACATTGCCCAGGTTACGCCAACCAGCGTCTCCATGTTTCAGCTGGCAGTCTTTTGTGATCATATGACTCGTGGAGGCGTGAGGTAGGAACTTGTGAGGACCAGAGGTCGGTCGCACCCTCCTTCTAAGTTGTCACTCACCATTTGAAGCCCTGGTCAGTAGCGTCCAGGAAGTGCACAAAAACCAGTGTGCAGAATTTGATGGACGGTATAAAGGCTAAAGTACGAGCATGTAACCGAAATCAGCAATCTGATTAATTTGTTAGTTTGATTGAAATTTTGACATGGTTATACATGTAATAAAATACATTGCTTTGAATAAGTGTCTTATGTTTTATTTTAATTTTTGAATGTTTATTACTACTTTAAGATAAAAGGTGTGGCCCATTTAGTGTTGGAACAAACATTTTTGATTCTTACAGCGATCCTAGTGGTCGGATTTGTAAACTACGACATCTTATGTGTTCCCTGTAACAATAACAACATCAGAAGTTTTTTTTTCGCGGTGCAGTTCGAACGTGTTTCAGACCCTCTTCGTGGTCTGGGCTAAAACTTGCTAAAGTGTTGGGTTTTCCCAGAAATACCGTGTGGCGTGTTTTGAAAAAGTACAGAGAAACTTTGTCGACGGATCGCAAGCCTCAAAGCAAGCGTCGGGCGGGTACTGTCAACCGTCAACTGCGGAACAAAGTCATCAAGAACATTAAGGCAAACCCCAACATCTCAGACCGCGATTTGGCCAAAAAGTTTCGCGCCGCACGCAGTACCGTGCTACGGATTCGTCTCCGGGAAGGCTTAAAGTCATACCGTGCCTGTAGACAACCAAATAGGGATCAAAAAGCAGAATAATGTGGCCAGAATCCGTGCCAGAAAACTGTATGATCAGATGTTGACAAAATTCAATGGCTGTCTCTTCATGGATGATGAAACCAATGTAAAGGCCGATTTCAAACAGTGTGTTTGCAGATAAATTTGCACGTAAATACATGATTTGGTAAGGCATCTGTAGCTGCGTTAGTAAGTCCAAGGATTTCATCACTGATAAGACATTTAATTCAGAGCTGTAGAGAACAGAATGTCTCCAAAAGCGAATATTGCCATTCATCAGATCCCACAATGAAGCTGTCATGTTTTGGCCAGATCTTACAAGCTGTCATTACAGTAAAACAGTGCTGGATTCAGTTTATACCGAAAAAAACTCAACCCACCAAACTGCTCCAGCTCAGACCGATAGAGAAATTTTGGGCTATTATAAAGAGGAAGCTGAAGGTAAATGGCAGTGTCGTCAAATGCAACAATGAATTGAGAACCAAGTGGAAGAAGATTGCCAAAACGATATGGATGAGAATTATGTGCGCCAGTTGATGAAACGTATTCCGGGAAATCGAAATCGAGATGACTATTTGTTTTTTGTATTTTCCCCAAAGTTCACATAAAGTCGAACATTTTAGTTGAAACAGAATACTATTTTGTTAATGTTTATCCGAAATATGCGCAATAGTCTATGTTCCAATTCTAACTGGGCCACACCTTACTCCTTAAGCATAGTCTTTTCTAAGATTGGACTAGTTTAACAGGTTGAATTTTTGCTCACGAGCGGCTGGACAAACTTTTTCTGAGCGCTGAGGCTACCATGTGTCTCGATTTCGTACTCAATGTGGCTGAACACAGTTAACTTCTATCTAGCCTCAAAACTAAATTAACTTTAACTATATGTTTATGCCACCTCGTGAATACATTTCCTTAAGTGTAAACTTCAAAACGGGTATTTTTCAGTTTTTTTTTCTGATGACAGCAAAAGTTTATATAGTCTCAATACTACTATAAACAAAGAACGGCGCAACTTAGTGGATAAATTGAGCTATTTATTTTTCAATTACCATGTGCGCAGTGTAGTTTAATATAATAGCTTAACCAGCAGTTTTTATACTTAGTTTACAACATGACCTTTCGTGTAGGTATCTAAGAGGGAGGTAGCTCATCAATTCTCCACCGATTGCCTGTCGATCTGCCAAATTTGGAACACGTCTGCATTGAGGTCTCAAATTATAATAATCCGTCCACTGTATTTGGGTATAGGACCAAGTTTCCCCGGAGGGGGGTGGTGCTAAATAGATGAGCTTGGATATCAGTGGAAGCAAAGTTGCCGGAAGTCACGAAATGCATCTACGGCTCGTAGTCGTAGTTTTGGCTGGATTGACGTGGATTGTTTTTAATATTGTATTGTAAGAATTGTATTGTAAGAGTCGTCATTTTCCAGGATGCTTTCAAGAATTGGCTGTGTTAGTTAAAGTTAGTGTGAGAATAGATGATCTTTCGTGTAGGTAGGGGGAAACTGCTCTAATATGGGTCTATGGATCTAGAATTCGGCCTATCGTTAAAAATTGCCTGTCTGCTATGTCAGTGAGACAATACTACTGTATATTTTTGATTTTCAGCATAAAAATAGTGAATTAATATTTACTTCGAATTTTAAGCATAGGCCGAATCCTAGATCCATAGACCCACATTAGAGCACCTTCCCCTATCTAATGGCAATCTGAAGCTGCTTCAATGCTGCAATGAAAAACGACCACGTTGAATTGATGTCAGTCGAATTTATACAAAATCACTTCCGGTTAGTTTCGTTTGCTGGACATAAATCGCACGTACGATTGAAGACCGGATGGCGCTTCAGCTGCAGTCAGCCCATACTCCTGAAAATGCATTGAAAATGGCCTGGATCCGTTGGCAATCGTTTGGATGCTAACAGCATTCCGATACTCCTGGGTGCGTTGCAGGTGCAGGTGCAGGTGGCAAATCATTCATCGTCTTACGTAGAGTGTTCAGTGAGGCGCTTAATCGGTGGCCACATTGGGCTAAGTTCAAACCGACTATCTGTGTTTCTTGTTGATTGAATTACTGTTTAAATAGTATATTTTGGGTTTGCTTCAGCGGATAAGTAGGGCCAGATTCTAGTGATGGCTTCACCTTTGATGAAATTGATGAAATTCGGTTTTGTTGAGATGATGGAGAGGACCTGAACGGGGTGTTCAATAGATGAGGTAGAACCGGGACCAGCAAATGGTGTTTGTGCCATAGTCAGCAGAGTTTTGTCTGAAGGTTTGCTCGAGTAGTTGGTACTGTTGTTATTGTTGTGGCTGTTTGTGTTGTACTTGTTGACGCGTTGGTTGCCTTGGTTGTTTTGCTGGCGAAGTTTTTGCTGGTTATGTCTACGTTAAACTTTTTTCTAATTTTCTCTCCTGAAGACAGTGCGACTGTTTTCTGGCATCAAATTCTAACCAGTCGCGGTTCCAAATAGTCTTATTACCAATCATGCGCTAATTTGAATTTAATTGTTTTGTGATGTTTGGTTCATCGACCAATTGCAAAAGGAGATTTTATTTGGTCAAGTTGCATGGTTGCAGGTGAATTAACTACTTGTTTTTCACTTAACGCTTTTGCTTTGTTTCTCAGCATGAAATGTGAGTCTGAAAAATCATTCTTGAGTTAAGATATTTCAAATAACTTTTCAGGTTTTCAAATTCAGCCATTAGAAACTGTGAACTCTTATTATCGTGAAAAAATACTTCACGCATCTACTCTATTCAAGTTCACCTCATTGTTTTGAGCATAAACCACCACAGCCCAAACATTAACACCTAAATCTATTTAGAATTTTCTTGTGAAATATGACGCCACGCCAACATCTGCAGTACAACGATGATGATTCATTCCGATGACTGCACCTTCGACGAAGAAACCGAACAACCGGCTATATGGGTACTAAAGTGGGCTATTTCTTTTTCCCGCTATAGTCTAATGTTTCACTCGCCGGTTTTCCCATCACCCTCTTCCTCGCAAATCCTTTTGGGATCATGTTCGGCTCCTTCTATCGCCTTCCAGCGCGGCCTAAAGTTCCGCTTCAAACATGACTTAATTTCCACGGAGCTTTGGGCACCGTACCAACAACGAATGTTGTTGCAGTACGCAGCAGCATCGATTTGGCTTCCCTTCTGCATATGTACATCTAAGGCAACAGCAGCAGCGGTATGCCTCCCAACCGCCCCTCAAGAAGGTGGGAGCCGGTTTTTATTTTCGCTGCGCCTCTTCAATGTGCTCCGGCCTATCTCTTAGCTTTATGATCTTTCTTGCGTTTTTTCCTATACCCTATATTTTTGTTGAGATCTCTCGCTTCAAAGTTGTATATTGTGTCGTGATGTGTAGGCCAGGAGTTCATATTTAAAAACTTCCGACCGAGTTTCGTCTCGACTTTGTGCTTCTGTTGTTTTTCTCTCATTTCTTCCTCTACCATCCACGTATGGTAAATTAGCCATGCATAAGTGTGTTACCCATCCATTGAACGGTACATGGTGTTTGGGGGAGCACAATGATGGCAATTTGGGTATGTGAAAAGATGCACCGAGTCAATGCCCAAGCCGAAAATGATTCAAAAGATGATGATTCAAGAATGATTATTTTTAATTTCATTTGCTGAAATATCTCAACATTTAGAAACTAACGGTGTGTATCGAATTAAAAGATTTTCTAAATATTTCTCAATCGCCATCAAAATTGAATCAAGTTTTCACAATCACAAATGCAATGAGCAATCACAATGCGAATATCTTTAGACTCTTAACTTCCCCATATAAAATAACACAACCATTAGAAAGGGTAATGCATGTTTGCGTAGATGTGTTAACAATTTCGCGGCAGTATCCAATGATAACTTTGCTACATAGGTACATACCTTTGCAAACTTACTCGAGATTTCATGCTTTTACACTTCGCAGAAAATCTCACAGGAAAAAAAGCAGTCCAGAGAGAAAGAAAATATCTACAACTCAAGCAGCCAAGCACCGTTGAATAACAATAATAAACAACAACAAACCATAGCCATAGGAAAGCAAAGCCTACAATAATAAACTCAACTTGCAACAGAAGAACACCCGTCAGCTCTAGCTATAACGACGACGTCGACGAGGACGGTTGAGAAAACTAGCAGTCCAGAAAGCGCACAAGAGCAAAACAAGTTCACTGAACTCCCTCTTCCATGGCTGATGCGCGCCGAGCTGAGCTTGTTCCTCTCTTGTTGGTGATTCTGAGTTTTCTGCCGGATTTTGCTCGGCTTTTCCATTCACCGAGCAGCACAAGTTCCCATTGCTGAAGACCCCCATTCCGACAACAACAACAACAACAACACCGTTTACGTTTACCTTCTACTCTTCCTGTGCCAGTTCGACGGTAATCTCGGCTAAATGCAGTTACAGGAGAATTTGTTTCATGCACCGTTGCACTTCGCAATGCGAGGTGTAAAAACTTGATAGCTGGATAATTGGATTATCGAATTTTTGGTGTGAATATTGTGTCACTGTAGCATGGTACGAGAACCACCTGCAAGTGGCGGTTCATTTTGATCGTATCTAAACCATTTTGGTAAATTGCCTTCTAGAACATGGTTGTTTTTCGTTAGCGAAATCAATGCAGCCCTACGGGGTCAACATCTTCAATCATAATTGACTAGCTGAACCCAGTGCGTGCGCTGCTACGCTTGCAACTAAATGAAGGAGAATTTAATCTAACTGGCACTTTTATGGTTTTTTTTTTTCTTGAATAAGCAGGGGTTCAAACTTCTTTCAAAACATGCTTCTTACCCGAGAAATACACGTTTTGTTTTGAAGTATCCTGGATAATTCTCATTTTTGGTAGAAATTTGTGTTTCATTTGTATGGGAACCCTCCGTTCCAGAGGTGGGGTGGTTTCTCAAACTACCATTCAATCATTGCCTTCAAAACCCCCCACATGCCAAATTTGGTTCCATTTGCTTGATTAGTTCTCGAACCATCACACGGGGCTCTTCAATTATAATAAAAATTTGAGTTTCATTTGTTTGAAACCTCCCCCCCCCCCCCCGCCCTTTCAGAAAGGAGGGGGTCTTGAACCATCATAGAAACATTCTTGCCTTCAAAACTCCCCACATGCCAAATTTGATTCGATTTGCTTGATTAGTTCTCGAGTTATGAAGAAACTTGTGTCTCATATGTATCAGAGCCCCCCTTCCTGAGAGAGTAGGGGTCTCAAACAATCATAAAAACCTTCCCCAGCCCCAAAAACCCTTTCATATTAATTTTCACGTTGGTCGGTTCAGAAATTTCCGAGTCTATAAGGGTCTGACAGGCAGGCGGACAGACAGAGGTTCCTTTTTATGTATATAGAAATCTACCTTCCAAAAACCCCCATATGCTAAAAGCGGTTTCATTTACTTGATTAGTTCTCGAGTTATGCAGAAATTTGCTTTTTATTTTTATGGGAGACCCCCCCCCCCTTCAAAATGGCGAGGGGTATTGAACTGCCATAGAAACATTTCTTGCCTCCAAAAACCTCAACATGCCAATTTTGGTTTCATTTGCTCATTGGCTCTCGAGTTATGCTAAAAATTATGTTTAATTTTTAGTGGAGTTTCCCCTTCCAGCAGGCGGAGGGGTCTCAAACCAACTTAGAAACATTTATTTCTTTCCAACTTAAAACCTCCACATGCCAAATTTGGTTCCATTTGCTTGATTTGTTCTCGAGTTATGCTGAAATTCGTGTTTCATTTGTATGAGAGACCCCTCTTTCAGTGAGCGGAGGAGTCTCAAACCAAACTAGAAACATTTCTTACCTTCAAAAACCTCCACATACCGAATTTGGTCCATTAACTTGATAAGTTCTCGAGTTATTGAGAAATGTGTGTTTCATTTGTATGGAAACCCCCCTCCCGCCCCTTCCAGATAGCGGAGGAGTCTCAAACTTTCATAGAAACATTTATCTCCTCCAAAAACCTCCATATGCCAAATTGGGTTCCATATGCTTGATTAGTTCTCGAGTTATGCACAAATTTGTGTTTCATTTGTATGAGAGGCCCCCTCTTAATTTTGAATCGTTTTTGACTCACTTTCGTCAAAAGTGGAGTCACTCATATATGAGTAAGTGTGCCTGGGATTGACAACTCGACATATTCAAAACATCGATCTGATTTAACTCGGTGTCTTAGATATGTCAATCCCAGAAACATTTACTCATATATGAGTGACTCCACTTTTGACGAAAGTGAGTCAAAAACGATTCAAAATTGAGTTAAATCGTCCCGCCGTGTGGGTAAAGTAGTACTCGAACCAAGGACGTTACCATTGCCTAACAGCCCATCTGATTTTTACTCAATTTTTCAAAAACAGTCATTACTGTCCACTCTTGGTGCCTTATGGTAATGAGCGGACATCTCCTTCTACATCATAATCGTTACTCCACGTACGGAGAATACAGATATAACAATTATAGTCCATATTCCATGTTAACTCCATCTTAGCAACTTTTATATACAATTTCAAATTCAAAAAAGTATTCAGTGACGTCCCTTCTAAAACTTTACACGGGTAGTGCTGATAGATGTTTGTCGATTAATAATTCGTAACAATTCTAGCCAAATTCGTTTTCAAAAGGTATTGATTGTTATAAACCAGTCTATATTTATTTATTTATCATAGACCATTTATCTTAAAACTAGACGCCCACTGTAGAGCACCAGTGATTTCTGAGTGCAACTCAAACCTATCTGATTTGAATTTATTTATTTGTCGTCTCGATTGTAAGGACTGTATACAATAATCCGGACACCTCAAAACAAGGTAAAACACAATTTACGCAAGAATGTTTCAATTGTAGTGTTTCTTATTTCAGATTCATGGGATATTATATATACATAGTTATTGGGTATTTCGGCCTCATCAGAACCCAATATTAATCGATTAGACGTAACTCTGGGCAATTTGGCGGATTTGCGGTTCTTGGTACAATATTCGCTTGATTTGCTTCGTACCACTCCATGGCATGATGTCAAATTGGACCAGATCAAAGATTCTTCTTTGTGGTGTTTGATGAAGGGTAGCAATCGTTTCTGCATGCCCCTTTTTCTGGTAAATCTCCTTGCTGATTGTGCCTGTAGTGACGAAAGATTTACTCTTACTGCCACACGTGCAAATTGCTTGCCAAACAAGTTATTTTTGGGAAATTTTGATACCTTCTTCGTCCTGAAATACTCAGCTGTAGCATTGCTGGCCATAACAGAATAGAAAATCAGCCCTGGAAGCTGTTCGAAATTCTCCAGGACTTAAATTTCAGCGTCCATAACAACGCATGAAAACTTCGTGAAATATTCGCAGTACAAACTTCGAACCCGTGATTTTGCTGTCAAGTTTTTCGTTGTGATTTGGAACTGTTTTTATTTACTTCAGTTCCAAACGTTGTTTTGATTTTTGGACAAAAAAAGGTGACCGTACTATTTTACGAGCCACCGTTTGAACGGAGAGATTCAGGATTTCCTTCAATATCCTCTTCACCTTTCGGTCCATGACAGGATCAGCACGTCCATTGTTTTTATCACTTCTTTGTTTCTGCTCGACCGCCAAACGTTCTGACAATGATTTGAGCACACCGTGAACAGTGGATTTGAGTAAATCCATTTTTTTTACAGGTTATGCAGGATTTGCCTTACGTCCGTACAAAATCCGCTCGCACACGTGCTTTTCATTTGTCACCATCTTGAACACTAAACATGGAATGTAAACATAGTCCAATCACAGTCTTTTTCATCAAAGACCCCCAGGTATACCTCAGCGAAATTTAACACTCCTACGAGCAATATTTCAAAAGTTACACATTTGAGTGTGTCCGGATTATTGTGGATACAGGCCTTATAACCAATCTAATCATTATCATCGTTAGTCCTCGCCAAGTGTCCTCTCGAGCGAAGTAAAACACTGTGAGTGAGTATCTGCCTTAAAATGCACATATATTCAATAAATCTCATTATTTACTTTTGATGGAATAAAGTTTTTAATGGTGGGGTGCTATGCAGATCTATGTTCTTCTTTAGCTCAGCCGGTAAAGGCGCAACTACAAAGCAACACCATACTGGAAGTGGCTGAGTTCGATTCCCGGTCTGATCTAGGAATTTTCTTTAAGAAAAAAAAACCTAAACTTCCTAGGTATAGGGTATGATTGTACTTGCCACACAATTGTACTAATGCAGAAGTAGTACTAGTTAGGTATTGAAAGCTTTCAATTCACAACTGTGGGAGTGCGTTTAAAATACAAATTTAGAGCAACACTCTTATAAATAATTCTAAATACATGGGCTGGAATCGATAAAAGTTCGCAATTTCATGTCATGTAACTCAATGGATACTCTTCACTCAAAGATATCCGAAAACACACCTGGATGCACCCGCATGGCGAAACTTGTAAATAAATAGACCATGTTCTGTTGGACGGCCGACGTTTCTCTGATGTCATCGCTGTGGGACTCGGATAACTATCTCGTTGTCAGTAAGCTTCGAGCGCGGTAGTCAACCGTCAAGAACACGAAAACTCTGCGATCGTTGCGTTTCAATATCCAGCGCTTTTCAGCAGGTGTGGCAGATGAATTCCGCCAGAAGCTTGATTAGCGGATAAGGGGAATCGTCGTAGACCTAAACCTCAACAGTCTGTGGAAGTCAATCCACGGATCGGTGAGCACAACAGCGAGGGAAGTGACAGGTACTGCTCAAAGACGACCCAGATAGGTTCTACGAGGAGTGCCAGCAGGTGAGAAGAAGGTTGCCACTAGCCGGATGTTGGTGTCTGGTACCCGGCGGAACAGAGGGCGGTACAAGGAAGCGAGGGCGGCCGAGAAAAGAATTCCCGCAGATCGTATTCTGTTTAACACCAGGCTGGTTTTCGAGAGCGCCGATCAACGATGGATCAAATGTTTACCCTGCGATAAATCCTTGATAAATTCGAGAGTACAACTTGCAGACCCACCATCTGTTTATTGATTTCAAAGCGGCGTACAATTCAGTGAAGAGAAACGAGTAATGACAGATAAGGATCGAACATGGTTTCCCGACGAAACTAATTAGACTGATTTGTGCTACGCTGGATGGATCGAAATCAAGTGTACGGGTTGCGGATGAGACTTCGACATCTTTCGTAACCTTAGATGGATTGAAGCAGGGAGATGTGCTTTCAAACTTGTTGTTCAACATTGCTCTCGAAGGAGCTATTAGGAGAGCTTGCGTGCAAAGGTGCGGCACCATCGTCACGAAATCGCACATGCTCCTAGGTTTCGCGGACGACATCGATATCATCGAAATTGACCGTCTAGCCGTGGAAGAGGCATTCGTATCTTTTAAAAGGGAGACAGCGAGAATTGGTCTCACAATTAATACCAGCAAGACAAAGTACATGATTGCCGGCAGACAACGTTGGGCCAATAGTGATGTGGGTAGCGAAGCGGTGTTGCGTGGTGTCAGTGGAAGAATTTGTGTACCTTGGAACTCTGGTGACGTGCGATAATGCTGTTACCCGCGAGGTAAGAAGGCGTCTAGCAGCTACGAATAGATCGTTTTACGGTCTCCGGAACCAACTGAAGTCTCGTATTTTGCAGACGAAGAAAAAATTCGCGTTGTATAAGACTCTGATCCTGTCGGTCGCTTTATACAGCCATGAAACCTGGGCGCTAAAGGAAGTCGACCGGAAAGCATTCGGGGTGTTTGAACGTAAAGCGTTCATTAAAAAAAGCGGCTACATGTTCCGATTTTTCATGCGATTACCCTGCCAGCTGGTGGTTGTTTCATTGATCAGTAGTCAATATATACTAGTTGCCTATATACTGTGAAAGTTTGACAGAGCTCCATCAATTTGTTTACGGCAGCTATGGCGAGAACAGTGAAACAACTTCGATCTATGTTTTGCTTGCGCCTGCTTCATCCGGGCCTAAAAAGGTCGGCCATCGTGGCCCACTTCGTGTCGACCGGATACGATCGCGGAAACATCTACAAGATTCTGGCACTTCTTGAGAAGGGAGAGTCCATCGAGAGGAAGCCTGGTTCCGGTCGTCCGCCCGTTTTAAGCGACCGGAGGATTCAACAGAAACTCAAACGGAAGGCAAGATGGCCACTTCTTTCCGTGCGTTGGAAACCCGTTGGAAACCCAGAAACAACGGCTGAAGATACTGGTCAAAGAGATCTACAACATGGCGCTGTGCTGATCACGTTGCACGTATGCCGGAAGAACGACATGCGAAGATAATATTTAGTAGAGTCCCAGGGAGAGGCCGTCGACGCCGTGGCAGACCACGAACACGATGGCTTTTTGCAGTTGAGGAGGGCCTAAGGGCCCTTAACGTCCAGGGCGACTGGAGCCGATTGGCCCAGGACCGTTTCCAGTCGAAGAGAATCATCCATTCGGCGTAGATACAACAGGAGCAGCCGTCGTCCATCAAGTATCAAGTGAGTAAGTAAGTAATTCAATGAAATAGAAAAGCTAAACTTAATAGTTTCGTCACAAATACCAATGTCCCATTGCATAATAGGCATATAAAGCCGAAATTCCTAAATGGGAATTTTAGATTTGTGGAAAAATGTAACGAAATCAGCATATTATCTGCATTTGCATAATAGGAACAGTTTCGATTATTTAGATTCTATATTAGGGGCCTTAGGGACGTCCTTCATACATGACATACTGGGTTAGTCAAAAAGTTTTGAATGCGACATCTATGGAGCAGTAGAAAAACCAAAATTTTAATATTTCATCTTTCACAAGGATGTCCAAAAAGTGCATCAACACCAAAAATCATAGCGAAAATACAGGATGTGGTTTTGGAAGATCGTCGATCGACTGTGGATGGGATAGCTGACACCATGGCTGAAGTTTTGGGTTTCAAAAAACTGCGCATTTGCTAACAATGCAACAAAAACACGTTCGACTTTCTGAGCAACATTTGGAGCAATTTCGAAAGGATAAAAAGGATTTTCTGCGTCGATTCATCACCATGGATGAGACTTGGGTCAACCACCATGATCCGGAATCAAAACAAGAGGCTAGTGGTTTGAACCAGGCATTTCGGCTCGAAGCGAGTTCTTGTCCAGAAATCGACCAAGAAGGTGTTAGCGTCAGTTTTTTGGGATGCAAAAGGAATTTTATTGTTAAATTATCTCCAAACTGGTAAGACAATCCACTCTGATTATAATTGTGACCTTTAGGACCAGTTGGATGAAAAAAAAAATGTGAAAAAAAACCCGGTTTGCAGAAGAAAAAATCATTTTTCATCAAGATAATGCACCTGCGCACATAGCTCAAAAAAACCATCGCGAAAATCAGTGGATTGGAGTTCGCATTGTAGCAGTATCCACCCTATTCGCCAGATTTAGCTCCCTCTGACTTCTGGCTGTTCTCACACCTCAAAAAAATTCCTTCGTGGAAAGCATTTTTCATCAAACGAAGTGTATTGATCTTATGGCAGATTATACCCAAAAAAAAAAAATATTTTGATTTCCGCTTTCAAAACTTTTTGACTAACCTAGTATTTACGTCTATTTAGTAAACTGGACTGGATTCCTGACTCAAAAGTACTAAATGTATATATCGTTGGAAAGTTTTGAAAAGAGCTAAGCATTATAATAGAAAACAAAAAAAAAAGCTCCGTTCAGAATTTTATTTTAAGTTATTCTTTTTTTGTCTGTATTATCGACATTTTCAGCCTCGGGCTGGTTCATCTTCCGTCGTAGTTACTGAAACACCTCTTTGGGTGTTTTTCGTAACTTGTCTGGGGGTGATTTTATTTCGTCGAATGAATGGCCTGCGTCTTCATCTGATTTTAATCCTCTCGACTTCTATGCATGGGGCTACATGCTTGGAAAACTGGGGAATTCTAAAAGACTAACCTTGGAAACTTTTAAAAAACGTTTGGTGAAATTATGGAATGACATGCCTCGAGATATCGTGCGTGTCAGGTGTGACGCTTTCCAACATCGCATGCGGCTGGCAATTAAAAAAACTGTGAGAAAGATTTAAACTGAACTAAATGAAGACAAATGTTAAAGATATACCAAATAGGAATTAGATTGAAAATTTAAACTCACGCAAGCTTCTCATTTTATGACCATATACTTCAATTTTCTTCACTCTAGCTTCAAATCGGTCCAAATGAGCTCTCAGCGATATTAAAAATTACCTTGTTTTTCCAATAAAAATCCACTATCAGACTTTGTTGTTTTTTCTTCCATGAATTTGAGTGAGATATTTATGATTAACAACAAAATTGGTTATTCGAAATCTTAGCTAGGATTTGCTCAGAGTTCTTGATAAGAGCAAGAACAAACTACGCTCAGAATCCTGAGCCGAGCACCCAAAAAGCTTAGCATCGAATCCTGAAGAAAATGAAATTTTCTGTCAGAATCTTATGAAGAACTCATAATTTTTAATAGATTTTTAATACATAATAGATTTGCTTAGAATTTTGAACAAAAATCATGCGCAATTGTTGTTAAAAGCGCGGTATAACAGAATTGTAAAAAAATCAAAACAATATGAGTTCGGAATTCTCAGGCTAAAGTTTGTGTGAACATTTAGCTGTGGTAGGTTTCAAACACATACAAATAAACTGACGTTTTTCAAAACAGACAAATTCAATGTTGATACCAGATCTAGTTTGGAACTGGATCAAAAACGATTTCGTCATAAGATTCGCAAAACACTATGAGAATCATACACCATAGTAGATTGCCCAGAACAGCGGAAATGGTACGCACAATTCCAATCAAGGTTCCCTAATGATACAATAAGATGCATTCAGCGTCCTGGCTTTTTATCTCTCTCTCTCTCTCTGTTTTGGCAAATCTTCAAATGAACTATCTACTTAGAAGAAAACAAAACTGTCAAATATTCATTTGAAACATTACATATTTGTGCATCTAGTTCGCTTGGTTTCTGTTTGCCCCGTCAATCATAACTTTCACGAAAGTATCTCAAAACTTGGAGGTCACTTGCACGTTCCACCCACCACCGATTTAAAAAAAAACAAAATCTATCACATCACAAGCAATCACACTACTATCTAAAGAGCAAAGTGTAGTTTATTTTTATCGGAATCAGTGATGAGGTGTCGACTCGAGTCGAGACACATCGTTTAGTACACCCTCCATCCAATCCCCAATCGGAACGGCACCGAATAGTATGTCATCGTCATGTTATATTATCGATTTTTCCACAGTTTTTCCCCGCTCGCTCTCACTACTCTTCTCATTTAATTCGACAGCCCACGACGTCACGACGTCGAGGACGACATTTGCACTTGAATATTCTATTCCATCGCTTTTCATTATGTTGTTTTAACCTTAACTCCAGCGGTGAACAATACTTCCTTCACCTCTATTTTTCTGTTTCGCTTTTCACTCCCACTTCCGGTGTTGTACGCCAGCCAAGAAGCTATATAGTTATTATACAGTCGCTGCACCAACCGGAACCCACCTTGTTTTCGCTCCGCAGTTGTTACAAAGCACACAAACGGCTGCCTAGGAAGGATGAGTCAATCCTTTTGGTAGGTTCGATCCTTGTTAGTAAAGTGCACGAAACTTTGCCGTCACTCCGGAACAACACAAACTAACGGGTTCTTCAGGCTACGTTGCCACTTCCACTCCTGTGCAACTTAGATAGCGGCCAGTACGGATTTCACTCACAATTTTTCCTAATTGAATCTTCGAGCACACTGAACTGAACCATGCACATTAAAGGAACCAGAAGGGCGTAGAGAACTTTGCACTGAACCAAAAAAAGAAAACCTAGATACCACGGAACGAGGGGAAACTAACAGTACATTGACTGTGTAGTAGAAAGGTAGATAAATGTCAAACAATCTCACTCGTTCCGAATGACGACGGGCGTCGGGTGGAAAATTATACTGTTCACTGGTTTACTCTCGCGGAGCAACTGAAACTCCCTTTGAGTCTGAGCACTAGAACCCGATCGACGGCGGTGTTGATGCCGAGCCAAAATCCACGGTATGAGCAAGATACAATTTTTCACGTTTTCTCTCACCGCCACAGCCGGTTCGCTCTCGGTCGGCACCGTTGTTGTTGTTCGCGGTCTTCCTCTCTCTTCATATCAGAATCACCGTTCTACCTTATAACATTATAGAGCCAGTATAAAATTTATATCACGCGGTACAGCAAAATAAAACAAAAGGAAATAAGAGCAAGTAATAGCCATGCTACCAATACGCGCAAGTCTACACAGTACTGAGCAGAAGCAGTAGTCAGCTCTCCGGTGGGATACAAATCAGAGCAAAAGATATAAACACATACAAGGAACCGTCGACCGCACGAGTAAAAACTTCCCCGCGGTTCACGTTTTGTAGGGCATTTTAGCGCTATGCACGATTTCATACGTTGAACGCGAAGCCCTAATGTGGTGGGATAACTAAATGATGTTCAGTTTGGTTGATCAACTGAAGGATCGCGCTTTTGAATGTTTTTTGATGATTTTAAATCTTGCAAACATTATGAATTCCATTCAATTCCTAAAGTAGATAATTACACTGGCCTAATGGGTCATCTTTGGTCCATCGTGCCGAAAAAGTCAAAGATATCTGTGAGCTTATCTTCATAAATTTAACTTAACGTTTGGGACCATACTTCAGTACAAGAGATATAAAATGACAACTAAACATGTGAAACTTTGTTCAATCAAAATCAAAAGACTAGTTCCTACCAAATCGAAAATTTTCATTACTTCGATAGGCCAAAGTGGATCCACCAGGCGTTTCAATGAGTTTTCGGTCGCACGAAATCAGAAAGCCAGTGTTGGGGCTTCAAATGGTGAGTTGACAACTTCGAAGGAGGGTGCGACCGACCTCTCGTCCTCACAAGTTCCTACCTCACGCCTCCACGAGTCATATGATCACAAAAGACTGCCAGCTGAAACATGGAGACGCTGGTTGGCGTAGCCTGGGCAATGTTGTCAATCTGACAATAGCGAAGTGAGGGGGTGCGACCGAAGATTTTATACCTTTTTATCATATTGTATATTTTCTATTCTCATTTTATTAATAATTTCAGCACGCTTTGGAATCATCTTTGCATTCCAAAACTATGCCTGGAGCAACATGCCAGGCATCAAAGGCGGAATTTGTATCTCATCATATCAGCATACCATTTTATTTAAAATTGCACTTCTGAACTTCAACTATTATATTCATAAAAGACTGGCATGTGCTTATACGTAATGTAGGATTATATTTTAATGTTGTGTTTGTGGTATTATGGTAAGATAAGCCATTTCTTTAAGAATTTATCCCACCGGACTCTTCGTTCACTCTATCTTTGAAATGATGCTAGAACAGTATAAAGAAAAATATTACAAATATTACAATGTTATATAAAATAATATCTTTTATTGAAATTTTATCTTTTATATTTCGAATGATCTATTCTGTTTTCAGCTTTCCCAGGACTAGTAGGATATTGATACATATCTAACTTTTATTTATTTTTCAGTAACAATCCATTCAAATTTGAATAAATTAGCAGTTTTGTCTATAATGGTATCTTAATTTGTTGTGTACAAAATATATTATATATTAAATAACATATAACGGGGAAAGGGAGGGACCATCAGGGCACCCAAGTAAAACGATTTGGATAGGGAGCATGGGACTGCCTCCTCCCTATTGTTAACATTTCGTGGAACGAGGGCGGGCTCTTCGACCCCATCTATTGGGTTTATTCTGTCAATCGAGGGCTCGATTCTAGTGCTGTGAGTGTGAACTTGCTTTTGGAAGGAGATTCTCTTCCCTATATTCGCGGGTTTCGCGTAAGTGTCTCTGCTTACGGGCCCGCCCAAACGTTTTTGGCCCTTCATACAGGAGCTTGATGATCACAAACAATAATAGAATCCTGATCAAATCGTTTTTCAGATTATTCCACTGCTATGGAAAGTTGCCTTGCTGCAATAGATGGTAGTATCACATCATCATCATCATCATCACGAAATCAGAAAGCCAGTGTTGAGGCACCGGATTGCCCCAATGGAAGATTTTTTCTCGAAGGCGACGATAATTCGCTTAGTTTTTTTGGGCGTTTTTCTATCTGTTTGCCAGGTCAAAACAAACTAATTCTACGAAGTGTTTGTTTGTTGTTGGGGGAGGAATTTTTTCTTGGTGGTTCTTTTCCCTTTTCCAGGGGGGGGGGGGGTGACTTGGTGTCTTCCAGGAACCTCCTCCAATGTTAAGCGCTCAGAATTATACAATTGGCAATCGATCAGAATATTTCACAACCGGTGCAGTCGGGGGGATCAATTTTCTCTAAAAAAAATTCTACGAACATTGGGTTCGCGCTTGTATACATATCAAATATTTTGCTCGAAATAGAACATTCTGGAAAAATACATCTCTAAGGACTGTTCATTAAAGAAAGTGGACACCTGTTTCTCAAAGGAAAATATTTATTTTCGAACGAATTTATAAGTTTGCTTTATAGGGTAGGGAATGGCTTAAGCTCCCCGGGACCCTATTCCAAGCAAGGGCTGAACGTTAACCTACTACGCTCATTTTTTGCAGTATGATGCTTCACATGATGATGCACCATGATGCACAAAATGAGCGTTGTATGTTATCGTTTACCCCGTGCTTGGAATAGGGTCCCGGGGAGCTGAAGCCGTTCTCTACCCTATATATGACATACATAAGACCGAATTCACGTGAGTTTGAAAATTTACTTATCATTTCTGTAGAACGCTCGGACTTTTCTCTTGACGCTACCCATTAGATTCTGCACAACTCTCTCCGTAACTTTTCGTTGTGTTGCAGACCAATTTTTTTTTGAAGCAGTCAACAGAGCTTGCTTCTCTTCAATCTGTCTTAAGATACCGCTAAATTATTGCCAAGTATCTTCCGATCGGCGCAGTTCAGGGCATTTTGGGGGATTTTGACGATGTGAATCCGCCCTTTTGGGTGCTTTCTCTTTCTTGTAGGTTTTTATATGGTTATGTATTTTTATATTCTGCACAGTTCCGACGCTAATGTACACTTTTTTGGCAATTTCACGAACGGAACCCGCTTTTTGCGTCCAGATTTCGGTAAATCTTCAAGAGAACACGTTTCTCCAAACTTCTTAACAATCTTGAACACTGCAGTTTTAGTGCACTTCACGCTTTTGGCCAATTCTCGAAACGATACATTTTCAGAAAACCATTTGTGCAAAATTAATCTGCGGGTTGATAAGCTGATCTGACTCATCGTTCGAAATTTCTCACTTTTTTTTCGATTTTTCAGGTGTGTTTCCAACGTAAACAATGTTTTTACACACTGAGCGAAAATTCACAATTTTTCGTTAAGTTTTAGCCCTTAACCATTGACAAACAGGCGTCCACTTTCTTTAATGAACAGTCCTTAGATTTCGTCGTGCAACATATGCTGGAACATTCTGGAATGGTCCTGCAAGTCGGACTTCTCTGCTGGTAACTCATTCACTTAGCGTGAGTTACGCTATCGGCAAGTTGTTGATGGTTGACCTACGGTGTATCGCAATGAGATACACATAAAGAAGTGGCACACAAGCATGTTTGGGTTTTCTACTGTTGTTGTTTTGGTCGTCGGTAGTAAAATAGCTATGGGTGTTTTTGTTAATCAGTTCGAGGACGGAATTTATTCGTAAGGGCAAGTGGCGTATTTTACGGTTGAATTGGAATCTCATTTCGTGCAACGTTGTGATTATTTCACTTCGGAAGCGAAAACCTTGAGTGCGCACATACACCCCCGGGCTGAGAGGTGTCCTCTGAAGCATTACTATCTGGATTGCAGTTATCTTCGATCGGCAGGATAGAAATTCGAGAAACCGCTCATCGGTAGACCGTTTCATCGATTTGGATGTGGACGGCTCGCACTGGGTTGTCCGCTCCAGGGTACACGTTGACGATTCTGCCCATCTTCCAAATCTGCGAGGGCAGATCTCTTCACGGCTGCAGTTTCTGCTAGTAGTTCGTCCTCCACTGCTTCCAGAACTGCTCTCATAGCTGCTACAGGTATTGCTACCGGGATAGTCGATTTTTCGACACATTGTGGTAGCTTGGCTCTGGTGTGGCAATCAGCTGACTTTCGACCAGAAAGGGGCATGGCGTGATGACTTCTGGGTCGGAGGAATCAGCGGTCGAGAATTCAGGATGGCCTTTACTTGGGTCAGCACCGTCGCATACTCCTCAAAGGTCAGTCTTTCAAGGTTCGCTTCAGATGGTATTTGGTACTCTTGACGGATGCTACAACAATCGGAGCAGCTTTCAATTCTGGGACGACTTCGTCAGGCAAATCTTCCGGAATCTCCACTTCGTAATCACCGCTCTGGAGGAACTTGGGCTTCGTTGGTCCGCAAGGCCTCTGGCAATAGACCTCGAGACACGATGCCTGCTGGGTTCTCCTTCGTCGAGATTTACCTCCACTGTGCTCCCAACGGTTTGGCGAGTTAACGTATTTTGTCGATGCCGTTACGTACAAAGACTTGCAGGGTTGCAAGCGGCTTCTTCATCCAGGCGAAGGCCATCTGACTGTCCAGCCAGACGACGACGTTACTGATGTTGAGGTCGGTCGGTCCCAGGACCTTGGAGATCAGTTTCGCCAGAAGGTAAGCTCCTAGCAGCTCCATGCGTGAAATGGTAACTTGCTGCGCTAGGACCACCTTCTATTAAAATTCCTATGTGTGATTTTGTTCTGCAGTTCTAGCCTGGTTTGGAATGGAATTTCTTCGTAAGGACAAGTGGCATGTTTTACGGCCGAATCGGAATCTTATATACGGCAACTTTGTGATCATTTCACTCCTGGAGCGAAAACTTTGAGCACGCACAGCCAGGTTTGGTAATAAGAAAGTATACAACTTTCAACAAAATCTCATAATTTGGTGCTCAACTTTTGATCTAATACATATAGCAAGGAAAATAAATTTGAAATTCATCTTCAATCTTTGTTTTTTAAAGATTCATTTGAGTATAAGAGGGAGAGTGTTAGTTATACTTTGTAGGCAAGTAATCGCCTCCGAAGAATGCAGGATTCTTGGAAGAATTCGAACTGTATGAAAATGATACCATACAAAAGATCACCTCAAAAAGGGGCTTACTTTTGTATAATTTTCATGTTAATGACATTGATGTTTGTCTTAGCGAAAACTGTCCATTGAGACAGCTTGCAGATAACGGCGTTGTGTGGGGTCTATCTTTTCTTAGGCTATTTAGCAAGATATCTCATTTTCTACTGAGAGACTTCATCTGAGTTATGTTTCTAAGTCTACACTATGCTCAAAAAGTACCGGGAATTCAAAAACTAAAACTATTTCTTACAATTATCATACAATTATCAACCCATTTGAAATGAACATGTGCGCAACGTCATCCATGCACTTCTCATAAGCCGCCGAAGGGATGGAATTCAGTTCCTTCGTCGCAGGCTATAGAAGAGAGCCTCAATGGACTCGAATCTCTTTCCCCGAAGTGGCGTTTTGAGTTTGAAAACCCATGGAGATCATAGGCCTATGTCCCGTCCCCTGTTATTATGCGTTTGATGAAGGTTGAACCCTTTTAGGCCTCGGAAATCATGTCTACAGCAACCTTCTTTTGATAGACTTTTTGCGCGAAATTCAGCTCTTTCGGAACAAGGGGTGTGGTAATTCGTGACATGCCCAAAGTATCATTAAGAATGTGCTGAAAAGTTCTATATAAGATCGAATGTTCACGTGATTTACAAGCACAGTTTTTTTTTAATAAGTGCCACGTTTTCGGCGGTATTCGATGTTGAAGAGCGTCCGGAACGAGGCAAGTCTTCGACTAATTCACGACCTCTGAGTTCTGTATACCATTCGTATGCTCTGGTTTTCGTAAGAGCAACTTACCCAAAGGCTTTCTGCAACATTTTCAACGATCCCTCACAAGAAATTTCGTTGGAAACATACAATTGCAAACAAACTCTTTGCCCAACCAAATTATTCGTGGTGAAATCCGACAAACACAAAAACGTGTCTGATGTTAACAGCTGCCAAACAATAACACTTATGCTTCGGTCATGCTCAATTTTCTAACAGATGCCAGCGGATCGGTCGAGTGTGGTTTATTTGAACTAAAAATTCCCGGTACGTTTTAATGATAGTGTATTATTAAAAAGCTAATTTGTTCCGTGTTTTTATAATGGACATCAATCTCTGTAAATCTCGACAAGGTTATCGAATCATTTGATTTTGTACTGAGCATCGTTGAGTCAGAAATGAGCTGTTTCGGTTAGATATCTGTTGACGTTTCGCGACCTTTTGCGGTTATTTAAGTTTACGGTACTCGCTTATGCCTTTACCAGATTATGGGTTGATTATCCTATGTGTTAGTGGCTAGTGTTTGATTTGCGTTTTATTCCCTGTAGTGTTCAATATTTATATATGAAACACATAGAAATTAAATAAGTATTGTTTTGTAAATTATGCTTGAAATTTCCGTCTTCCTTCTTACATCCACTGAATTGTAATCTCCACTAACCTCGACAGCTACCAAGTATAAAAAGTATCATTATCAGACATATCAATGCCAGATTGGCCAATGGGAGGAATTTAGACCGCTTATAGGAAAGTTCAGCATACTCCAGCTTATGAACAAAAACAACCTCACATTCATTGGTTTTGTCACCTCCAAAATAAACATAGCCTCTCAAATTGGTACACCTGAAGATCACCACAACATTCCAAACCACCTATCGACCACGTTTGATTGCTTGAAGGCATTTTTTGGATATTATCGACCATGACCTATCCCGTCCATCCGTCTCTACTAACACAGTTCAACCTGCCCGTAACACTTATGAGGCGTCGTAGAGTTGTCTGCACCTCTCTTAAGTAAGTGTTGAACTAAAAATCCTTCCTATCCCCACCAGTTGCACGGACGTGCCCAGGACAGACCTCGATTGTTGGAGAATGTATCACATCCATCGAGAGAATCAATGATTATTCCCAAGATATTGCTTTCATCGATGAATGTCTACATCACTCTTACAACTGTTTAGAGCTTGTACCACCTACTAATTTACGGACATGGTCAATGATAATGCTAATGCTAACTATCGACGTCACCATTAATGGTCAAAGTGCGCCAAATACATTCAGTACCGGCGCCCGCCAAGGAACGATTGAACCAACCCGAAGTTGCAACTGAGTACGCACAAAGCCTAGACGTAGCATGGATGGGTGAGGAAGGCATTTTGAAGCCGCTTTTGAGTACTGTTGGACGTGTTTAGTGCTGAACGTGAACGAAAGAACAGAATGAAAGTGTTTTTATTTCGGTATTAAAGAAATATTCTTCAAAGCCAGCCTGTTTTTTATCTTCTCCTAAAGATGCACCTCCGTTATTTTGTTCTGTTTTGTCATTTATTGACTTTCCAGAATCGACCTTGGTTATTGAGTTTCTACATTGAATCCTACTAACCTTTAAAAATTCATGAAGATGAAAAAAATGAAAAAGCGAGCGTCGTTGAACGTCAGTGATGACGTGAATGTTAGTGCAGTTGGATTCTAGCAAGCAGTTAAGGTATAGGAATGGAACACCGTAAGAGGAACCAATTTTAATTTTTTTTGTTAATACAGGCATACCTTGATATAAAGCAACTTTATACTTTAACTTCACACGAATGGGAGTTCATTCATAAAAATCATTGCACTCAATAGATAGGAAATTGTCTCATCTATATAATAGTTTTACAACATTGCTTGAATAAGCTGTAGTTCGCAACAAATCGTTAAAAATAGTCAGAAAATAAAGTTGCTTTATATTGAGGTATACCTGTAATGTGATTGAAACTGATACACGGAAAAAAAATCCGTGCCCAGATCCATGAACTGCAGTCATGAATTCTAGAACAAGCAACAATACACCGTGAACTGAATCACGTAATCATGAACTAAATAACGTTTAAAGGGAAAAATGCTGAAAGCGTGAACTAGTTCATGGTCCGTTTTCATTTTCGGGACCGCTTTTTTCTTGTGTAAAAATATGAAAGGATTTCAAAGACTTGCAGGGTTGCAGGATTTCGATCTATGGCTTTTTCACTGGCATGCTAGAAAAAACTGGAGAAATCCAGGAAAAAACTGACATCTGGCAATCGCTGAGAGGTATACTGATCGCTAATGAAACAGCAAATATTCTACTAAGCAGAAAGTTGGGCCAAGAAAACGCTTGTTCGAATTGTATCGTCTTCAAGAACAGCTAAAAATCGATAACACCTTGCTTTTGATCTGCACTGGCCCCTTTACTTGGTAAAATTCACTTCTATGAGCCTATATTTTACTAGGTGGGGTCTCCTTGGGAATGAAAAAAAATTATATGTTTTTTTTTTATTTTAGCTCGATACACTTATTCTAGCGATTTTCCAAGTCCAAGGGAGCCAAATCGGGCGAATACGGTGGATGCGGAAGCAATTCGAGAAGCAAAATTGTTTTTCTCTTCATGGGAGGCCATTTTGCAGCGATTTCGGCCTTCAATCGCTTCAATAATATTCGCTATTGATGGTTTTATACTTTTCGATGTAGTCCACGAAGAGTATGCCATGACAATCCCAGAAAACCGACGCCAAAATCTTTCCGACCCATTGTGCCTCCCAAGGCCGCTGCGGAGGACTTGTGCCAGCTTCAGTCCATTGCCGGGCACTCATTCTGTTCGCTGGTGTGTGTAATAGTGGATCCAGGCTTCACCAACAGTTACCAATCGACGACAAAAGTCCTTCCGATTCCGCATTAGCAAGTCTACACACTGTTTCAAAGTGCTCTCGCGTTCGTGTTTTTTGTCAGCAGTGAGCATGCGCGGCACTTAGCGGCAGGATAACTTTTTCATAAGACGAATCTCGCCCAAAATGGCAAAGGGTAAATGCACCCTTCTTTTTGGAGAAATTCTCCTTAAACTTTGGAAAAATGCTCCATAGATGCGTTTGCCCGGCATAATGCAATTGGAGGTATTAACCTTCTGGTTAGCGCTTGCCGGGTGTTTTGACGGGTCTTCAGTTTCTTCAAGATTGTATAGTTTTGACGGGTTTTAAGTTTCTGAATTTAAGAGTCGTCAAAACGAAATTAAGACCCTTCAAAATGAAATAAAGACTCGTCAAAATGAAATTTAAACCCGTCAAAACTACCTCGAAGATTGCGGAGCGAGGCTCCGCTATACAATCTTGAAGACACTTAAGACCCGTTAAAACAACCGGCAAGCGCCAACCAGAAGATAAATACCTCCGATTGAATTATACCGGGCAAACGCATCTAAGGAGCTTTTTTCCAAAGTTTAAGGAGCATTTCCCCAAAAAGAAGGGTGCATTTAACATTTTGGCGTGTGCGCTCAGTACTAATCTCTGTGGCATCTGCTAGCTCACGCACCTTCACTTTCCGGTCAGCCAACACCATTTCATGATCTTTTTTGACATTGTCCTCTGTAACCGCATCGGAAAGCCTGCCGCTGCGGACTTGATCGGTATTGGAGCCCATTTAGTCACTGTTTTTATCGTGATGATTCAAATAGTTTCAATAATATTGATTCGATTTCTTGTACTAAGTATGTTTTTGTCCATATTTAGCTTATATTTAGCATATTTAGCTCGTCAGGGTACTGGATATTTTCAAGTCTTGTCTTATTCCTAATAATTGGTACGTGCTTTTGTTCTGTTGATGTGTTTGATACTGTATATCTATTTGTTTTCGGGATTAATTTGCATTTGCATTTATAACGGTTCTCTTAAATCAAGTTGTCTCACTGAGAAATCTGAACTCTATCATTGATCTATTGATAGTTATGAAGTTAGGTATCTGTTTTGTCTCGTATATGTTGCTGTTAGATGTTGTTGTCTCGCTGAATTTTAGGCTCTATGACTAGTTCTGTTTCTAAACTGTATGGATGAGTCAGCGGTAAGTGTTTGAAGGTAGGATTGGGTTAGATATTAATGGTCAGATGCAGTATTTTCGTTTCTCGGACTTGGATTTAAAAAAAAACGCTCCACCCAACAAAACTTAATCAGCAGCAGGAGTTATGGTTTTTTCAATAAATAGGGGTAAAATTCTGGATTAAATTGTTGTCAAAATTTGAAGTACCCAATAAACAATATTGAAAATTCATTTGCCATAAATTCAGACCTAACTAACCTGATATTAATATGATAGCAATTACCCTATGATGAATAATATGACAAACGTGAACAATATTGCTTATGCGAACTTAATAGAAGACTTTATATTTTTGATTTATTATGGTGATTTTTAGTCTACTGCAGGTTCATCAGCTAATAGAAAAGTCTATTCTGTTGCCCTTCGCGTCCTATTTATAGTATACATATTTGCCATCGTCAGTCTCAAGTAACACTTTTCTGTGACTTTGTGCTTCATTTTCGAACAGTCAGCTAATTACCATGATCAAAATTTCCCCCCTCTTCGAAAATTGTGTGTGTGTGTGTGTCATCCTCTATCCCTCATCCAACCGGGGGCGTTGGGCGAGTAGAACTGCGAATAATTTGATGAATCATATGCTCTGCAATGGTGCCCTTTTTTGTTATGGAGGCCAATACAATAAAAAGGAGAACTTTTGAGGCAAGACAAGTTATCCTCAAGGTTTTTGGGTAAATGTTAGGTACTGGGAGTCCACAACAGGTACAGCAAATCATTACATAGACGCCCTTATTCACACTTACAACTCAGGAATAGCAGGTTAAGAAGAGTCACCGTCACCAACTAAAGCTTGAACTGGGTACCTGGGAAACCCACAATACCCGCGGCAATAGCCAGCGGACGATGCCCTGGTCGTATTTAGTAAAAAATGGCATTTTGCTTATGGAATGATCCCACCTTCTTGCTTTACTTTTTTCTTGAAAAGAAAGAAAAATTGTTCAGCCAGAACCACCGTTGCCAACTAAAGTTTGAACCAGGTATTTAATAAATCCATTATACCTGCCACCTTTGCCAGCAACCAATGTTCGGTACGTATTTAGTGTATACTTAGACTACGTTTTATGCATAATTTCCTTATTTAATTGTCATAAGGATTTGATTTTCATCAATACGATTGCCAACCTGCAGCTACCGGAACGCACAGAACATAGCCCTACGGAAGCCCCGGAGCCAGTCAAAGCAGTCGTGATATCCAGTTTCAGCTTCTCTTCTAGTCGTTCCGGACCTGCTTTTGACATTGGTGAAGGGGTCTTCCAACACGCTACTCCAGGCAAGTACACATTCGATATGAATTATACCGTACCTGATGTTTCCCTGGGTTTCAGCCACCTAAATGTCAACCCATTTGCTGCTCTTCATACCACGGATTCCGAATTATTTCCGTTGCCACCAGCTGACACGGGACCCATCTCACCGTCACGCTCACCACTAAGCATAATAGAAGCTCTTACGCCCTCCGACCCAGTCGTGCCTACATTGTCTACATCCGCACTTCCATCATCAAGCAGCACTAATTTGAGTGGCATCAGCAACAACGCATGTTCACACCGACGTAGTGAAACGGATTCAATATTTTCCATCTACTATCAAAACGTGAAAGGTCTACTCACGAAGACTTCTGAACTTCGCTTAAAGCTTTCATCGTGCGATTATGATGTACTAGTTTTCAGTGAAACTTGGCTTCGTGCGGATATTCAGGACTGCGAGCTATAGTCGGATTACCGAATATTTCGTGGTGACCGTAGTCAATCTACTAGTGTACTGTCCAGAGGTGGTGGTGTACTAATTGCGGTCAATTCAAAGCATTCATGCACATCGGTCTCGTTTGAAAATTGCGATCATCTGGAGCAAGTAGCTGTGCGCTTAAATCTGCTTCACCGATCGCTATTCATCACTGGAATCTACCTCCGTCCTCTCTCCAGCGCTGATTTATACACATCTCACACTAACGCGATACAGACTATCATTGATAGGTCCTCGTGTAGTGATATAAATTTGTCACTGGGCGATTACAACCTGCCATATCTGAATTGGAGATTTGACGAGGATGTGAACGGATTTTTATCATCAAACGCATCCATCGAACAGGAAATGGCTCTCACGGAACCGATGCTCACTAACGGACTTGTCCAAATCAATACACTCTGTAATCAGAATGGAAGACTTTTAGACCTGGCCTTTATTACTAAACCAGACGCTGTCACTCTACTTGAGCCTCCGATTCCACTACTGGACAACGATCTGTGCCCGCGTATTTCATCACTCAAGCAAATGTTTGCCGACGACCTGAAGATATTTAGAGTCATAACGACCCCACTCGACTGCCTCGTCTTGCAAAACGACATCAATGAAGTAATGCAGTGGTGTAATGAAAACGGTATGAGTTAAAATACAGGAAAATGTAAGGCGATAACGTTTTCCCGCAGGAGTGTCACCATCACGCATCAATACACAGTTGGCTCTGCCTCACTAGTGCGTGTATCCTCCATCTGCGACCTCGGTGTTACAATCGACGCTAAGTTGAAATTCAGCGAACATGTCGCACTTGTCACGGCAAAAGCCTCCGCGGTTCTCGGACTCATTCGACGTCATACCTGGCAATTCACAGATATATACGCACAAAAAACATTGTTTTGCACCTTGGTCCGTAGCATCCTTGAGTATGCAGCCGCCGTCTGGACACCTCTTCATGCATCAATGATCAACAGAGTGGAAAGAATTCAAAAGTCATTCATACGCTTTGCACTCCGCAATCTCCCTTGGAATGACCCTTTAGCTTTACCCGACTACACCGCACGGTGCATGCTGATAGGACTGGAAACCTTATCTGCTAGGCGCACTCACATTCAGGATCTTGTTGTATTCGACTTACTACTTGGCAATATCGATTGTCCCCAACATCTCCAAGACGTTCCCCTGTATGTTCCTCCGAGGCAATTGAGGAGCTCTCAACTCCGTACTCCGTACCTGCACATCGGACTAGTTATGGTTTCAACAACCCACTCGACGCTTGCCTGCGAGCATTTAATAACGTTAATGAACATTTCGATTTCATGACCTGCAGAAGCACATTTAGAAATAGTATTAAGAATATTAGAAATTAGAGTAGTCTGTACGATTTTTACATCGAAGATGATATAAGAAATACATAAATAAATAAATAAATAAATAAATAAATAAATAAATAAATTATTGATCCCTGCCCTTCGGTTCAGAAAGGGGTATGGGCGCGTTCTGTCGAGTCGGTCGCGGCAGATTTCATGTGTGAGTGGGCTGCCACATCAACGTTCATAAGTGCCTGAACCCAATGGACAGCTGCTTGTAATGATCACTTGAAGATGCGATGGGGGATCATTGCCCTGATGTTCCAGAATGTAGCACGCCATGGGATTTTTTTTGTCTTCTATATCTTAACGTGAGGGAGTTGAGTCAACAAGTGGAAATTAATCGGAAATGATCTCTCATACGCATCCATTCTGAACGGCCGTTGTGAGAATATTACCATGAAAATCTCACATGCGCATGGCATGTTGCCGGTTTTAATGCTTTCTCTCTTTTCTCCTGTTCTCTTCCCTATGCCATGATCGCGAGCGGTACCATACCTGAAGTGGACATTACATCCCAATTTAAAAAACGATCGCAAAGGAACGGAAACTTGTAAGAAATAACATAGGTTATAAGTGAGTAAAAACTAACAACACACTTGAACATCATCAAGGTAAGAACTTTATAATTAAATTTTCTAAATTGCAAAATAATACAAATAATTGAGACTCACCACGCACTATATTATGCGATGGGTGAACTTATATGACATTAAAAGACTAGGAGTTGGTTTCAGACAAATATAACAGACACAATGAAAGGATAGGAAGAACAAAATTGAATGATGTAGAACACACGAAAATAATAAGACAAACATAAATGAACAAGAAGAGGTAAGACGAAATGACACCAGACAAAACAGTGGACATGAACATAATGGAGAGAAAGGAGAAGCAAACTTGGGAAATGTAACACCTTTTGAGGCAATGTCAACAGCGTCTCTATGGACGACATGATCCTTGCACGGCTGGTGAAATGCTTCAAAAGGAATTAAATTATATCAGTCTAACACACAAGGAACAGTACTATGCCTTCTTACTTTTGGTTCGAGAAAACTGCTTCGGAAAAATCTCAAAACGAATAAATGACACACCAACGGACTAGACTACAAAAGACAAGGAATATTGAAACAAATTATTTATGCTGTAAGCGTGACAGTGACTATCAAAATAACAAATAGACAATGGAAAAAAAAATCAAACGAAAGGACTCAAAATGCTCAAACGTGGCTCCTTCCGAGTCATTTGCAACAGCGTCTTCTTGGACGACATGTTCCGTGTACGGCTGGCAAAATGATTCGAAAGGATCTACGCAACGATATCATCAAAGGCCTGGTGTAGAGGTTTCTACTCTATTCAGAGTCCAGCCAGTAAACCTACAAAAAAAAAAAAAAAAAATAAATAAATTATTGATGATTTTTTTCTGATGATTTCACTTCATCTTGATTATTGCTTTATTGATTACTTACCGAAACTCTGAATGAAGCCGCTTATTTGTTCCCTGGTAGATGCATTCTCCTATAGTAATATCTCATTCGTTTTTCCTTTCATTCTTAGATATGGTTTCCCTGGTTTTTATGTTTCTATGATTTTTCCCTTTTCTGTATATTCTCAAATGTATTGTTTTTACTGTTTTCGTTTTCTTTTTGATTGGAAAACATTTCTTCGTCGTCTTCGCTGCAGTATTCTTTGTAGATTTCTTCTGCTTTTCTTTTTAGATTTTCCTTTACCTCTGCTAATTTATTCCACTGCTCCATTTACACTTCAGGTAACATTTCCATATCCTTCTTGATGGTGCCATTCCACGTGAATGCCGGTCTTCCTAGTTTCCTGTTGATAGCTTTTAATTTAATTGCTTTTTTCAACGGATGATCTTCTGATCTTCTTTGGGTATGTCCCCAATAGCATATACGTTGTACTCTAGCTCTTTTAACGACTGTTTGTCCTTCTAGTAAGTTCGCAACTGAAATTTCTCTTGGAGGTTTATCTCTTGAGTATTCCCAAAGATCTCTCACAATTTGATATTCATATCTTGCCTTGAAAAATCTGTTTTTCTTTAATATTGTCGCCGTTTTTGTCCCATATGTAATAGCGGGCGATATGACAGTTTTATCGATCAATTTACTCATCTTCCAATGGATTATATGGTTTCACAAATTCTGTTACCACTCTCGCTGTTTTCATTGTATCCTTGCATCTTTGTCGCGAAGTCATCGATCTGTCCAGACACTGTGTGATGTGTATTCCCAAGTATTTAATACTAGACTTCACTGGCAATATCTCATTATTCAGTTTAATTTCAGTTGGTATATTAGGATCATTCCTTGGTTCTCTAATTATAATATTGCTTTTTCTGTATTTATTTCTAGACCAACATTTGCTAGTGATTCCTTTGGCTTCACCCTTTTCGAAAATGTTGCAATTATATTCAGTTATTATACCATAAGCGTAATAGGTATTTTTGTTATTCATTCCATAAAATAAGCGGATAAATAACAACATAAGTTACCACAAAAATTAAAAGTGTATTTTTTTCGTATCCATCAGATTGAAAGTAAGAAGTCTATGAGTGAACTACAGCATATCCCACCAGTATCACACCTGATGTTAGTGCCTTGGTATAAACGTGTTATGACGCGGCAGCGAAATAATTGTGAAGAATATTTGATACTTTCGTTACTGGTCAAATTCTTGGTCTCACATGCAGTTCTAAAGCACTAGATAAGCCCTCTTCCCGTCGACAAAGTGACAAATTTGAACTAAGAGAGGGAACACCATGTATAAAGTAACTTTAAAAAATATTAGTAAAGTACATTTTATGTATAACGTCACTAACAAGCTTTTTAACTGTAAATATCGTACTTTATAGACACATATGGTTCTACCATACAGTTTTAGCATCTCAAAGCCCTACTATATCAACAATCATCCAATATTGTATCACTTTTCACCCCTCGGAGCATCATCCGGCAAGTCTTGGAGCCCCCAGTGGATAAGTATGAACAAGCAGTGCGCCACGAACAAACACCGGGACGACCGACCACGACCGGCGAGAGGAAGCACCTCCTATCTATGACTTCGGTGGAAGTTGTTGGAAGAACATGAACGTACCCAAAAGAGAGCTATCCATCGTGCTCATTACTCACTTACTACTACACTTTGCTGCCACAACAACGCCGATGCGTTCCAGTAGTAAGAAGTGGATCACAGAATGATGGATTTTCTGCTGGCTATAAAGCCAGCAAGAGAAGCAAAGCATGTCAACGTCGAAACGACTGTAAACTCTCATTCTCTCTCTCTCGCCCTTCCATCAGCTTTTGGTTTTTACTATGAATCCGGTCCGGGCCGGGTCTTCGCGTGTACGCGGCTTGAACTTGAGGGGATATTCATTCATTGATTCGATATGGTTCCACCGTTTTACCGGCCCCTGCACTATGGGCTAGAACAGTCTGTCCGACCGATTCACTTTTGTGAATTAGAAATGTTTTAACCCACTATCCAAAGATTGCACCAGTGCACTGACACCGAAAGCGACGAGGAGCTAATTTATCTGTATGAGTGGTATGCATCCGAAGAGGGGCACAGGATTAGCTACGATGTGTTTTAGAGGTTGATGTAACGTGAGAAATGTGTCTCATTAGATTGATGTAACACAGTAGGTATCGTCTGGAAATGTTTCAAGAAGGGAACTTTGATAGTCAAATACGTGTTTAATTTTGCCGGCGATAGACTGGTTCAAGGTGACGGAATGAATAAATTTTGGAAATCATATGGGAAAATATGGATTACGCTAAAACTTTCATCATAATAAAAACATTCAAGACTGTTTGAACCAGTCTTACAGTGCGCACATGCTAGCTCTCCACTCTCAACAAATGTATGGGTGAGAATTATTGTTATGGAAGTGAGACTCGGAGCGATCGGGTGTACGAGGAAATAGAACCGCACGGGATTGTTATCGTCGTATCCGATCGTGCCAGCCGCTGTGAGCGCCGCGAGAGAGAATCTTATCCATTATTGATCATTATGAACCTTATCTTGAGCTTCTGTTTTCCTTTGTATATTTTGTAGGAAAAGTGTATGAGTAACAAAAGAACGCTTGTGAAGCATCATCATTATTTTCCTTCTCTATTAGCTACGATGGAATAAAAATCAAAAATAATAAGCGCAGAAAAATGCGTAGGAAATCAAGTAATGGATTTTCTGCACGTATTGTACTCCTACGCATACTTCAGTAATGATAATAGCAGAGCAATATCACACAAATGTAATTGACTGAGGTATATGTGCAATTGGGATGAAGGTTTGTTGGAGCACGAAATACAAGATTTTAACACAAGTAATATAATGCAGATGGACCTTCTTCTTTTTAGGCGTCTTATGCTTGTGTATCAAACGTTTTGTCAGCTCTCAACTTATTGTTTTAATTGGGCTTCCACAGTTGAAAAATTTGAGCTTTTAAAGCCTACACCAATGCATGAATTTGTATACTAAAGGCTATATCGTTTAGAAATGGAGCACTTTCAAATGAGTGGATTTCTTAGTTTTCTTTCATTTGAAAAACTTTCTGAGTTTGAAACAAAGATAATATTATTGTATTTCATAAAAATAACTGAAACGAATCATTCATCATTATTTCGAAGAAATTCTCGCACATTTCTGTAGATGCCATTGATCATCATCCGCCGCACACATTCTTCAGTCATGGTTTTGGCTAGCTGATTCCACCAATTCTTCATCTGACCAATGTCACCACTCCCTTCATCTTCAGTTTCCGCTTAATTATCGCCCAATACATCTCTATTGCACGGAACTGAGGACAATTTGGTGGATTCAGCTTTTTTTTTTAATTGAACTGGACGCCATTATCGCTGTACCATTTTAGCACTTTCTTGATATAATTGCAGCTGGCTAGATCTGACCAAAACGTAACTGGACCATCATGGAACAAAAAGTAAAATCCGAGTGTTGAGGCATTCTGTTTTGTACACTTTCGAGTTCATTGTTTTAGCCGTAAAAAAAACTCTGGTTTTCTTGCCACAGGATACCTCGCCAAAGCATGAATTGTAGAACTTAAACACCGGGATTTGTTTGAAATCTGCTTTAGCATATGTTCCATCATCGATCAAGAGACATCCATCGAGTTTCATCAGAACTTGGTCGTACAACTTACGGGCCCGAGTTCTGGCCACTGTTTGTTGTTTGAGGCTTCGGTTGAGTTGTTTACTTACACGGTAACACTTATAAACTTCTCGGAAGTGGATTCGACGCACAGTACAACGATCGTCATATATTTGGTAATCCTTCATGCCAAAACGCTCAATTATTTCCTCAACGTATCTCTGTTGGTCCAACCAGAGTTTGGCACGATTCCTTGAAATTCTTATTCCTAGGCAATGCTTGGCCTCTCCTAAACTTTCATCCTGAACCTTGAATACAGATGCTTCTTCAACTGCCGGTCATTGGTAAAGATGAAAAAATCGTCCACATATAAGATAACAAACATCAATGTGTCACCGCGAATCATCCACTATAAGCACGGATCCACACTTGAACGAGTAAGACCAAATTCCTTTAGAAATGCGTCGAGTCGGTTGCCATTACTGGAATCAACAAGTCTTCGAAATGCAGTTCCATAAATTCCACAGGATTGGTGGTTTCGTTTCAACAAGCATCCAGATCTTTCACACAGCATCACTACATCACGGCTTATTTGGAAACTGTCGCTCTCTGGATCATACTTGCTTACCTTCCAGACAAGATACACAATAAGCCAGATCTTCATTTCCGAAATCGATTCTGCAAGCAATTTGTTTCAGTTTCATCAGACTTACTGTCCGAGGCGTCTGTGCCAAAGTTCAATATCGCTTGTGAGAAACACCTTCTCCTGACGCTTCACCCGGTAATGATCAATTTTCCGTCTTTGTGCCATACTTCACATTTTTCTGCCGTAAATATCATCTTATAGCCACGCTTGCAGATCGTGCTAACTGAAAGTAAATTGGTGGCCACATCTGGTACCTTGAGCACACTTTCGACGTTCACACAACCCTCATTGCCGCCCAGTGACACAGAATCTTTTGGAACCGCCTTCGTGTTGCTATTATTCGCGATACCGACATCATGGTCCATCGCTTCTTCATCGACGAATCATTGATCAGCCCTTCCATGTGGCAGGTTGCACCGGAATCAAAATACCATTCATTCGACTTCACGTTACCAATCGCAAAAATACTGAAAAGCCCGTTCTGCTTGCTCGTCTTCATCATGCTTTTCTTTTCTGGACATTTAGCGGCAAAATTACCTGGCTTCTGGCAATTGAAGCACGTCCTCGCATCGGTCTTTTCTTTCGGCTTCGGCAGACTAGACTTCTTGATGTTGCCCTTACTGTAAAGCGCTCCTTCGAAATTGGTGCTTACCGGACCTCGTTCCAGCTTCACGTCCTACAAAATCTTGGCTTTAACTCCGTCCGACAATGCTACTCCCGATGCTTCGAGTCCCATGATCATTGATTCACACTGACCAGGCAGTCCCATCAGCACTATTGCAGCTAACCACGAATCATCCACCTTCAAGCCGATTAACGCCAGTTTATGACTTGTGGACATCAACTCGTCCACGTAGGCTTCAAAGCTCGAACAATTCACCAGACGCACCGATGTAAATTTCTCCAGCCAACTGAGCTTCCTGGTTAACCCGCTATCTTGAAACGCCACTTTTAGCTTTTAACAAGCTTCCTTTGCGTTGGCCGCATCCTTCACCAAGCTGTAATTGTAGCTTTCTAGACTCAAACAGATTGTCGCCCGTGCTCGTAGCTTGATGTCCCGCTCACTCCTTCATCGTTGAATACGGCATTCTAGCTTCCTTCTCGGATGAGAATCATTCGCATAGCAAACGCCCATGTCGAATAATTTTCTCTTCCGCGCAGCTTCTCTATGGCAGGCAATGCCACGGATCCTTCGTTGACTCGTACACTTCAGGTTACAGTCGAACTTTCGCGCCCTTGACCAACTCCAAGCTGTCACTTGGAGCCTTCACTTTTTCTTAAAATACTTTTCAGCAAATTCTGTTAAATTCCACTATAGAAAGCTTATCCTTTGACAATGTGGCAATGACCCATGTAGTCGAAGAGCAATTTTTACGGAAGCCAAACGAAAGTTGTGGGATCGTGTTGTTGATTTCAACTATCTCGTCGAGCCGATTCTTCACTACCGAATTTATCAGCTTTAGGTTGCAGTTCATCAGGGCGATAGGTCGTTTCGAAGATGGTATAAACGATCGGCGTTCGGTTTGGGGATCGGTTTTGCCTTGACTGTTCTTCAGCTCTCCAGGATGTCCTCTTCGACGAATACTCTGCTGAGCATTTCAAATATGTGTTGGACCTTTCCGTATGGCGTACGATACATTGCCTATTCCAGGGGACAAAAGCAGCTCATCATCGATTAGTGCCATCTCATATCCCTCCAGTTCCTTAGGTTTCCTGATGGTTGGTGATTCTGGAAGGATTCTGTCCCACTAATATTTGTTATATCGTTCGTTTAAGGTAATTTTTTGTCAGGGTATGTTTATACCTTTTACGATATTCCACAGCTATCGTGGGAGCGTAATGCTAGACATTATAGCAGATACCTCTTTGTTGTATTTTCTTTTCGCTGCTCTCAACAGTCGTTTAAAAACTGTTCATTTTATCCTTCAATATGTGGGTTGCTGCTGCGATGGAATCGTCCAGTATATCTTGCATTTTCTGAATCTCGACGTCATTGTCGATTTCTATGCGAATGATGAGGTAGCTGCTACCAAAGTCTTGTTCATCGACGGACCGCCTCATTTTTCTTGCTATTTCCGGTGTGGTATGTGTGAGGTTGACGGCTGAGGCGTATCTACCGTTGTTTTGTCTCCAGTGTTCTGTAAAACCAGAGGAGATCTTTCTAATTCGTTTAAAAGGACCGTTCCTTTGCCGCAATTTGTTGCTCCTGATCCCACAAGTCTTGGTGTTGAAGTCTCCGATCAGAATCAGCTCTCCTTTTTTTCCCAGAATTTCGAGATTTTTCAAATGCTGACAGCATTCTCTTTTGAGGCGATGATTCGGCAACGTATGCAGAAATGATGGTCACAGGGTTGAAACCATGTGTAGTTTTAACAACAACTACTTCCATTGGGTTGAATGTAGCTCAACTTCTTTGACTACTAGATCTTGATGCACCAAAACTCTCACACCTCCATATCCTGCATCCCTTTTCTTTGAGTAGAGGTTGTATTCTTCTAGCTTGAATGTTTCGCCAGGTTTGAGGTTTGTGATTATAATATTTCTTGTAATACAAGAATGTCGACCTTGATATCTGTGAGGTATTTTTGCATCTCGGTGTCGATCGGTCGCACACTTTGCACGTTATGTATTACAGTATTACACGCTATGTATTACGTTATGTATTACAATATTACAAGCTTTTGACACGCCACTGTTGCTGCTTTCAATTCTGGTGGAGGATTGGGTTATTCTCGGGCTATAGCTCGAAATTATTCTCTGAATGTCATTCCCTACTTCGAGGTCTTCACTTGGAGGCTTGTGGTGATTTTCTTCTGCAGCGCGTTTAACGAACTTAGCCAGTTGAGGGATTTCAACTCGAAGAGGAAAAACTGTCTTAGGTTTGAAGGGGTTTGGTTCGAGTACACATCCCTTGTTGGCTTTGGGATGGTTTCCTGTTGATATGGCTTCATCTTGGTCAAACTCCAAGGATGCCGCTCCTTCGTTGGTCCACAGGGCCGGTAGCGTTGTAAAGGTCCTTTGTCTGGGTGATTGCCTCCAGTTGTACAACTGATCGATGAAAGTTGGCTCCTCCCTCGCCGTGATGTATCCTGGGTCTTCTTCCAGCAGTTCATACGGGTTTTTTAATTTCGGATATCTCTTTTCCGCATCCGGGTACGATATTTTCTCTCTCTCATCGTCTGTAGAATGTTTTGCCTACGCTTCCTTTCTTCACAGTTCCCATCATCCGCAAAATGGTCCTTTCTGCAATTTGCACATCACTTGGAGTCCGAGCATTCTCCTTGCTTGTGTTTTCCAGAGCCGGTTTTGCATCTGGGAGCCGAGCTGCACGTGGAAGTTTTGTGCCCAGCAGTTCTGACCTTGCCTTAAAGGGAACACACACAACTCACACTTAAAGGGAAAACCAAGCATAGGAACCATTATTGGTATTTCCGAGCTGTCCACGGTGACTTTGACGTTCGTTGTGTTCTCCAGGGAATTATAATCTCCTGCTGCACGGCGTTTTAATCGTTCAACCTGGATTACCGGGTAATCCGAGACTGAGTTCTACAGCAGCTCATCGTTTCCGAAGTCGAGAGGGAGTCCACAAACAAATTCTTTGGTGTTTTTTGAGGCCGGAAGCTGGAAAACTTTCATAATGTGGGGCTTGAGATCTGCATCCATTAGTGTCTCCAGCGCTTTGAGAGATCTAGGCTCCAATCTGAAACGAAATTTACCCAGCTTTTGTATTTCTATGAAGTTCGAAAAGTTGACATTATGTAGGATACGTCCCACTGAGATTGTTTGCGTGAGTAATAGCCTCTCGTGGTTAACTGGTTCCAAGAAGATGGGTGTTTTTCCCGATGTCATTTGTTCACGGTCAATGCTTTTTTGGTCCCATTAAATGGGACAAATTTTGTATTCTGCCTTCTTTCGTACTGATCTCTGTCATTGTCGGAGTCATCGTGGCATTTGTCTCTCGGATGTGTTCCGGCTGAGCCACATTTTTCACACGAAATCCGCGAATTTTCAGAACGCAACCGAAACACGATTCTTTCTCCTCGTTGGAATCCCAAAAAAATCAAATCAAGTTCTGACTCCTTCCAAAATATGAGCTTAATTGGTTGCGAACTCGAACTGCACTGACCCTTTAAAGTTCCTACGGGAATTACTGCGGTAAAACCAAACTTTTTGTTCTCATACTTACGAGAAACTCATCACGCTTCAACTTTGTCCAAGACCACTTTGCGATTGAATGTTAATTAATTAACAGTTGATTTCTACAGCAATCACTTTCTAATGACCCACGGCTTTCAAGGCAACACTACTTGCATGCCATATGCCTTGATGTTTGGCTCTATTCTTCACACTCATTATACACCAATGTTGACTGTTGAGCAGTGGACAGAGCATTGCGCGAGAACATCATCTTACTAATAAATTAATATCTAATTATGTCGATGTGTTTATTAGTGTGTCGCACCAATAAATAATCGGCTTCATTATTGTCGAATTGCATTACCAATTCGCCCCCTCAATCTGACTCAATTTTGAGGCGATTTCGACTAAATTCGAAAAAATCTCATTAGAGTTGACTAGTCATGGGGTCAAAAACTACTATCCCAACTAGATTTATGCCAATTTCAGTTACTCAAAAGTGAAGTAATGGAATCGAGTAGAAAACGGCTCAAAATAGGGTCAAATTTCGCGGACGGGTTCCTCTTTGTCCTAGATATGTGTGCCTCAACGCCGTTTTTCAGAAGGTTTTGAATTGGTAGGCAAATAAATATGAGTATTGCTGAATATAGTAGACCATTTAAAAAATTAAAACATACAGTTCAATGAATGCCCCAACGAAAGCTTTTATTTATTATAATATGAGTGGATTTTCAACAGTTTGACGAACATTATAGGCAGAACGAAAATGTGCATGAATTGCATGTCATTCACTATGATGAACATCGAACTGGATGACACTTTAATGAACGGAGGACTAAATATGCTAACTTATTAATTGATCTCCTCTCTCTGCAATCCATCCTACTCGAAAAAAAAAGGATTGCCGCGCGCGTTGCTTTGGAGTTTTATTTTTTGTGTAACAGAACAACAACTGAAAAAAATCAATAACGATGACTTACAAAAACGACAAGGACAGTTTCCCTCTCTTAAGAAGATCAATTTTTTACCCACCTGCATGTAATCCGAGAGCTCTCCTACACGACGGACTCATTTGGATCCATTTAAAATCCAATCTTCTGTTTCCGATACAAATCTAATAACTTTTTCCAACCCACGAATTTCCACGTCACTCCCAAATCTTCACATCCACATCATCACCCCGGTATCACTCCGTACTATTTCTTCTAATCCAACTCAATAATCAACACTTCTGCTTATCAAGATCGGCAATTTTTCTAAGCCTCGTTCACACACACCCATATACACATTCCATTATCAGCTTCGAACGGCTGGTTCTTCACCGGCAGCTTCTAATCCAAAACCACGCCGGACGTCAGCTAAAATAACAATTTCCAGCAGAATCCCCCACAGCCAGACAACGCCAGCAGCACACATGGAGCAACGCGACTTTTTCATTCGCAAGAAATCATACCGAAACTTGACTTAATTCACCAAAAAATACTGGCTTCCGAAACGCGACAGTCCATTCCACCTTTTCCTTAAGTTTTTCAGTTGAATCGCACGTTTTTATTCACCAAAAATGCAATTTTTGCTTCCGTTAAACCGAGTTTGCTCACGACGAAAAGAAAATTAAGTGCAATTTTAATCAATGTTCGAGCACACACACAGTAAAGGCGTCGGAGCGACGAAAACATACTCTCGGCCGATCGATAACGCGAAATAGGAGCTGACAGCCGACGACACTACAAAAACGCCGAGAAAACGATAATCACATCACGAAAGAGAGAGAGAAGGCGAGCGAACGAGAGTGGAAAGCGAACACAACCAAAACAAGACTGGTGAGCAGTGTGAGGATTCGTTTCTTGAAATGTAACTGACCCAGGTGAATTTGCTTGCATACAAAATTTATTTTTCCCGTTTATCTCTGCACGGAAAATCAACACTCCCTTTTCATTCTACTCAGTGACTGAGTAGAATTGTATTCCTTTCTCCTTTTCCCACACGGAAATGTTACTCAACTTTCATAAAGGTCCGGTATCGTGTTCGAAAGAAATTTCTTTTTCTACCCAAAAGGTCGGTATCGTGTTCGAAAGCAATTTCTTTTTCCATCCCATCCCATGTTAAATTCCGTTTACTGAAACGGAAAAGTAAAGAATCGAAAAGAAATTTCGGCAGCAGTATCCACCTGAAAAGAACGAAAAATAAAATTGGAATTTGTAAGGTTTCCATGCAAACTAATGGGAGCTGTCACTTTTACTTTCGGAAAAATATTCCGCTCGATTATTCCGTAAGTGAAGGTGACATTTCGTTCCATGCAGAGCAATTGTCAAAATTCCGCTTGGTAATATCAACAATCAATATGCAACTAGCGATTTGAAATTGGTTCACTGTTTTAGAACCCCTTGGTCTGAAGTATACCTTGAAGCCAGCACCTAACTTTACATATTTGCGCCTTTGTTTTGATTTGCTGTGTTATTTTGACATAATATTTGAGAGTGTGTTCGTGTGAGTTCATTATGAGGGGCGTATTATTAAGCTTGGGACCGATCTTGGGACCGATGTGCTAGTACTGACTGAGCCAAGAAAAAAATCGTATTTGTTCGGGACCTACTGGTCTAACTCTAGGTCTATGGTAATATTGAACAAAACTCCGTAACCTCTCTACTTTTTAAGTCGATACTGGCCTTAAGAAATCACTCAGTTTTGTATCAACAAAATGATTTTTACTCTTCAATACGAGGTTTCTATTTGTTTCAATTCATAAAAAAGTTTCAAATCAATTCAAAATTTCATTCAAATCAAACCAATAAAATTATTTAAGTTTATCACCACTGTGTGATATTAATTTTAAAAAATTCAGATTTATAACAATCATATTCATTTAAATAAAAGTGGTGATTTTGTTGTTTTAACAAAATACTTTTATGAGCGCACATTTCATACTGTATCTGCCTCTGCTTTTCTAATGTAAGTTTAAACATACTCAATTATAATTTTTAAAACAGATTATCAACGAGTTATTTTCTTTGCAGATAACTGGCCTTCCGAATCGGGTTGACATGATGTAGCCCATTTCCATGGAAGAAGGCTAAGAAAAATTGTTTTGAACAATAAAACACGACATTCAGTTCAATGAAGCATGAAGTTTTATTTCAACTCAAAGGTTTTGTTGAATTAGTTCATCAGTTTTATTGATCCGTATTTAAACCAAAATTTTAGTTGAATTGATTCCTATTTTGTGTTGGTATAACCATAGACTAACTCTAAGACCAGTAAGTCCCGAACAAAAATGATATTTTTCTTGGCTCAGTCAGTACTAGAACATCGGTCCCAAGCTCAATGATTCGCCCCTAACAACGTAGCTCACACCAACACATTCTCAAATGTTGTGTCAAAATAACATAGTGAATCAAAACAACAACCAAGATACTAGTACCGGAAGGTACCGAAAAGCGCAAGAATTATTGCAAGGTGCAGACTGCAAGGTATACTTCGGACCTAGGAGTTCTACAACAGTGAACCAATTTCAAATCGCTAGTTACACATTGATTGTTGGTATAACCATAGACTAATATTAGAATTAGTTTTAACAATCTCCTTTATAGTTTTAATAATACGTCAGATGGTAAAAGGCCAAATCCAGACAAAATAGTCAAAAGGTTGAAAGTAACATTTGTAAACAATGACATCTAGCGTATTTTTCTGGGATCTGCTTGCTCCCACAAACAAAATAGCACCAGAAAAAGATACAGGGAGTTATGACCTTCCCGTCGGTAGTGGATATAGATGTTAGCAACCTGGCATATCCAGGAAATTTATGTTTTAAGTCATTGTTTATAATTTTTACTTTTGACCTTTTGACGATTTTGTCTACATAACAATATGCTGAATAGGCAATTAAATTCACGCAAAAAAAAAATACGTAGTTATAGCATAGACTAACTCTAAGACCAGTAGGTCCCGAACAAATACGATTTTTTTTCTTGGCTCAGTCAGTACTAGCACATCGGTCCCAAGCTTAATAATACACCCCTAATAATGAACTCACACGAACACACTCTCAAATATTCTGTCAAAATAGCAAATCAAAACAAAGGCGCAAATACGTATAGTTAGGTGCTGGCTTCAAGGTGAACTTCGGACCAAGGGGTTCTAAAACAGTGAACCAATTTCGAATCGTTAGTTGCATATTGATTGTTGATAATACACCCCTAATAATGAACTCACACGAATACACTCTCAAATATTCTGTCAAAATAACACAGCAAATCAAAACAAAGGCGCAAATATGTTTAGTTAGGTGCTGGCTTCAAGGTTTACTTCGGACCAAGGGGTTCTACAACAGTGAACCAATTTCAAATCGCTAGTTGCATATTGATTGTTGGTTATAGCTAGTACACTAGGTGGATGAAAAGTATAACTAGAATAAATTAATTTAAATTATAGAGCTAAAATTCAAATACATATTACATAACTTAGTAAGTAGTTAACGGATGATATAAAATCAACTTTGTTATCTATGAATCTAAACCTAAATATCTATTACTAAATTAATTATAGGAAACGTATACTACTTAAAACTATATCACAGGACAATCTTTGGTTTTAATAACGGTTACTAGTAGTAAGTAGCAATTTAATTAGTTTCAATGGCGGAAAATTTAGAAACAAGTATTTTGTAGGCTTTACCAGTATTTGCAGTTCCTGAAAAGAATTGTTCCATTTCCTAAGAAGTCACCGAAATTTGTAAGTTGTTTACTTTTATAGAAATTTGTATCCAAACTTAATAAATTTATTTAGCTTATAGCATAACACGACAATCCTGTGTATGCTTATCAGAGTTTGGAACTTCCCACCCCCACATTACTATAAGAAATTTGTACGTGGCTGGAAAATGTACAATTATCAGGACTCGAAAGACGGACAACATTGCCAGCGATGTAATCGACCGAATTCTGCGGGAACTCAGATGGTTGCCTGCGACCAATGCCAATAATGGGAACATTTTGGATGTGCAAATGTGGATGATTCCGTCAAGAATCGATAAGATAATCAAGGAAAGATTACAGAGAGTTCTTAAAGCAAAAAATCTGGTAAAAAATATGGTTTTTGCTATATGTATTTCTTGGCTCAGTGAAAGAGGAGTGGAAACAACCATTCTATTTGTAAAAATTGAAAAAAAAAACGTTTTGCTTTTCATTTCTTTTCTAATGTTGCTTCAGATATAATTTTTAACTAACGAGTCCACGGTATTGAAATTAGGGTTGTATTTATTTGCCGTGTGTTGCATGAATGTTACTCACTTCTCACCATCTGAGACCGCACAAGCTCACCGCCGTCCGCTCACTGGGTTATGCTTTCTCAGATGATTTTATGCTGCTGGCACAAAAACTGATCGAGTTTGTTTGTTGTTGCGCCGTTCGATAGTCATTAGCAAGCAGATTTTATCCTTCAAATATCTTTACTTTTCTGACTGCAGTCAATCCTTATGGCTACCATATTTTGTTATTTACGAAGCAAAATATGCAGTAATAATAAAAATATAGAATTCAGTGCCGGAAATGTCTAGTTAGATACTGTTTTTACAGACCAAAAATCCGAACGGAACAAAGTGACGTCAGTGTTTTTAACTTCGTGTTAATTGATTTATGGCTTGTTGGTGTCTTCGGTTAGGAAATACTATATGCTCCGATTTATTCGGATGCTGTTCCATAATATACTCATACCATTAGAGCGTCGCTGTTTTGTTATTATGCAGTGCATTCAACTCTCCGCTAAGAAACACTACAATAACCGTTAGTAGCACTTGCCTTGAGATTAATTGATTTTGTTTGTGAATATGATACATATTGAGACTGTATATTCAATGCGAATTAGGTACAATTAACTTTTAAGCAACTATTCCAGCAACCATCACATAAAACTCCAAATTTAGATTAATTATTTTTCAATCTACTATTCTTCACAGGAATAGATACTTGGAAAATGATCAACGAAAAATAACGAGATGATCCAAACATGTCATCCAAACTACCAATACGTAAAAATATCGAACCGCTGTTCAGAATCGTTTCCGATTTGGATAAACCATCTGTCATGTCCTCTTCCCCAGTTACAACTGGCAAGGCTGGTGAATTCGAAGTTGAGACTAAAGCTGAACACTACAATTTCCGGCGCAAAACCCACAAGTCTCGAATACCAGGACCAGCCCGCACGTATGTCGGTAAAGTTGTGAGTCGTTGCAACAGTGCCGACGATTTGCTGGCTGGAAATGACCGGAATTCCAAAGATCGCAAATATACAATCGATCAGTTAGAAAGAACAGTACGAGCAAAAGATCATCAGATTTCCAAGTTGATCCAGAAAATTACAACATTGTTCGAGTGTAACAGTCAGTTTGCGATTGAGAATGAAAAGCTACAAAAGGAATACCAACAGATTCAGCAGAATCTGAAAGCCTTGGAATCTGCGCAGCCAAAAAGCTGTGAATCGTGTGGACAGTTTGAGAATGAGCGCGAAACATTCTCTAAGGAGAACGGAGATTTGAGAAACGATATTAAAATGATGAAAATCTTGGTCTACCGGTTGAACGTGCAAGTCGAAAGGTATCAGGATGTGATTCGGGAAGGCAGCAAAGGAGACATTCCGAAGATTGACTTTGTCGATAGTTCTTATGGTGGAACGAAGGACAATCTAAACTGGGGACCAGTGAACTCACATACGCTGGGTCCGTTGTTGAATGCATATGAGGAAACGATTGCGGAGAAGAACGATTTGGTTCAACAGTATGAACGCGAGTTGGTCAATTTTACTGGAAAACTAAAGCAGGTTCTAGAGGAAAACGAAAAGCTACACAAGGACACGGAGGAAATCAAGCGCACGCAGAGAAATTGGTTCTCGGAACGGGCGCGTCTCCAAGCGCAGGTAGATGTGTTTAAAAATAAAGCGGAAATTCAAGGAAAACGAGCTGATTTAGCAAAGGAAAAGCTGGTGGAAGTTCTGAAATGCTACGAGCAGAAAAGTTAGTAAATTTGCAAGTGCATTATTAATTAACACTAACACTAAACTTTCAGTACAAGCGCAATGCCTTGACATCGAACGGTTGCAAGAAGCGTATTCTCGTTCCAAAGGAGAGCTCACATCACTGAGACATTTAAATCAAAAACCGGAAGTTGTAGCTGAAAGTATGAGGGAATGTCAAAAGTAAGTTCGGTGTATATTTGGTTTCTTGTTCACATTTAATCTTGTTTAATTGACAGAATGTTCGAGGAGATGAAACTTCAACATGACTCGGAAAGGTCTCGTGTAACTGAGGAAACGGACTCACTGAAAGCGAATATTCAGGCAAAGAATGAGGAAATTTCTGGACTTACACTGAAAGTTGCCGAGCAGGAGAAGATCTTCGAACGCCAAAAGGAAATCAATGAGTGATTTGAATTTAAATCAAAATTACTGTTCCACAAATTGATATGGCAATATTTGTCCTCTAGAATTCTCATGGAAAAAAATACCGCGTTGAAGCAATCGTTGGCGCATTGTAGACAATCGAAGGAAGTGCTCAAGAAACGGCTGAAAAGCATAGTCACTTGGGGTAAAAGCGTGGAACAACGACGGGACCAGTTGACCGATGCCTGGAGCAGCGTGAGGGCCCTTCAGGAAAAGATCCGACAACGGGACGAACAACTGCACGCTCTACAGGTTCAGTATCGCTCCGAGGTGGAACAACTGCAGCGCAGATTGAAACAACGGGAGGACAGCTTGAGAAGGATCCTGGAGGAAAAAGCTCAGTTCAGGCAAGGCTGACGTTGAACAGGTGGCGGAACAGTAAGTATGGATCATAAGTACAAATAGAACCATTTGTTTGAGGTTAAGTAGGACGAACGGAGGAATCGAATGCACCATATTTATGTAGAATGCACGCGAAACTAGTCCAATTTATACGCTTCAATATAAATATGTGAACCAAAGTTGCGAAGTCTACTGCATAGATGTTTATTCTGATGACTGCCAATGAGGAAATTTGTATTTATTCGGTCGAATAAGCTTCTTCTTCTTCTTAGCGTTTTTCAAACTTATTGTTTTCAAAATTAGCTTATCGCTTGCTCTCAACTTAGTGTTCTAAATGCACTTCCACAGTTATTGATTGAGAGCTTTCGAAGCCAGGTACCATTTTTGCATTAGTATGATTGTGTGGCAAGTACAATCATACTCTATGCCCAGGAAGTCGAGAAATTTTCCTAACGAAAAATCCTAGACCAGACCGGGAATCGAACCCAGCCACCTCCAGCATGGTGTTGCTTTGTAGCTGCACCTTTGCCGACTGAGCTAAGGGAGGCCCGGTCGAATAAGCACGCGTTGCGAAAATACTCAGAACATTATGCTTAGCTTGCTTAGAATTGGTAAATCGCCTCTCTTTTATTGAATACGTTTATTATCGGAGTTGGAAGTTGGTACGGTACCGAACTTCAAGTCAGTGTAAACAATTAACTGAGGTAGGTTTCATACACATAAAAATAAATTGGCGTTTGTGAAAACTTAGTTGGGATTGAAAATGAATTTGCTATTTGTTAAAGCAGCACTGAAAAGAATTTGAACCGAGCGCCATCTACGGTGACTCGATTTCTCCTATTGTGAAAACAACCTTCTTCTGACTCCTTAGCACCAGCGTCGTACACGTCCAAGCATTTAGATAATGGATATTTACGTTTATGATACTTTGATAAATTCGAAATTTGAATCTGTCGTAGTATTTTTTAAAAGGAACCGTGAGATTTTTTGTAAATCTCATCATAACTGGTTTGACAGATTTCATCGGACACAGTGAGCCCATGAGGATTGGTTACCTGCCTCTTCGGAACGTACCTGTCGGTAACGTTAACCAAAGCATTCGAAAGGGTTCGAGCAATCTTCCCAAGCTGGATTTCTTTCCCATTCATGAGCATGAGCATGAGCATGATTGACCGCCCACGGATGCTATTCCGTTATTGCAAGAACCAACAGATGATGTTTGGGACTAACATACATCCTCAATGTGTAAACACTGGTGACGCCGGCCGTGCCCGAATGCTGGTCAAGTAGGGAATGGGAAGGAACGTGTTGATGTGACACTCGCTTTGAAGGAAGCCGAGAAATCCTCTGCACTTCCACGAGTAATCACTGGGATATTGGAGGTTAGCAGCAGGGTTCGTTTTGGTTAACGATACGCTGAAAGTATGTAACTAGCACTAACCGCCAAAAGCTCCAACAAGTAACAGAACATCGAACGCCAGTTGCACCGCACTCCGAATAGTCCGGCATGACCAAATGACCGTAAGCTCGTAAATAACATGAAAAAAAGAAAATAGATAATATGTCGTTATATCTAGTCTTTCTCGGGTGCTTCTGTGTGTCTTTAGTTGTTGACCGCTTTTTCTGCCTGTTTAGGTAATATTTTCACTAGAGTACGTTATGAGCAGCAATTAGAGATAAGACTCCGATTGGTGCCCATCATATCATTAGTAACTGATATTAATTCTACTGATTCCTACGCTCATTGATTTGATACCGACCGGGGGAGACTTGGTCCTATACCCAATGCTTTCCTTATCTCTAATCCGTTCAACTACACGCATTTGTGTGAATTTGAGATAATTCTAAGCAGTCGGTTTATCTAAATTTGCAGATCGACAAGTAATCCGTAGGTGAGTTACCACCAGGTACTTCATAACAAGATGCTAGGAAGCGAGCCGGAAAATTTAATGAGCAAACTCCTTCGCCTCATCATTAGTAACGATTGTCAAAGACAAAGGAGATTTGCGAAGATTTCGTCTTCGTCCTTTCGTTCCAGAGAAACATCACCTGACGGTAATGTAGCACTTTCACGGTTTTGCTTATCTTGGTGCCAAAGCAACCCGGAAGCTCATTAGCGACACATTCGTGTGGGCCTTCATAAATCGGGACATCAACCACTTCGTCCGGACTTGTGTGGACTGTCAATGATCGAAAATCAATCGGCACACGGTTCCGCAACGTGCCGCATTCGGCCCTCCGAAGTCTAGATTTCGACACATCGACACATGCGTGATTGGATTGAGCTTGTGATGAAACCATAGACTAACTCTAAGACCAGTAGGTCCCGAACAAATACGATTTTTTTTCTTGGCTCAGTCAGTACTAGCACATCGGTCCCAAGCTCGGTCCCAAGCTTAATAATACGCCCCTAATAATGAACTCACACGAACACACTCTCAAATATTCTGTCAAAATAACACAGTAAATCAAAACAAAGGCGCAAATATGTATAGTTAGGTACTGGCTTCAAGGTGTACTTCGGACCAAGGGGTTCTACAACAGTGAACCAATTTCAAATCGCTAGTTGCATATTGATTGTTGATGTGGTTTTTTTTGAAACTGAATGATGTTGCATTTGTGGATGCTTAACGGCAGCATGTTGCGGGTGCACCAATCAGCAAAACGATCCAACAACAGTTGCAGAGCATAGCAGTCTTGGATAGTTTTGATCACCATGTAAATTTTGACGTCATAATCAAAAATACTTCCAGATTTCAGTAATCAAATAATGTATTTCAATAATTTCTACACATCACTAACCTTGCTGGCTTACCTACGCTCCAGAGGTATGTGTTAAAAACTTCGTCATATGGGAGGTGTTGACATGGCAGCTGGGCTCATTGGTCGATATCGTATCCGGGTCAAAACGAACAAGTATACAAACCGTTTGATGTATCATCTGCTGGATTTGGCTATGGTAAATGCAAAAGTGCTGTTTTAACGAGTGCTCAGAATTGATTCATCGTGTGAATTGTAATAGCTACGGAATTTTCAAGCTGAGGTCGCAAAAGCAATGTGCACTTACACTAGTGTTCCAGCCCCCAGGCCACCTGGTCGACCAGGTATGATCACTACGGAGAAGAAATCTATTCCAAGGCGAGAGTACCTTCCACCAGCTGATACAAGATATGACGGATTTGATCACTACCCAGAAATTCTACCGCTTTCAGAAAAAAGAAAATGCCGATATCAGGAGTGCAAATCGGGAACGCAAATCAAATGTCGCAAATACGGCATACATTTGTGCCTACAGGCAAAACAAAACTAAAGGGTGATACGGTCAAAATTTGGTCAAGGGAAAACGCGTGTAAATCGGTGAAATCGTTTATTTAAAAAATCAAATTAAATTTCTTTTTCAAGTTCAATTAGTATAAAATTCAGGAAAAATATTCAGTTAGGCTTCCGCTTTTCCAAATCCGAATTGCCGGGCCTTACGCTTGACCCCTGCCATCAGATTTTGTACAGCCACCTTGTCCACCTTCTTCGCCGCAGAAAGCCAGTTTGCCTTGAACTGCTGCTCGTCCTTAGCAGTTTTTTTGGTCTTCTTTAGGTTCCGCTTGACAATAGCCCAGTATTTCTCAATTGGGCGGAGCTCTGGCGTGTTGGGAGGGTTCTTGTCCTTGGGAACCACCTGCACGTTGTTGGCGGCGTACCACTCCATGGCCTTTTTACCGTAATGGCAAGATGCCAAATCCGGCCAAAACAGTACGGAACAACCGTGTTTCTTCAGGAAAGGCAGCAGACGTTTATTCAAACACTCTTTCACGTAAATTTCTTGGTTGACAGTCCCGGAAGCTATGAAAATGCTGCTTTTCAAGCCACAGGTACAGATGGCTTGCCAAACCAGATATTTCTTTGTGAACTTTGACAGTTTCGTGTGCTTGAAAATATCTGCTACCTTTCCCCTTCCTTTTGCCGTTTAAAACTCCTGTCCCGGAAGCTGCTTGTAGTCGGCTTTGACGTAGGTTTCGTCGTCCATTACCACGCAGTCAAACTTCGTCAGCATCGTCGTGTACAGCCTCCGGGATCGCGCTTTGGCCGTCGTATTTTGTTTATCATCGCGATTTGGAGTCACTACCTTCTTGTAAGTCGATAGTCCGGCTCGTTTTTTGGCTCGATGCACGGTTGTAGACGATACACCCAGCTTATTTGCGGCATCTCGGAGAGATAGGTTAGGGTTTCGCTTGAAACTACCGGCAACTCTCTTTGTCGTCTCAGCGGCTTCCGGTTTTCGATTTCCCCCCGATCCAGACTTCCTGGCTGTCGACAAACGTTCCCCAAACACTTTAATTACATTTGTAACGGTTGATTTGGCAACTTTTAGCGATTTTGCCAACTTTGCGTGCGAGTAGCTCGGATTTTCGCGATGCGCGAGCAAAATTTTGATACGCTGCTCTTCTTGCTTGGACGGCATTTTGACAACTGAAGAGTGAATTCCAAAATCAAAATAGGGGCAACATTCTACACACACACACCTTCAAAATGAGGGGTGTTCAGGTTTTTTAAATGCAAAATTGAAAGAAATACGTCAAGTTGATATTGACCAAATTTTGACCGTATCGCCGTTTATTTTTACGCTTTTCATCATAAGGAATGAATAGTACGAGCGGTTTTGAAGAAATGTTTTTTTTACTCAACTGCCCAACCCCGCCTAAAGGCGGTTTTATATTTTTGATATTTAATCAAAAGTACGTTACTTCTATGAACTAGTAATATGTTTTCCAGATTTTTTATCACAAAACTAATGTAATCTAGTTTTTTCAAGCAAATTAAAGATCTGGGCATTAGAGGGTTAACGGTGAGCCTAAGGTTTTTAAGGTATGATTCAAACCAGCTGACAAGGTCCGCAGAGATACCAATTCTTCGTAGGCGTTCAAGTAGTATCCCATGGTCAACTCGATCAAAAGCAGATTTGAAATCAGTGTAGGCAGTGTCGATCTGTGCACCAGCATCAATGTTGCGTATGCAAAACGAGGCAAATTGGATGAGATTTGTCGAGGTTGATCACTTGGGAAAGAAACCATGCTGATTCGTAGAGATGTAATTCTTACACGAGTTGAAAAGTTCCTCGTTCATTATGATTTCAAAAGCCTTTGAACACGCACACAACGAAGTTATGCCTCTGAAACTTTCGATGTTCTGTCGATCTCCTTTTTTAAACTCAGGGAACATGACTGACGTCTTCCAACGTTCAGGAAATACATGCTGCCGTAATGAAATGTTGAACAGTTTCACGAGAGAGGAAATCAACTTTCCGCTGCATTTTTAAGGATACATGACGGTATGCCATCGGGACTGGATGCAGAATCTTTCATCGAGACTGACAGAAGGTTCGTAGTGCTTTCGATCTTAGGCGTTTAAGCCGTCATAAATGTGCATTCCCCCAAGATGGCTTACACGGAATGGGTAAAGGAAGCTTACCGTGTAGGAGACGGTCTACGCAGTGCACTATGATACGAATAGCCAAATTTCGCGACAAAAATCGATAACAAGAAAACCATTAACTTTAGACATATGATGTCTTTGGAAGATTTAATTTAAATAAAAAGATCTATCTTTTGGTTTGAGTAGTGACTAGGGTGGTCCTATTATGTTCATAATAAAAATTCTAACTTTTTATTCTTATGATTTAGAGCAATTGTTGCTCCTAGAGAATTGTAGATAATTTAATTTAATCAAACTTTGCTGAAAATACCTAATTTTTATCTCATCTACGTTTCGTTTTATAACAGTTTTTCTAACTGTCCTTAGGGTGGGACTTAAAAACAGTTTTTTTGCTCTTATTTTTTAATTTCAATTTGAAGTTGAAAACTTTGTTTAGATGACTTTTAGGATATAAAAGGACGCACATTTTGAATATACAAGATGGTTGCTAGTTATTGTCTGAAAAAAGTTATAGAGGTTGAAGTGTAAAAAGATATGTTTTTTAAAGATATTTAGACTCACTTATTTGCAAATATTTGCAAACACGGATTACGTGAATTGAAAGTAAAAATTTCCATCCACAAGACCTATGCAAAATCGTCGGTCCCCTTTTGTCCCCGTGTGGAGCAAAAACTCATTTTAAAATTGGTCGTTTTGCATTATATCTGCATAACTTTCGATCTGCAGCATCAAAAATTATCATCAAAGAGTACATAACAACGTAAGATTTTTATGAAAATGTTTATATTTTTATGTTAACCCATCTCCATTTATTTATTAACATTTTATATCACAGACAAACAGACATAACACATTGAAAATTTGGCACTACAAATCATCGTCACTAACGCAGCTGCGCCATCTGTTGAACACACTGTGATGGGTGATAAAGCTGAACAGATGGGGGTAGTGTGCTAACGTCAAACATAAGGGAATCTATGTGCGCACTTAATCTCAACTTCCCTGATTCAGTCATTATTTTACAAGTTTTGCTCCGTAAAACACCTACAGTACTGAACAATCGACTTTCTCATTTTAAAACAATACATTTGTTTAAGTGAAACCTAAAGAAAGATTACCGAATTTTCAGTAAAACAAGCGTTGTACGGGACATCACAAAGTTTCAGTAAAAAATAATACCGAAATTTCAGTATTTTTGTGTTGTACTGGTTGTTCAGTTGAGAAAAATAATCCAAATTACTGAACCCCATCAGTACCCTGAAAACCATGACTTGTCAAATAATCAACATGTGCAAGATGTATTCAATCATCGAGCCTCGTTTGTAAATCGATGTAGAGGATCAGGAATTATTTTGTTATTAAACTTTCGCATTAAATTTTGTTTGTGCTTTTACGAAGTTTCCAGCAAAGGAAAATACTTGCTCAGTTGATTACTGAATTCTCCAGCTGTTTGAAAACCCAGTAAAATTTTACCGACTTCGGTAATTAAAACTCTGTGTGTGCACCATCTGCGGAGATACTTCTTACTAAAAAAAACATTAGAATTGACCGTATAAGGTGTCGCCCGATTGAAGATTTTTTTGGATATTTGATTTCGCTGGTGTAAACAACTGGAGAGCCAAAGACTGTAAACAACTGATTAATAGAATCAAAAAATGCATTCGCTAAATCGATAAAGAAGCTGTTCAACGCTCCAAACATCAGGACAAAGCTTCATCGAACAGCTGATGACGGACCGTATTCAATTGTTCATTAATTTTTTTTAAAAGAAATGAGACCCCGCATAATCACAAACCATTCCTGAACCATTTCCCTTATTGTTGACGATCGTTTCCGTTATTGTTACGACATTTACCCTTATAGTTGACAACTATAAACTAACAGTCTCCTATAAAGTTTTAACCATAGGCGGTTAAGTTAGGTTACCTTAAAAAAAAAAAAATGGCAATTTTCAGGAACAAAATTTTTGCTGTACTCTATGCCAAAAAGTTGGTATATAATCCAGACCGAGTGCAGACAATAAAAAATCTTTCAATGATACATTAGCAATATGTGGCATACATTCACGATCCTCCTCAACCCGTCGTTTAAAGCGGACCACACGAACCAAGCCATCTTGTGCGTCAAGTGAAGTGAAACGAAAAAAAAGAAACCGCGTGCGAGTGATTGATACATAATTTCTTTATTCAACTTCAAATAATTGATCAAATATCAGTTTTTCATAATCTAAAAAATCTGTAAATAGAGAGTTATTCGTAGGTTATTGCTAGTCTTAAGGTGTAAATAGTGAAAAAAGAGAAAAAAGTAGGTAATCTGCAGAGTTAGGTTAGGTTAGGAATTCATGCTTGGGTAAAACCAAGTATGGAGGACTCGGCGAGGATGGGTCCAAACTTGCCACCCGACAAAGGTAAAGAATGGTTGGAATCATCATTACCCAAATCAGACAATGAATTGGAAGACTTTATGGGTTTTCCGGACGAACAAATGGAAACGGACACAGACGAACAACAATCAAGGAAAAGAAGAGACAAAAACACAGAAAACAATGAAAACAACAACAAACAACTCAAAAAAGAAAAACAATCACGACATAAAACTGAAGTAAATGCTAAAAAACATCAAACATCGACCATAACCAACACAAAGACCAACACTAACAACTCACGAACACCGACTGCAAGTAAAAACGAAACAACAGAAAACAACAGTAACAACATCAACCAAAACAACAACAACTACCAACAACACTGGGTTATCAACGATCTACACAATATAGTATTTATTGAACCAATCTCAATCAAAGAAGGTGCAAAACTCCTAGAACCCATGGAAGTGGGTAAATTTTTACACGAAACGAAACTGGACCAATTCACAGAACTCAAACGGGCAGGACAATACAGATACAAGCTAACCTACAAAAGACCAAAAGACACGGAAAACATACTTAATGCAACACAAACACTTAACAACAACAACTACAGAGCATTCATTCCTAAAATGTTACTTGAAACGACAGGCATCATTACTAACATACCAACGTCAATTACGGCACGAGAAATTTTTCAAAACGCGATATCCGAAAAGAAAATCATTCGAGTTGAAAGAATTAAAAGACGTAAAGACCCGAAAGACGCGCGATCAGGACTAATTGACACACGATCGGTGAAAATTACGGTGGACGGACCACAACTACCTAGGACAATACAAATATATGGAGTATACGCGAAACCAGAAGTTTACATTTATCCAGTAAGAATATGTACAAAATGTTGGAGACTAGGACATAAAAGCTTAGCTTGTAAAAGTAAAGCAACCTGCATAAAATGTGGACAACACCAAACAGACGATCACATTGAATGTCAAAAAACAAACAGACGTAAATGTAGAAACTCTGGTGGCGATCATTTACCGACAAGTAAGGATTGCCCGGAACGCATAAGAATGGAACATCTAAATGTCGCAATGACGGTTAACAAAATGACATATCAAGAAGCAGAACAGCTATACCCGAAACCTGACATTAGCACTAAAAACAGATATGCTCTCCTGGAGTCTACCGTTGAATTCCCAGAAATGGAACAACTAAGTACGACAAACAGAGAGTTTAGACAGGTGAACAGAACGAACAAGACGAATATGGATTACAAATACATCGTACAAAACCTGACAAACATGAATACCCCAAATCAGATAAACAAACCTAAACCAGTAACACAGAAAAACACTTACCCAACAGTTGAAATGATCCCGGAACAAGTAAGAACTATTGAAAATAACCCGTATAAAGTCACACAAACTGAAAAACTACAAACAGAACAAAAACAAAATCTTACAATCCAATTACAAAACATCTTTTCCAAAATAACAGACAAAAAAACATACAACAAACCCGAAATTGACTTAATATTGATTGAGATTGGAACAGTGATACAAAACTTATTAGGTGATTCAAAAGAACAATATAAAACATAACAATTTTTCTTTATGAAATTATGGATCAGACCCATTTAGGAGATTTGAACATATCCCAACTAAACATCCGCAGTTTAAGACCTCTTCATAAAAGAGAATCGATCAAAACTTACCTTAAAACGAAAAATATTCACATTTTTTTGCTTCAAGAAACTTGGCTAAAGCCAGATGAAAAATTTAAATTTCTAAACTATAGTTTTAGTAAAAGCTGTAGAATAGATGGTTACGGTGGTACAGGAATACTTATCCACCCCACACTCATATACGAAGAAATTAAAATTCCAAACATAGACTTAGAACTAACAGCAGTAAAAATTAAAAACCTTAAACAACCAATAATATTCATATCAATTTATATTCCACCAGAATCAACATTATCAACAATTAAAAATCACTTAGAAAATCTTTTCAACTATATAGATAGAAGTACAACCCCGATTTTATTAGGGGGAGACTTTAATTCTCACAGCCCAATTTGGGATAACCAATGTTTCAAAGCAGACAGTAGAGGAGAATTTATTAGTGATCTCCTAGAACACAGTAATATCATTTTTCTTAACACAGGTACATCTACAAGATGGGAAGACTTAAATCAAAAATCGTCAGCAATTGATTTAACGCTCACAACAGCAGATATAGGACCACAGATCAGTTGGGAAACCAGTACAGAAGATTTAGGATCAGACCACAAATTAATCGAATGTGTAATAAACGCATTCAACAAATTTGAAAATAATATATCTAAATCAATAATAAATAAAGAAAAAGCAATAATAAATATAAACCAAATAAACCCCAAATCTCTAAATAATATCAATGATCTAAATAAGGAACTCAACGAAGCTTTAAATAATTCAACCTATACAATATACCCAAATAGTAAAAAACAAATTAAACCATACTGGAATCAAAACATCAAAAAACTCTATGAAATAAAAAATAAAAAACACATAATATTTAGACAAAATTTAACACTGGAAAATAAACAAGAGTTTAAAAAAGCAGAGAGAAACTTCAAAAAAGCGCTAAAGAAAGAAGTAATGCAATACAGAGAAAACTTATTAGAGGAAATAAATGAGGATACAAGCCTCAATAAAATGTGGAAAATAGTAAGACGTGTAAGTGGAAACTTTAAAACAAAAGATAATATTGAATTAATATATAATAAAACTCTAGCAAACAAATTCCTAAATCTTAACTTTAAACACGAATTGATACCTAACCAACAAATTACCAACCACGACGTAGAACAAGAAAAATATGTACAACCATTAATAATCGAAAACATGATAAAAACAATAAAACGGAAAAAAGATACATCGGCGGCAGGTCAAAATAAAATGTCTTACTATTTCTTAAAACAGATTAAAACAGACCTACTCATTCGTATACTTGAACTTACAAATGAAGTATGGATGAATGATAACATCCCTGAAGAATGGCTGATAATTAAAATAATACCAATTTTAAAACCCGGTAAAGATAAAATGTTAGAATCATCATACAGACCAATAGCACTTATAAATGTAAACTTAAAAATAATAAACTGTGAAATTAAAGAAAGACTTAATACCTTCATAGAGGAAAACGATCTAATACCTAAACATTCATACGGATTTAGAGAAAACTACTCGGCAATAAATTGCATCAACCACATAAACTCAATAATAGCTGAAGCTAAACGAGCGAAACAAATAACTGCCACAATATTTCTAGATCTCACGAAAGCCTTTGACTCAGTAGATATCAACATATTATTAAAACAACTAGACGGTCTTAAAGTACCAAGAAAAATTGTCTCATGGTTGGAGACGTATTTAAAAAAATAGAATAATAAAGATGGAAACTACTCAAGGAGAAATTATTAAAAAAACCAATAAAGGACTACCCCAAGGATGTCCTCTATCACCGATATTATTTAATATCTATACTAGAAACCTCCACGAAATAACAACAGACAAAATTATTTTTGTACAATTTGCAGACGACTTTTCAATAACTATACTAGGAGAATCCATCGAAGAAATAGAATTAACGTCAAACATAATACTGAACACACTTAAAGAACAATTAACAGCGCTAAAAATAGACGTAAACCCTGACAAATCAGGAGTAATACTTTTTAACTCAAATAAAAATAATTATATAAAAATTAAAATTAACGAAACACAAATAGAACAAAAAGAACAGCACAAATATCTCGGGTATATACTCGATAGTAAAATGTCACATAAAATACACATAAACTATTTAAACAATAGATTAAAAAAAAGACTAAACGTAATTAAAATGATTTGTAAGAAACAAAATGGAGCGCATCCAAAAACAGCACTAAAAATTAATAAAGCAATAATTAGATCACAAATAGATTACGGAATAACAATATATGGAGGAACAGCAAAATCAAACCTAATCAAACTAAATTCTACATTTAATGCCTCACTCAGAACGTGCTTGAGATTACTAAAATCAACACCGATAAACGTACTATACGCGGAAGCAGGAGAAATCCCAATAAAAAACCGAGCAAAATGGTTAGCTAAGAAAGAAGCAATAAAAACATTCTCATACAATAAACCGATAATTAACATCACAGGAAAATTCTTAGAAATAGAAGAACTTCCAAAACATTACACTTTTTTAGAACAAACAATCTATGAAAATAATTATCTAATAATAATAACTCATAACGCTACACAAACATTTAAGAAATTTAAAAAGAACATCGAAGAAGACATTAAAACAAACATACCAGAAATTAACACAAATGCTATGAATAATAACACATTAAAAACATTATTTCTAAACTTTTTAAAAGAAAAATACGATAGCTTTCATAAAGTTTATACAGATGGATCAAAAACAAATGAATCATGTGGCATAGGAATATGGCTAGAAAATAACAACGAAAAAATTAAATGCAAAGTAAGCAAAGAATTATCAATAATGAATGTAGAATTAATGGCAATAGACACAGCTCTGGATATCATAAACACAAAACAAGAAAACGAATTTGTCATTTGTACGGACTCAAAATCAGCTCTAACTAGTATAAATAACAAAAATATGAAAGATAATTTCTTAATACATAACATAGTCACAAAACTAAACACAACAGACAAAATTATAAAACTACAGTGGGTCCCAGGACATAAAGGAATAACAGGTAACGAAAAAGCTGATTTACTTGCAAAAGAAGGTTGTCAAGCTTCTCAATGTATAAATTCAAAAATACCAATGGGAGATACGTTCAATCTAACAAAACAGGAAACACTAGAAGATTGGATACAAGAATACACAGAACTCTCAGCACATAAAGGCAAATTACACTACAACATATTAAAACAGCCAACACTTAAACCATGGTTTGAACAACATAACTTAGACACAAAAGAAATAGTATCAATAGGACGACTTCGAACTTTTCACACATTAACGAAAGAAAAACTTTACTCTTGGAACTTGACCACAGACGATAAATGTGAAACATGCGGGACTAGAGAAGATTCCAACCATATCATTTTCAAATGTTCAAAATACGCTCAAAGCAGAACAAACTATAAAATCATAACGGAACATAGCACCATCGAATCATTGTTAATTAACGCGAACAATGCAGATTACCGAAACATTTCAAAATTCATTACATCAAACAAAATAACACTTTAAAGACGGTTTTCCCCTGGGAATAACGATCTGACAAATCCATAGAAGTAATCACCATTTAAAGATTGGTGACCAACTGATAGAACGATCAAAAAAAAAAAAAAATAACCAAGAGAAATAAAGAGATCGCGACCGACGACATATAGAACAACCATGACTAAAAATTTAAAAACGTTTCACGATTTGACCACACTTGGCAGTATGGACCAACTATGGTCCCGCCACCAAGAGGAGAAGAAGAAGGTCGAGCGTTGTCATGCTGAAAAAACACTTTTTCGTGTCTGTGCTCGTATTGTCCCAAGTCGCATGCGATACCGGTCTCCGGTAATGGTTTCGTTTGGTTTCAACAGCTCATAATAAATAACACCAACTTGGTCCCACCAAATACACAGCAAACGCAGCTTGGCGACGATGGAAACTCCTAATGAAACCTGAACCAAGCTCTTGCCGCTGGAGCAGTTGTTGACACGGATCCTCATCGAGCTTTTGAAATTCCCAACGCATGCTCCAATTCAGAGCTCTTCTTGCGTTTGACACGGATCCTCATCGAGCAATGCCTCCAATTTTCGAAGGCCTTCCTTCACGCGGACGATCATCAACACTGAAATCACCGTTTTTGAAGCGACGAAACCAATCACGACACGTTGTTTCACTCAGAGCAGCATCACCGTAAACTCTCGATGTGCTTCAGCCGCCGTTTTCTTCGAATGAAAGAAGAAAATCAACGCTTCCCGCAAATGACGATTATTTGGCACGAAATCAGACATCTTCAAACAACCAAAATATATAACACTAAACCAAAATCACTGATTTGGCAAAGCGGTTTGTTTACCATATATCTGAGCTTGGTGTATGACGCTTGAGATGTACAATATATCTGACCAGCACTTACTACTGGCGCCATCTATTGCTAAACAGCGGGAACTTAGTTGCGCACCTAATAACAAATTGTTTTTCGTTATGCGGACCCTGCCTTCAAAATTAATCAATCAGTTTTCCTTTCTATAAACAAGTATTTTCGGCTATGGCCCTTAAAGAAAAGTCACATTTTTTAGTTATACCCTGTTAAAGACAGAGCTAAGGCTCAACATGACTTATTTTTAGATTCCCTGAAAAGGAAATCTTTAACTTGTTGTAAATCGTTCAAGTGATGAAACGTTTATTTATTCTGAGTAATCCAGTTCACTGATTATGATCACCTTCATCCCCACAGACGTTTCGAGTTTTTTTTCTGTTTTCACATTTTTTTTTTTTGCTGGCTTCAGAAAATATTGCAGCGTGACAGGTCCCAGTGACTTACATAGGTAAGTCACGTCACCGTGACTTCAATAATGACAAGTTTACCTTCGACTTTTAAATTAATCCCTGTTTTGCACGGAGCTACCACGAATGAGGTGATTATTTTAGACACCTCACCCAAGCGCCCAATAGACACTATGTCAAAAAACGAGAGTGAAGTTTTGAAGTGAGCACATTTCATCAAATTGGCGCAACCATTGCTACATCCAGAACAACTCACAAGTTGGCGTGGACAACGTTAATGTATTTGTGTTCTTCAGTAAAAGTAATTTGTAGCCAAGATGGCAGTAGTTTCTAGCTCGTTTGGGTCACTTGAGCCAATTTCTTTCAACTTCCAGTACAATGAAACGCATGCAATCGAGTTTTGAAGTTTTCAATCATACTTTTTTTTGTTTATTTTATTTATCTTTTCGGTTATTTTTTATATATTTCTGACTTATTGTATATTCAAGTTAAATTATAAATACAATTCATAAATTTTTCTTTTTGCATTACAGTTACCATTAGTCCATAAATGTGTTCGACATCGAATCGTTTCATAATTCCAATATCTATTCGTAAAAGTGCTCCTGTCTGTCTGTTTGTCTAATGATTTTTCTCTCTTTTTTTATCATCGTGTTCTCGTTCTTCTGTTCGTATTTGCCAGTACTATTTAATTTATTCCACCTATTACGCAATAGTCAAAATATATTAATGATTTCCCATGAAGCTATCCCGCGCATGATGAACTGGAAATACCAAATTAAAAAGGTAAATAAATATTCTAATCTGCTCTGCAAAATCAATTGAAAAGTATGCCGTGTTTTGAAATGTCTTGTGTGATGACTATCATCCATAAAATGAAAAGATGTCCGACCAATTACAAGGTTATTCATGCTCTGTTTCGTCTACACTCTGCTAAATATCATTAAATAGGGGGATTATATGTTGCTTTTTTTGCATTTTTTTAATTCAAATTCACAATTGCTTCAAACAATGCACACATTTTCTTTGTGTGGGTTTTACGGAAACAAAATCAAACTAGAGATTCAAACCAGTAAATGTTCGTAAATATTGCAATTATCGGTTACTCTAAAAAAAAAATTAAAGCAACAGAAAGCGATCAGCACAGGAGTGTTCACTTGGTGCAGCATGTCAAGCATAAAAATCTATCGTTTTTGTTCCGTTGCAAATCACAATGATGCTACTTAGCGCTTAAGCAGTTCCTACATAATAGTACTGCACTATTGGTGGAAGAGATAGAGAGAGTGTGTGTGTTTATGTTTCTACGGTTTTGGTGCTATAAGGGCTATTGATTCTTAACATACACTGTAGATAACAATAATCGATGTCCAGTGAAATCGATAGTAGAAAGATGAAGGGAAGCCTTCTGGCTGATTTTGCACAAACACATGCTAAAGCGATTGCATGCGATCACGGATACGGCCGACGCTGCGTTGGGCTGTGCTGTAGAACAAGGTAATTACGACAGGGAGTACAGTATTTGTTTGTGTGGGATCACAACTGGTGCAGACTGCTTAGTACGAGTCTACCTCTACGAAGGCTGTATCAAAGCGTCAACCGGCTGTGGGGTCCACGGGAGCTACCGTTGCAGTGACTTCTAGCTTCTCTGGGCCGCTCGTGTCAACCAAAGACAGCTTCTCCTCTTGGATGGTAAGGTTCTGCGAAAAGGAAAAGAAATGCTAAATGTCAGCTGACTAGTGGTAGAGAAATTTTCGTTTTTTATTTCACCGGATTTCTATTCTTATTGTTTTCTCCAGGCCCTAAATGTATAAAATTATGAGTCGATATTCTAATATTTACATTCTCCGAATCATTTTTGATTTTACTTTCGATGTCAAAAATTAACAGTCACGAGAAGGCAAACTAGATATATGTACTCACCATCACCGATTCGCCAATTTTGTCGATAGGATCGATGTCGGCCACTTTCACAGCATCGTTTGCCACCATCCCAATACCACCGTCCACTGCTACACTGCTAGCCACCGTTGGCCCGGAACTGGAAGCTGCACTGGCACCCGCTGTCGTCGCCGTGGGAGCAGGTGAAGGACTCTTCCGCGTTGGTGGTTGATACGGAGCCCGTTGCACAAACATATTGTCCAGAATGTGATCGATATCACTGCCACCGACTGCGGGCGTGGTTGTTGGTCCACTGATGCCAGCAACGGGTGTATTCATTTCATCGCCTTCGGCGGCGTTGCTATTCGGACCGGAGCCATTATCACCACCGATGCGGTTGTTTTTTGACTTGCGATCCGGCGGGGCTAGGATCGGTATCGCACTGGTTGGACGTCGCTGCGATGGCAGTGGTCGAGGGGTTTGTGTCTGAGACTGAGGGGCGTAGTAGGTAATTCCACTGGGATAGACGGCAGCAGCAGCCGGTTGAGCTGGTGCGATCGGAACGGCTGGAGCTACAGGTTGAGGAACTACGGCGTTGAAGTTTTGGTAGCCAGGGTAGGGAGCCGCGGGGTATTGGGTTGGTGCAGCGGGAGGAATCGTAGGGACGTAGTTCAATATCTGGGGTGGTGGAGCAGCGGTTGCAGTTTGGGGAGTAGGTTGTGGGGTTGTTGTTGGTTGCGGGATGTAAGCAGCTGGAGGTGGAGCTTGAATGTACTGATGGGAACTGGAACTTGGTTGGTTGTATTGCTGGTACTGCGATGCAGAAAGCAATGGGTTTTGTTGTTGGGGAACCACTGGGACTGCCGGTTGCTGTTGCACTGGGACGGGCTGAGAAGGAGTACCGGCCACGAATTCGTTTCCAGTCGGTGTTGTAGTCGTGTAGTATGCTGCAGGGTGTTGATATTGGACGGGAGCTTGGCTCGCCGATTGGGGTTTGCTTGGAGCTGTTGGTTGATTAGCTGTCTGGACGAGGTAGTCATTCTGCAGATTCAATGGAAGTGATGGCTGACTCAGTTGATAATTTTGCTTCGGTGTCTGCGAAGTAAGCTTTTGCTGTTGTTGGTGTTGAAGCTCCTGTTGTAGCAACAGTTGTTGTTGCTGTTGTTGTTGAAGTAATTGCTGTTGTTGCTGCTCATGAAGTGGGGATTGTACCACCACAACATTAGGATTGTCCAGAGTAGAACGTTGCCTGTTGCTGGAATATCGCTTCGAGGACCGCGAATTGCTATCGTTAGCAAGCATTTGCTGTTGACTGACGGCTGCTCCCATATGCACATTGTGCATTTGAGCCGCAGGAGGTTGTGTCATTTGAACTGGTGCTTGTTGTTGCTGTAACTGGGGAGGCGGAACCTGAGTTTGTGGAGCTTGGGTTACTGTTGGTGGCCCTGCCTGAGTTGTTAAAGGATGCAATTGCTGATATTGTGCCTGCTGCTGTAGTTGGTATTGCTGTTGCTGGGATTGCTGTTGCATTTGCTGTTGTTGCTGGTGAGTTAACTGTTGGGTTGTCGGAATCGTTGTCAGTTGACTGGCCTGGGTCGAGACTATCTGACGTGGAGATATTTGAGATCGTGTGTTCATTGGGACTCCTGCCGTAGAGGCTAGCACCGGTTGACGATCTTTGGTGGTCCTCTGACCCGTTGGAGTGGGATACTTGGCAATGTCAGTTTGTCCAATTTCTACTGATTGGATCGTGGCATTCGCCGGCGGGTTATATGGGAACTTGGCATCCTTCGGCATTTTTGAATCGCTATAGGAATCGTAATGATCATCATTCACGTAAGCTGTCTGCGGATGATGCTGTATTTGCTGAGGTGGAGGTTGAGGTTGGGCCTGTTGAACCTGTGCTTGTGGTGGAGGCATTTGTTGATGTGGTTGTTGTTGCTGCTGCTGCTGCTGAATCAATTGTGGAGGTTGATTCTGATAGTGATGTTGTACAGCGCGTTGATCCAACATCCGATCCGGTACAGGTTGTACACGATCCATCGCGTTGTTCATCTTGTTGGTATTGCTACTACCAGACAAAGCACCTGCACTGTTGCTATGGACAACCTGGTTCATTCCGCCAGCTCCACCGCTCACCGCAATACCAACACCATCCATGGTCTTGTTACGGGTCTGATTCTTGAACTGCAGCGAAGTGATCACCTTGTAATCGCTTCCTCGTCGGTCCTTTTCTTTACTTCCTCGATTGTTCATCTTATTCTCCTTGTTATGGTAGCTGTTATTGTTGGCCATCCTTTCTGCGCTGTATCGACTGCCATCAGTTCTACTATCGCGATAGCTCTCTGGTCCATGCTGATCATAATCACGATCTCGGTCCCAATTACGCTCCCGTTCCCTGTCATTTCGCTCCCGATCGGAGCGCGGCTGCTGCTCATATCTATCGCCACGATCCCTATCTGCACGATCTCGGTCACCCAGGCTTCGATTGCCGTTACTGCCTCGACTACGCTCGCTAGTTCTCCTTTCCGATCGCTGCCCTCCACCGGCGGGAAGCAACAACTCATCTCCTCGCTCGCCAGCTGATGATCTCGACTGCTTGCTAGAACGACGAGAGTTTTGCCGTGATTTGATGTTGTTAGTGCCCAATTCAGGGAATTCCTCCGGCCGCAGAACTTTCCGCTGTCGGTTATGGTCGACGACATTGGATTTTGAATATGCATCCTCGTCTTCCCAATTCCTTGTGTACCGATTAGGACCACGCCTGAAATAAAACAATTATTAATCAACGTTTTTATCGAATCGAAAAACTAAATTTAGCTTACGCATAACGTCTCCTCCTACGGGCCCGAGGAGGACCATCCTCACTGCGAATGTCATATCCATAGGCTGAAACCAGCTCTGCCCTGGATTTAGGAGCCTGCTCACTCTCGTCGAATCGATCATGTGTCCACCGGTCAGCAGATGCTTGCCATTTCTTTGTCGCTTTGGATACCGCATTTTTGTCCACCTTTCTGTCGCCACCCGCTCCGGAAAGCTCTTCATTATTTAAACTTTCATCACCACCCTTGCTGTCTTCTTCATCTTCCAATGTGCGGTCGTCATGCTCGTAGAACGTTCCCTTCTTGGGAATGTACTGCGGGTTACTGCGGTCTTCATCATCGTCGACCTTCCGTTTGCTGTCCGTGTCCTGTTCCTGGCCGTCGCCACTCTGACGTTCGTTATCCAGCACTTCGATCACATCGTCGTCCGATCCGTCTTCGGCTTCGTCATCATCTTCGTCCTCTTCTCCGTCGGACAGGGCTTCCTCTTCCTCCTGACTGTCACTGTCGTACTCTTCGCCGTCCGATGGCGAATCCGACGCCGTGTCGTACTCGGACTCGACCGTAGCCAATCCGCTCTGCTGTGAAGTGTCCTCGCGGGCTGCATCATTGGCGTTCTGTGAAAGGAAGAAAAAGCCATGAGCATTTTTGAGTGGATTTTTGTTTAATTAAAAGAATAGATATGATTTCTTATAGTCGAAGAAGTTTCTCTAAAATGTAAATAGGAATTGTTATACTGTAAAGTCTGTAAAGTCGACATTTAACGCTCGGAATGCCTCTCAAGCATGCTCCCTGATATAGTAAATTTTATAACTTTCTGCTTCTTTTTATTTTGCTATCATAAGATTAAATGGAAATCGGTCGACTTTGTTGTAGAATCAGAGGACGGCCGTATTAGCCTCTGCTGTATACAGAAGTTGCCTCCATTCTATTCGGTCCATGGCTTCACTTCGCCAGCCTCGCAGTCTGCGAAGGGTCCGCAGGTCGCCTTTTACTTGATCAAACCACCTTGCTCGTCGCGCGCCTCCTCTTCTTGTGCCCTTCGGGTCGTTATCGAGAATCATTTTAACTGGGCTATCGTCTAACGACATGCTCAGCCCACTGTAGTTGACCTATTTTAGCGGTGTGAACGATGGGAGGTTCTCCCAGCAACTGATGCAATTCGTGGTTCATTCGCTTCCTCCACGTTCCGTCGTCTACAGCACTCCACAGTAGATCGTACGCAATACCTTTCGTTCGAAGACACCAAGGGCGCATTGGTCCTACACGAGCAATGTCCATATTTCGTGGCTGTAGAGCACTACCGGTCTAATTAATGTCTTTTAGATGGTCAACTTTGTAGTTCGGTGAACTTTTTTTTCTACGGAGTCTAAAGTAGGCACGATTGCAACTCATAATGCGCCTTTGTATCTTTCTGCTGATGTCATTATCAGCGATGACCAATGAAATACACGAATTCGTCTACCGCCTCGATTTCATCACCGTCGATCTAATCTTGTGGTGGGAGGCTAACATTGTCTTCTTGTGAGCCTCTTCCCTTCATGCATTTTGTCTTTAACGCACTAATGACAAGCCCAATCCTACTTGGTTCAGCCCAAAGTCTGATGTACGTTTCCGCCGTTATGTGCATCGATATCAACGTCGACGGTGAAGCCAAATACTTGGACAGACTTCCTGAATGTCATGCCACTCGTGTCCCCGTTATTCGAATCACACCCTCTAATGCAGTGTTCTCCGAGATTCGAAAGGACTTGAGATCGTTCGATGCTTTGGCTAAACGCGTCACTTTTTGAAAATCCATATTCGTGCATATTCTGCCAGTGCTTTACCACCCTATTTTAATAGCTCGCTTGGGGGTTTCTCAACACCAGCAGCTTTTTGGTTTTTCAACTGATCAATTTCCTCCTCAACATACTGGAGGGTTGGGATCTGAATTCTGTCATCATCTCTGCGCGTGTCCTAGATTCATTACCACGCCACCTCCATTTACTGTAGCATTGCCGTTCAGGTGCTGGTCAAAGTGCAGCTTCCTTTTTCGATCCCCTAACACTCATCTGATAGAAGGTTACCTTCCAAGTCTGTTCAGCTTCTCGTAGAATTCACTCGTATCGTTAGCACGGTACACGGTTCCTCCATTTGGCGCTTTTTCCTTCGAAGAATAGAGTTTTGCATGTTCTGTGCCTGTCTGTACCGTCCCACATTCGCTGTCGCACGACATAGTGCCACTATTTCAGTGCTACCAATGGCGATTCGTATATTTCTCCAGCCATCTTCAAGAGCGGTTGCGTCAAGCTGCTCATCCGTTGGTAGGGCTGCTTCCAGCCGTTGCACGTATTCCTGGGCAACTCCGGTTTTTCGTAGTAGCTCAATATCCGGGAATACTCCCGGATTCCGAGTTTGACGCGTGTAGTGCACTGTCGAATGTTTTTAGCGCATAACCGTGTCTACATTCGCACTGCGGTAGGTGCGAAGGTTGATGATATCGGAGAAGAATTTATCGTCGATTAGAGCTTGATCTCCAAGTGGCTTTGCAGGGAAAGAAAATTCTTCGGACTACTAAACCACGAGGAGGTGCAAAGTTCACGCATCGTTGGCCGTTATCGTTCGATGCGGCATGCAGGCTGTTTGGCTCAATTACCAGTCTGTACATTGTTTCCCGTCCTACCTGAGCGTTCATGTCACCAATGACGACTTTAACGTCCCGCCGCGGGGAGCCATCACTTGCTCTAGCTGCGCGTAGAATGCTTCTTTGTCGTCATCGGGTCCTCCTTCGTGTGGACAGTGTACGTTGATGACGCTGTAGTTCAAGGAACGGCCCTTGATCCTCAGCTTGCACATTTTCGCATTGAATGGAAACCAGCCAATCACGCGTTGACGCATTCTGCCCAGCACTACAAAGCCGGTGCCTAGCTTCTTAGTGATGACACAGCTCTGGTAAAAGTAGCTGCTCACTGGCCGCTTTTCTATACCGTCTGTCCTGTCCAGCAGCAGTTCATGCAGTCCTAGAACATCTAAATTGCGTGGTTGAAGCATGTCGTAGATTTTCCTCTTGCAACCCGGGAAGCAGAGCGATTTCATTTTCTGAGCTTCAAATCGTAGTCCTTATTTCGTCGCCTAGGTCTTTGTCGATTGTTCCGGTCCGTATTTACTCTACTATACTCCCCAATACCCTGTTTGCCGAAGGACCATCGTGCACAGTGTTGTTTAGAGTCCCACGCTGGCACGAACAGACGCTGACATCGCGACCACATGGAGAACAGACGCTATTTTGAGCCACCCTAGACATGGAGAACAGATGCTCAGATGACTGCACCCTTCGAAGATGCTCAGATAGACTGCACCCTCCTATCAGCATATGACCAAGGTCCCATCAGGGTTGGTTACCCGATCTTTCCTACCATTACTTATAACCCAGTCGGCATCACGGGGGGGTAGGGATAGGACCTACAACAGTGGTTCCCAAGTCGGTAACATTCCCCACCTCGTCCGTAACCTTGCACGGATCTGGCCACAGTTACCATCGTCGATATCCAGTGAAGCTAACTACGAATAGCCATCTAACAGGAATTTGCACTAAGTGAATATCTCTAGGCGCACAACACGGATAGTCAGGCGACTCACCTTTTCACTGTCACCCACGCGAACCACCATCGCAACGGCCCGAAATAATCAAGTCGGACATATGAAATGGGTCGAACGTTAGGTTGAAGTCTAGCTTCAGGGAGAGGTGCCATTTGAGGGACAAGGTGTGTCACATTTAGAATACGACACAGATTACACCGTGTTGTTACTGTACGGACCAATGCCCAAAAACCGGAAATACACTGATAGGCAAAATAAAGTGCCCACCTCATCGTTTTTTCAATTTCTCTCATTTACTTGGTTCAAATTAAAGTAAACACACTGTATTTTTTTTATTATCTTATTTTTTATATTCTTTTTAAGTTTCACTTATGGAATACTGAAAAAAAGGAGCTTTACTTAAAGAAAAGAAAAATCAATTTGTGTTGAAAAAAAAAACAGTGACAAAATAAAGTGCCCACTTCAAAAATCGATATGTTTTCGATAAGTTTCCATTGGAAGACCCCTCGATTGTTTATGTTTTGATATTTTGACATGTTTTGAAGCAAACGGCTCAACCTGGTGCATTTGTATACGTGATCGCATTTGATTCAATTGAAAAAATGGAGAACGCAGTGCTTTCGAAAGCAATTCCCTTGTGTATCCGAAAATTGGTCGTTCGTGATGTGCAAAACGGTGAATCGCACCGGGCTGTCGCTAAGATGGCAGCGGTTGGCAAAATTCTTCTGAAGCTTAAAACGTTTGGATCAGTGGTGGATCGCCCTGGCAGAGGCAGGAAGCGGAAAACGGATGCGAGAACGGACACCAAGATCATGCGCGAAGTCAAGAAGAACCGGAAGGTAACTGTCCGCGAGATCCAGGAAACCCTTCAGTTATCAGTTTCCGGTCGAACTGTTCGTCGCCGTCTCGTAGCACAGGGGTTGAATAGCAAACTTGCCCGGAAGCGCCCATTTATCAGCAAGGCAAACAAAGCCAAACGGCATAAGCTTGCTAAGGAGCATGCTGATAAGCCCCTAGAGTTCTGGAAAACGGTTTTCTGGACGGACGAATCAAAATTCGAGCTGTTTAACCGAAAGCGGCGGGTTCGTGTTTGGTGTAGATCGGGAGAGGAGCTTCAGGAGCGCCACATCCAAGGCACGATGAAGCATGGAGGAGGAAATGTGATGGTCTGGGGGTGTTTTTCGTGGGGTGGAGTGGGAAGCATTGTGAAAATCGACGGGATAATGACGGCAGATTCTTACATCAACATCCTGCGAGAAAACCTGGAGGTTTCGCTGATCCAGACGGGCCTTGAAGAGAAGTTCGTATTCCAGCAGGACAACGACCCGAAGCATACTGCCAAGAAGACCAAGTCTTTCTTCCGGTCTTGTCGGATCAAACCGCTGGAATGGCCTCCACAAAGCCCGGACCTCAATCCCATCGAGAATTTGTGGGCGATTCTCAATGCCAGGGTTGACAAAACTGGTGTTACCAATAAAAATAACTATTTTGAAGCCCTGGAGCGCGCCTGGGAAGAGCTAGATCCACAGCACCTAAAGAACCTGGTCGAGAGCATGTCGAAGCGCCTGCAGGAGGTCCTGAAGGCCAAAGGAGGACACATCAATTATTGAAATGCTTTTATTTTACTTAAATTTATGTTTTCTGTAGCCTAAATGAAGTGGGCACTTTATTTTGTCACTGTTTTTTTTTTCAACACAAATTGATTTTTTTTTCTTTAAGTAAAACTCCTTTTTTTCAGTATTCCATAAGTGAAACTTAAAAAGAATATAAAAAATAAGATAATAAAAAAATACAGTGTGTTTACTTTAATTTGAACCAAGTAAATGAGAGAAATTGAAAAAACGATGAGGTGGGCACTTTATTTTGCCTATCAGTGTATGGTACCGCCGACGGATTTCATTGAGCGTTGTTTGCATGAAGATATTTCCGATGAAACGATCTCACAAGAAGTACCGTGGCTGGATTATCCCTAGGAAATTGATCGAGCACCTAGTATCGTACGACACAAAATGCGCCTTATGGAGCTCTTCGAACGCAACAATCCGGTAACATCTACGAATGGAGATAACTGGCGTAATTTGCTAGTACGTTTTAATTTCACTGAAACATTTCATGTCCTTGGGTACGAAAGTGATCCCGTTGGCTTCTTACCACTCCAGGACAACATTTGAATAGTGGCACGAAGCTAGATCAGGCCAGAAGATCGTAGGGCCCTCGCGTTGCTTCAATAGATGAAGCAGACGCTCCTGTATACACTCCTTGAGATAGATCTCCCCGTTTACAGTTCCGGTAGTCACGAACGGCGCACTCTGTTTGCCACATGAGCAGATCGCTTGCCAAATCATGTATTTCTTGGCAAACTTTCAAAAAGTGTTTGCTTCCTTACTTCCTCCGGAACATCAAACATGTGCTGGGCGGTGAAGAACAGTAGCTCCGAAAGCTGTCGGAAGTGCGCCTTGACGTAAGCCTCATTGTCTCATCATCCATAATGAGACAATGAGGCTTCGTCAGCATATGGGTGTACAGTTTCTGGGCCCGTGACTTTCCCACCGTATTTTGCCGTTTGTCACGATTTGGAGCCTTCTGCACTTTGTACGTATGCAGTCCCTCCCGGTCCTTGGCTCTCTGAACGAAAGACTTTTTGGCCACATCCCTGACCGAAGCATTGGGATTCCGCTTAAACGCTTTCACGACACGCTTGTGATCCTGATCACGAATAGAACATCCATTCTGACCGCATTTCTCCTTCCGTTCGATGCTCAGAGTTTCGTAGTAACGATTAATCACACGACTCACCGTTGACTGCTCGATTCCGAGTTGTTTTCCGATGTCCCGATGAGAGAGTAGAGGATTTTCCAGGTGCTTGCGCAAAATCGTTGCTTTTTGGGAGACGCCATTTTTTCCAATTTTCTAAAAACTGACAGCGATCAAAATACAACAACAAAAACACTCTAAACTACTTCTACCCAAATTTTCAAGAGAAAATACCCAATAGGGTGACTTTATAACTCAACCGATTCTTGGCAACACTAGGAGCCGAGCACAAATGTTAACCAAACTTAAACCGATCTCAGCTGCCTATCATGCCGAAATATCGGTTGACCAGTATTTTAAGCCGAGGTTCTGTCAACCGCAATGCGCCATATTGTTTTCATTCGCAAATAGAGTAAAGCTTGCTTCAGATAGAATTGGAACAAAAACAATTGCCTGTATTTCAGTTATTTATTATTGAATTCAAGATCTTTTTTTATACAAATGTAGCGTTTTCTCCATACTTTTAAGAAAAAATACGGATAAAATTATTCGTCACGGTTTCGAAGGAATTCTCGAATTTTTCCTGTAACACGGCTCATTAGGCGGCGCACACCTTCTTCGTCCATCGTTTTAGCTATCTTATTCCACCAGGTCTTCATCTGATTGATGTCTTTGACCACCTTTCTCTTTGCCTTGAGTCTCCTCTTCATGATTGCCCAGAACTGGGGGCAGTTGGGTGGGTTAAGGTTTTTCGGAACAACCTGGACCCCTTTCACGGCATACCATTCTTGAACGACTTTGCTGTAATGACAGCTTGCCAAATCTGGCCAAAACATTACGGGATGGTAGTGGGATCGAATGAACGGCAAAATTCGTTTTTGGAGACACTCTTTTTGGTATAGTTCCGACGTCATTGTCTTATTTGTAACGAAAACTTTCGTTTTTTTGCCACAGCTGAAAATGCCCTGCCAAATCATGAATTTCCGTGCAAATTTGTCGGCAAAAACAAATTTAAATTTGGCTGGAACATCCCCCCCAGCCGTTGCCAAGTAAAATTTTTGACCTGGGATTTGCCCGAAGTCAGCCTTGACATAGGTTTCATCGTCCATCAGAAGACACCCGTCGAACTTGGTCAGCACCTGGTCGTATAGCTTCCGAGCACGGATTTTGGCCACACTATTCTGTTTTATGGTCCGATTTGGCTGTTTGCTAGCTCGATACGACTTGATTCCTTCCCGGAGTCGAGTTCTCCTCACGGTACTATGGGCAGCACCGAATTTTCTGGCCAAATCACGGTCCGACAGATTGGGATTCCTCTTAATCGTCTTCAAAATCTTACCACGCAGTTTCCGGTCGACAGTTCCACTCCGACGATTGGCTTGAGGCTTCCGAATCGTCGTCAATGTTTCCTTATACCGTTTGATAACGCGCCATACGGTATTTCTGGGCAATTTCAGCTGTTTAGCTAGCCTAGATGCAGACCACAATGGATTTTCCAAATAACTGTGCACAATTTTTTCCCTTCTTTCGGCTTCAATGTTGATTGTTTACAAAGTACAGTCGATTTGCGGAATGTCAAAAATACATACGTGAAGCTGACAAAATGCCCGACACGTGGGCGCCAAGAACTTCCAAATCCGTCCCCCAGGAGCGCCACAATATGAGCAAAAGTTTGTTCCAATTCTAAATGAAGCAAGCCTTATGTCGTATGTTGTTTGTGGAACGGTGAAAAAACATACATTTATTGGCGCTACATCAATTACATTGATAAAACCTCGTCAACAATTCTACGCCAATTCGCCCGGTTCATGGCTGCTTATCTCTTACCTGATCCGCCCATCCGTACCAGCCGGATACGACGCAAATCTTTGCAGGTATTGCCTACAGGCATGAAATATTCTATATTTCGATGAACATCTTATTAAAAATTTAGAATTTTTACACACAATTTAACCGAAATCTCGGTTAATCTCATTTCTGTTTGTTTTGAATTTTAACCAATGTATCAGTTTGCTCATGCCGAGATTCCCAGCTAACTATATGAGTTTTCAGTTTGACCCAAACCGAGATTATCGGTTAACATCAAAAACCGAGAGGTCGGCTGTGCGGATCTCGGTTTCAGAAAGCCAAGACTCGGCATATAATTCTAAGTGTGTACGTTTACTGCGTAAGCTTCCTCAGAAAGATTGTGTAGAAGGGAGTATATTTGTCAGATACAAATTCGTTATGTGTTGATTCGCCAGGTGTTTGTTATTAATCGCATTCTTTTGTTTTCTTGCCTGGAAATAAGTTTGAAGACGGTAATCTGCGTCATCTTGTTTAGTCTTGTCAGACGTATTTTTTTGGTGTAAATTGAAAAGTGCCGTTTGCAAAGGTGAAAATAGAGAATCGAAGGTAAATAAGAACCGACATCAATAATGTTACAATGTAACTCGTATTATTTACACTATTTAAAGAAAAAATGCCGAAAAACAGCCCATTGACCTACTGTGAGAAGGGAAGAGTTGGTGAGCTTCGACAACAAGGGTTGAGCTTGCGTGAAATAGGCATCAAAATTGGTAGGCGCAAGGATGTCGTCCATAATTACCTTCGAATGGGCGAAACGTATGCTACGAGGCAGCGATTTGGACGTCCATCCACCCTGACACCGCTCATCAAAAGAGGAATAAAACGGATGGCAATCTACGAGAAGCGGTCATCGGTAGACATTAGGAAGGAAATGAGTCTGTCGATATCTGCCCATCGGATTCGTTAATTTTTAAACGAGGCTCCCAATGTTTCGTTCGTATCACCGACGCCTACACCACGGCTGCTCGGTACGGACACAGCGAAACATCAAAAGCGTAAGGGAGCGAATCCGACGCAAAGGACAACGTTCATTACGGAAAATGGCGTCAGACCTGGACATTCCCCACGGATCGGCTCACAATATTGTACGACGTGATCTTGGATTCAAGGCTTTTCAAAACGTAAGGTTCATGGCGTTTCCGAACCATCTAAGCAGAAGAGGTTATATACAGCAAAGGTGATACTATCGCGGCACGCTGGTCATGAGTTCATTTTTTCTGATGAGAAACTGTTTGTCCTGGAGCAGCCTCACAACGCTCAAAATAATCGGGAAAATATTCCTGCGCCCTAGATAAACGTACCTCGACTTCAAAGCGCAGCTTCAGTGATGGTTTGTGGCGCAATTTTCAAGCGAGATAAACTAGCGTTGATTTTCATCGATAAAGGGGTGAAATTAACGCTGTGTATTATTAAACGGAAGTTTTGGAGAAAATTCTTGCTCCCAACCTACGACAGCTCTATGTTTTTCAGCAAGATGGCGCGCCAGCTCACACGGAGAAATATTGTTCAGGGATAATTTGACGGATTTTCTGGCGAAGAATGAATGGCCTCCCAGCTCTCTGGATCTGAATCCATTGGTTTTTTTTCGTTTGGGCCTACATGGTATCCAAACTGAAGGACTACAAAATCTCGAATTTGGACCAGTTCAAGGTAGTTATCCAAAATTTTTGGGAGGATATGCCAATGGGTTCACGTGTCGTGTCGCCTGTGACAGTTTCGAAACACCTTTGAGGTTTTTTTTTTTTTTTTCTTCTGTAGAGCCAAAACACAACTACATCCACTGATTAGGATTATTGTTGTATGACCCATATTTCATTTGGTGCAAGTCAAATATCCTGTCACAATTAAGGTGTGATGGACATTGGTTGACATAGCCCCTGATTCCAGTTAGGCTCGACTTGTTTCATAAAGTCTAATACCCTACCAGGATCGTTTTGCCAAATTTCTGAGGGCTTTAGTAACCCCTTTCCAAATATTGACATTCTTTGATTGAATAATGCTCCACAGCTGCAGAGTATATGTTCTGCAGTTTCATTTTCAAATTGGCAAAATCGACATTCTGTAGAATGAGTTCTACCAATTTTGTTTAGGTGATACCTACTCGGGCAGTGACCGGTCAATAGACCAGTAATTACCCGAAGGTTTTTTTTATTAAGATTAAGTAAGATCCGGGCTTTTACAGCACTTGGTCTTATAAATTTATTGGCTTGCCTGCATGTATCCGTAGCGTTCCAGTTTGATTCTACCATGGACAGTTCCCAATTTTTTATTTCAGTTCTCAGAGCACACTCTGGGACTCCACAAAATGGTTCCGGACCAATAAAATTTGATGCTGAACCTTCTCTTGCTAAGCTGTCTGCTTATTCATTTCCTTCAATACCACAATGGCCGGGCACCCAGTATAGAGTAACTTCGTTCCTACTGGCCAATTGCCTTAAAGAAAGAATGCTCTCCCACACTAGCTTAGATTTACATGTAAAAGCTTTAAGCGCATTGAGAGCTGCTTGACTATCGGAAAAAATGCAGATCTTTGCAAATCTGTATTTCCTCGTTAAACAAATATTCACACATTCGATAATGGCATGAATTTCTGCTTGAAATACCGTTGGACTATGTCCCATTGGTACACTGAAAATTAATTTTCGTTTATATTACGAAATCGAAGGTGGGAGTAACAAATCTATTCGTTGTTTTCTGCAACGAAACTGATTTGTACTTTTTAAGAAGCTACTTTCGTATTAAATGCCACACGTGCAACTGTCCAAAGCAATAAGCATTTGTTGACTCAGAAAGAACATTCGTTCATTGTACGAAAACAATACAAAGAGCTACGAGTAATTTGTTACCAATTAAAAAAGAAACATCTCTCTGGCGATTGCATGAACGACTGAGAGATCTACTTTATCGGCTCAAAATATAATTGAAAAAAAGCGCAACCACGAGGAGTTGATCAGCGTTTTTTTAATGCTTCTGACATGGGGTTCGATCCAGTATTTTTAGGAAGAGCTGTTATTGTGTCCGTGGTTGATCTCACCAATCCATGTTGACTCGTGAGAAGTTACTTGATTAATGTGCATGAGGTTCTAACTCTCGACAGCGCTTTAATTTCTATTTTGGGATAAAATAATGATTCCTGTCCATCCCAGCAGGAACACCAACATTTATGAGTGCGATCGAAGAGAAGCAGCGATTGGCTGGTCTTCACGAAATTCATTTTGTACATTCTACAAAAAAGGTGTAATGATAGCATTTTGTTAGATGACAAGCAATATGAATGTTTCATAGAACTTACAAGACATTTGTTCTATGTACAAAATCCATGTTTACGAAACGAGTGAAAGCTAGTTTACGAAAATAAATTTTCAGTGTATAGTTTTCTTGATTCCAGGGCCATAAACCCCGGCTCCAGTATTTTCTCCCATTTTCGACCCATCCGTGTAAAATACAATGGAACCTGGACGTAAACTAGGCCCACCAGACTCCCATACATAGCGGCTTGATTGAAAGGAACGTTGTAGTTTGTCTTCGTTGTCATCCAATCTTCTATTGTTTTAACATCTGAGTTTGGCTTGAAATTCTTAAGGATCCTTAAATGTCCAACCAGATCACCATCTAAAATCTTGTTGTATCGTTTGAATTGCAGGGCACTTTTCGCTGCCTGCTGCTTTATAAATTGGTGTAAAGGTAACATGTTAAGAAGGGCATCCAAAGCAACAGATGGTGTACTTTTCATTGCCCCAGTTATTGATACACAGGCAAGTCTCTGCAGTTTACCTAGCTTCGCTTGGGTGGTTACCTCATCAAGTTTAGGCCACCATATAAGCGAAGCATATGTAATTTTCGGACGAACTATTGCAGAATAAATCCAATGGACAGTTTTTGGTCGAAGTCCCCATGTTTTGCCCACTGCTTTACTACATACCCATAAGGCATTTGTACCCTTAGTGATCACCTTGTCAAGATGGGAGTTCCCATTCAGTTTTTTATCCAAAGTAACACCAAGGTATTTAACTTCTTCCGCAAACTGAACTTGAACTCCATTGAGAGTAGGCTGTTTTAAATTTAACTTTCTCCTTTTGGTAAAAGGTACTATAACAGTTTTAGAAGGGTTTAAATTTAAGCCCTCTATTCTACACCATTTGACAGTTATATTGAGAGCAGTTTGTAACCGACTAGATATCGTGTCATCAAACTTACCACGAACTATTATAGCTAAGTCATCAGCAAAGCCAATCACCTCGTACCCTAGCTCTTCTAGTCTTTTAAGCAGTTCATCTACTACTAAGGACCACAATAAGGGCGATAGGACTCCTCCTTGAGGACAGCCCTTAATCGAACTAATAGTTAGTTGCGCACCTCCAAGATCAGCAGAAATTTCTCGGTCTGTTAGCATCGCCATAATCCAGTCTATAAAACAGTTATCCAGGCCCCTTGTTTCCATTGCGGAGCGCATTGAGCTATAGGATGCATTGTCAAATGCTCCTTCAATATCAAGAAATGCTACCAAAGCTACTTCTTTGGCTTGAAGCGATTTCTTGATTTTATTAACTAGCGATTGTAGCGCCGTTATTGTAGATTTTCCAGATTGGTAGGCAAATTGGTTTTTGCTCAAGGGAGACTCTATTAAGCTTGTTGACTTAATAAAGTCGTCCACAATTTTTTCCATTGTCTTTAATAGAACAGAGGAAAGACTAATAGGTCTAAAGGCTTTAGGGGTCGTTTTATCTCTTTTTCCCGCTTTTGGAATAAAGACAACCCGAACCTTTCTCCAAGCTTTTGGTATATAACTCAGAGTAACACTGGCTCTGAATAATTCAGTCAGCAAGGGAGTAAGCAAATCTTTTCCCTGCTGGAGCAGAGCTGGGAAAATTTCATCTCTCTCAGCTGATTTTAATGGTTGAAAAGAACTCAGTGCCCATTCAACACTAGATGGCGTGAAGATTTCACAAGCTTTAAGATAAGCATCTGCTATCCATAAGCGTCCTACTTCATCTAAGTCCTGTGCTTCAGCAAATACAGATGTTGACCCCGGGAAGTGAGCTCTCATCATTACTTCCAAAGTTTCGGTACAATTGACTGTAAAACTACCATCCTCTTTTTTAAGGTTGCCAAGACCATTTGAATGATCTTTTGAAAGAACTTTGTGCAGCCTTGCAGCTGTTGGAGCGTTGTTGATCTCTTCACAGACCCGTCTCCAGTCCTTTCGTTTGGCATGCCTCAATTCTCTGTTGTATTCAGTCAGAGCCTTTTTGTATTGGTCCCAGTCTGAAGTAGCACCTTTGAGGTTGGTAAACAAAGTTAAAGCAGGAGTCATTCCGAATCATTTGCTGTAGTTAATCTACATTCCATAAAAGAACTTAAAATATAACGTCTGCAATGCATTCAAACTGCATTTTGAAAGTGTATCCGAATTTATTGATCACGGTATAGTTTCGTCGCGAATTAGAGATTTGTTGATGGATACGCTAGCGACGGGTGCAGCGAACATTGGACCCAACACATATGATTTGGTGGTTTATGGTCGAAAGAAACATACAACTCCAAGCAGACGAAAATGGATGAGCAGACAATGGATTTTGCTAAAGCACCGGTCCGGGTGTCTAGCAATTAAGTGTTATATTAAAAATGTTTGCTTTCGTAGGAGATATTGCAATGCAGCGGTGGCGGCGCCAGCATATATCGTACTTTGAAGCGCTGCTGGTTTGGAGATGATCTATTAGTTGTGGCTGAATGGTGATTGGATTTCGAGACATTCGTTATGGTTTGTCTAATCTGATTGATGCTCATCGAACCATGCCACATGGTGAAAGATTTATTCGGTCACTCAGCGTTTCACCTTATCACTGAAGATTTCATAGAAAATCTCAAATTAATGGATAAAAAATTCAAGGACCCGCTGTCATATAACCATAAACTTCGTGTTTTCGGCAAAATTGAGAAAGTGTGTTTGCATGCATCACGTTTGAGTGACACACTCATATTTCTGGGGAAATAACTGATCCGTTTCCGGGGTAACTGGTCTCATTTCCCGAATAATTGGGGACCATACAATTTCCGAAACATCATATCTATGATGTAATGGAATTTTACCACTCAATCAATGTGTGTGAGGAAAGCACGTGCGTTCATTACTCTATTTTCCTTTCTGATTTTTATGAGACAAATTTCCTTTTTACAGTTGTGTCCTCGAAAAGTTTCAAATAGTGTGAGACGAGTAATTCCGTTTTTGTTTGATTCACGTTACACAATCGTGACCTCTAGGGCGGTCAAAAAAAAAATCGGAAACAAATTATATCACTCTTGCATCTCTGAGCAGCTCAGTGCAGCCACCAGCGTCTGCTGCTATTACTTTCATTGGGATTTCTCTCCATCATGTCATAGTCTATTTTTTGCAAACCGAAATTCACAGTTTCGGTGCAAATCGAAACCACATCAAATTTGAGCGAAAAATTTACGAAAGAGAGTCAACAACAGAATAAGCAGGAAAAATACTTACACCGATTGTTGATGATCGTAGATGAAGAGTAAGGAAAAAACAGGGAAGAAGCGATAAATAATGAATTTAATTGGATTTCGTTCACGAACACACCACGAGCTGTTCGAACGACTGGACTGACTGGAGGTTGCAATCGGTGCAAGGAAGCGACGCGAAAAAAAATTTCTCCAATTGCGTACTCGCAAAGAGAAGGTGCACGCAACAACTAGACGTCGTCCATCCGTGGAAAGCGCAAGCATCTATGATTTTTAGCAATTTATCCAATGTTGTCTGTTGTACACACATTGTTTCCGACGATGAGACCAAGCAAGACGGAACGGTTTGCTTTAAGGCGACCACTAGCTGGTCCGAGATGTACGTTTTGCCGAATTTTGAGACAATGGGCAATGTACCTCACGTAACTCACATGTGGCTGATTTGTTTCATCAATTCGGTTACATAGATTCGTGATAGAGATAGACCTTACCGAGAAGAAAAGAGAAAGGGTGGTTTGAGGAGTGAAATTAAATAATCTCAAATCCGACTTGAATTCCAAAATAGGTGTGTATGAATTTTGTAAGAACAGTTCACGTATTAAGTAGGTGACACGTAGAATTTCGTGTTATCAGAGGATGGAGGATGTGGACGTGGACAAGAGCGTCCAAATTACGTAATAAGAAAGAATTTTTGGAGGGATATTCCCTTTTAAAGAACTCTTCCATACTTACAGGGTAGGCCCAAATAAGTGACGCATGAAACAAAGACTGTATCTCCCACGAAAAGACAAACAATTCAAATGTTTCTTTGTTAATCTGTTTCTTATATTTTATTGTTTATGTGTACATATTTACATTTCAATTCTATCACGTCGTTCATCAAGAAATACCATAAGGGCGAAGACGCGGTGTTCTGGCCGGATCTGGCGTCGGCCCACTACTCGAAGCGATCGTTGGAGGAGATGGAGCGGCTGAATATCGATGTGGTACCCAAGTGGCGTCGGCCTACACGCATGTTTTTGTTCGCCATGGCGAATGTTCCGGTTAACTGACGGAAGGCCGCTCGCAAGGGCGTAGAATTTTTTTTGAAAGTAAGCTTAAATAATTATCTTCCATGAAATTTATCAAAAGCAATTATCTGTCTTAGCTGTTTTTCTATCACCATCCGAAAAAAGTCCTTTTATTAATGCAAACGTTACAGTCACTATGTTCTTTCCAAGTATCATGTTTGTCCTAAATCAGTTAAGAAACTTCTAAAAAGGCGATTTTAAAAATAAACAAGTTATTGTTATTCATTGTGATGGAAGGTTCGTGTCGAACTCACACCATGAACCTCTCCTATCTTTAAATGTTTGTGATTTCCTGAACCAGCTAGAATTTGTGAAAATTCTTCAAGTTTCACAATTTCAATCGATCAAATGTTCTATTATTCGTACAGAGCAAATTTTCAAAATATAGAGAAGAAACCTAAATTAACAATATGTTAGGTACTGCAATGTTGTTTCTGCAGTCCGAAATCTGATTCTCTTTCTTCACCCGTACCTTCGATATTTTTCTCATTTCAGAGAGCGAGTAATGGCGCTATAACCATAAGCCGTATAGGGCTAGGACTAAAGTTAATGCTTAAGTCTCAACCGTTTGGAAAACAATGGAGCATCACTTAACCTTCTTAGACTCGATGCTCCCAACGACCATATACATACATTTTTGTTCTTGGTGTACAACAGGGCATTCTGTTTAACTATTCTCTCCGACTATTCATTTCTCTTTTCCTTTGATATCTACTGAAAACTACGTGGGTTCCCCGTGTCTTCTTAAGGTAGATACCAAATCTTTCCTATCTCCAACGGTTGCATTGACGTGGCCAAGTGAGCGATCGAGGAGTGTAATTGTGGAGGTTATTGCGTGAAGAAAGGTATCAGTAACTGGTTCCGTTTCATGGTGACATGCAATATCTTCAACGAATTATTCCTCATCGTAGCTCCATCCAAGTGTGCAAACGTCAATGCTAATGCTAATATTTACATTTCGATTCTATCGCCTTTAGCTTTAATTATTGCCCTTAGCCTCTTCGGAAAGGCATTACAAGCGGCACGCACCTGATTTTCGTATGGTAGCTTTGAATGTTTCAATACCCATTGGTTTGAGATCTCGAAAGTGAGCTTCTATGATTCCCCAAATAGAGAAATCCAGAAATTCATCTGGCGAAGAAGCTGGCCATAATTCCTTAGGAATGAAGTCTGGCAAATTCTTGGTGCACCATGTTTGGGTAATCTTTGCTCCATGGGACGGCGCGGAATCCTGTTGAAACACCCATTTGCGGTTACCGAACATCGTTGAAGTATGCTTCTTCAAATGTTTTCAGACCTTTTACGTAGTATGCTGCGTTGATTTTTACACCCTTATCAATGAAAAGCAGTGGTAGACGACCTTCCGCAGAAATCGCTCCCCAAACCATGACCGAAGTATGATTTTGGAAACGTTGAACTGCGCGAATTGAAGAAGGGATATCCTGAATACTCGCTCCATAGACCCTGTCATTTTGAGCGTTGAAACTTTGCTGCAATACGAAACTTTTCTCATCCGAAAACACAATCATGGAATCACCGTGCCGACAAAGTAATTCTCAACAACGAATGACTCTGACTTCTTATTGGCTACCGAAAGTCCATGAATTTTTCTTTTCTTGTACGGCACCAATCTCAAATCCTCTTTGAGTACTGATCTGATAGTTTTCCTGGAGACGTCCATATACAGAGCCAGTTTATATGAAGATCGACAAGGCTTTCAGCGCATTTGCTCACGCATCGCCTTTACAAGCCGTTTGATACGTACACTGCGAGGACGACCTGGTTTTTTCTTTGGATCGATGGTTCCCCTCGTCCTCCATCTTCTCAACGTCCAATCGATTAATGTGCGGCATATTCCTTCCTTCCGGGTCTCGGCCAGTATCTGGTTGGGACACTTTTCCGCCAAATGCAACTGCAAAATTCGTTGTCTTTTGAAATCCATATTTTTCTTAGGCACTTCCTGTCGACGGAATCTAGCGAACACTAGTTTGTTTGCATATTAATCAGTCCCTCTTTAATATGCTGGCAACCAGATGGCTCTTGCGATGGCTAGAAGAATTTCACACTGAAACAAAATACTGCATCACTTATTTGGGCCTACCCTGTTTATATGATTTAACGTGAAACCAGGCAACACATTTATCGGTTTTGGAGTACGGTAGTTTTTTTTTCAGTCAGAGGTTAAAACGTACATCATCAATCTGGGACGTATTCAATACCGTTGTGTTCGTATTGCGTCAGGATGCATGCACTTAGGGATAAGCTGAGTTTTGAAGAGATATGTTGCCGGATCGGTCCCCAGAAATTGGTTTAGAGTGCAGTTATGAACTAAAACATACTCACTTATGCTAGTCCGACGAGCTATTGAGACCAAACCTGCGTCACAATATTTAACCAAGAAACTCGATTGGGTGCTGTTTATTTCCAGTTTCTTGAATGTCCCACACTTTCAAGATCTTGCTCTACTTGGTCTAACCGTCTCACGTTTCTGCTTTTAGTTCCAGCCGGATTCGAAGATTGTTACAACATGTCCCGCCCATTGTACCCTTACAGCCATAGAAACTATTAGGATATTGTGTTCACCATAGATTTGCGCCAGCTCGTGGTTCATTCCTTACTCTACATACTCAACGATGGTCCCAAGCACACGTCTTGTGGAAACTCCACAACGATATATAACAAGTACATTCGGGTACTTCATTCGTTCGGTGCCCTTAAAGATGTTTGGATTGGCAACTGGCGGTGGCAAGTACCCTAGATGGTGCACTGGCGAGCAACCGTTGGCCAGGTAGCTGTTGCTAGCAAGTGGCTGGCTGGACAGCAGTTGCGAGGCAGTCGGTTGACCAAGCCAGTGAAGAAATTATAGCTAGCCGGTTAGGGCACAGACGCGGATCGAAATATATGTGATCCAGTTGGCAGCCCTCTTTATGGTATGAGCAATCGCTAATGTGTGCCGAAAACCCTTAAATAGCAACATTAGCATGATCAGTTCGCATTTAATAGCAGATAATTGATTTCAAATGTGACGCTTGTATTGCTGGTTACTGCATTGTCGCACAATATTAGCAAAGATGTGAATGGGCCATACCACAGTTCCAAAGAAGACTTATCAAACGTGGACCATTGAAAATCCGTCCTACTTCCTAAAAAATCTGTCCTAATTTATCGTTCAAATTTCTTGTCAATTGGCAGCCAGCGGTGGTTAAAATAAGGATTGTATAAAAAATAATCTGGCAACACTTCCCAAGTAACATTGCCAAAGCCATCCAGCTTTATTAAGTTTAATTAAAGTTTTATGAAAGCCATTAGAAATCAATTTGGTTTTATCATGGTACCAAGAGGTGCCATGCCAATAGGTTCCATATTTTAGTCAGGTTTATGACAACATACACAGCTTGTTTACAACGAACTTAAAACCTTGATTTCTCAAATTTCTTTTACACCTATCACAGGTTTTATTTCGAACTTATTTATTATGAACTCTTAAAATGCTGTTCTGAAATGCCGTTTTAGGACTCATTCATATTATCTTATTATGGTCAGTTGAAAAAGCATTTTAAAACCATTTAACCTCCTTCTTCTTCAGCATTTCAAGCTTATTGCTTTCACCATTATTAGCAATTAGTGTTGGTATACAAAACAGTTTTGAATGTAGTTTTATCAACAAAGCCGGGAGGAGTATTATACGGCTGAAATAAAACTAATATTGTTACTTGGGTTATGATGCAATCACACATTCACACGTAACACTACCGGTCTGAGCTAACCTACATTCGGTGCGTTCGTCTGTCAACAACTTGATCAGCTCAAGAACTGTCGGTAAACAGTGATCGTTTTCGAGATGCCAATATCGAAAAGAGTGTTAAAATTCAAGTGGTGGACACGTTGTTTCGTGAGAAGGATGTCTTGATGAACACAATATCGAAATGTTTCAGAATTCATCATGACAGCGTAAAATCAATCATCAACAAGTTCGGGGAACACTACTCGTCCGATGACCTGCCAAGAAGGAGAAGAAAACCAGGTCTAGCTAACCCAGAATTGGATCGGAAGGTAGTCAACCTCATCCTTCCGAACAGATCGATGTCGATTCGTGATGAAAATTACAACAATCATTTGTTCGACGCCTTTCAAAATCTACAAAGCCGCCTAAAAAAAACAAACCAAAAAGTTTTTGGCACTACGTGAATGGCCAACGAACGGAACCCGGACTTCCCTCTACGATGACCAACGGTCTGATTGAAGCCGACTCCATACCGGATATCGCAAATATGTTTCGCTCTCAATTCAGCAACATTTTCACCAGTGAACATCTCAATCTCCAGGATGTAGACGCAGCCACCACTATGACTGACGGCACTCTTGAAGCTGACTTTGTCGTGGATATCGCCAACTTGTTCCGTACGCAGTTCAGCAGTGTCTTCTGTGACGAAATTCTGGATGCCGAGGACCTCGAAGCTACTACTAGCAATGTTCCACGCTTGTCTGTATTTGGCTCTGCACTCCCTATCCAGATGCGGTCCTGGTGGTATTCCTTCAATTGTTCTGAAGCGTTACTTTAACACACTTGCTGTTCCCCTGGCTACGGTCTTCAATTTGTCATTAACTTCCGGTGTGTTTCCTGTATACTGGAAAGAGTCGTTTGTTTTCCCAATGCACAAAAAGGGATGCAAACGGTCTGGCGCCAACTATCGCGGGATTGCTCCACTAAGTGCTGTATCCAAGTTATTCGAACTAATTGTTCTCGGACGGCTTGTCCATGACTATTCACAGACTATTTCTCCCGACCAACACGGTTTTATGCCCAAGTGCTCGACGGCGACCAACCCTACCGTATTTACATCGTTCATTATCCGCGAAATGGGACGCGGTCATCAAGTAGACGCCGTATACACAGATCTCTCTGCGGCATTCGATAAAATGAACCATCAATTGTTGAACTGGCTCCGCTCATATCTAACTGGTAGAACTATGTCTTTGAAGATTTCAGATTATGCCTCGCCTAGCTTTCCAGTAACATCTGACGTTCCTCAAGGCAGCCACCTTGGTCTATTCTTTTTCCTGTTATATATGAACGATGGGAACTTGGTCCACAGATGCCTGAAATTATCCTACGCGGACGACCTAGAGCTGTACTATGTTATAAAATATCCAGAAGACGCCCACTTTCTTCAGCAGAAACTGCAAGTGTTCGACGACTGGTGCCGGATCAACAGAATGTCTTTAAATGTATCCAAATAATCGGCTATCTCCTTTGGCAGAAAACGTGCGATGTACCCTACGACTACATCCTACGAGGAACGCGCTTGAAACGTGAAACAACAGTCAAGGATTTGGGAGTAATGCTTGACTCCAAACTGTCATTTGAGAACCACATTTCCTATATTATTTCCAAGGCTCATCGTAGCTAGGATTCATCTGCAGCTTCTCAAAAAACTTCGAAGACACTATACTGCTCTTTGGTTCGTCCCTATTTTGGAGTACTGAGCTGTCGTTTTGGTCCCCTTTTTACCAAAATGCAGTCCAGAGGATTGAAGCCGTTTAGCGAAGGTTTATAAGCCTTGATTTGCGAAAAGTTATGGCTAGGGCTTTTTTTTTTGCACCGATATTTCAGCATGGTCAATATCGGGTGAAAAAGGGAAATACTCATGTTGGTGCGTCAACTTTGACGCCAGCTGTAGTCCAAAGCACGTGATGGAAACAGTTAAAAAATTTTCCACATTATTTCCTATGTGTTTTTAGACTATGGTGATATTTTTAATATGGTACCTAAATTTTTCACAGAAATACGGATTTTTGAAATTGGTATGTTCGAAAACGACTTATTTCACATATGTTATGAAAACTTCAAATTTATAAACTTTATCAACATAAAATGTTGGTCAAATAAGGTCTATATATTATTGGTTATAATGTTGTCAAATTTCCAGCCAAAAATATTGATAATTGACAAAGTTACAGAAGATTGAATATGGCGTTTTTTGGAAGCAAAATTTTGCTCGGTTTCGAAAGTTTGTTGATCAATCACTAAGGGATTTTAATCGATTAATAGATTATTTTCCACCTGTCAAATTTAAGTAAAATTAAAATTTATTGGCAAATTGGTACACAGCCTAAGACAATATCCATTTGGTTAGGGGTTCTTAAACTTTTCTTTCATAATGCATCAAATAGAAAAGACCAATGGGTTAACGGCTGGCGAAAAATTTGTCCATAATTGTTTAGGGATTAAGTCCGGCAAATTGTTCTTGCACCAGACCTGCGTAACTTTTGCTGGATGTGAAAGGGCAGACTCCTGTTGGAAAACCCATTTGCGGCTTCCAAAAAATGGTTGAAGCATGCCTCATCAAATGTCCTTAGATATATTTGAGGTAGTAATTGGCATTGATTTTAACACCCTTTTCTATGAACAGTAGAAGAAACTGACCTTCCGAGGATATTACTCCCCAAACCATCACGGATGTGTGATTTTGAATTTGTGAAATTGCTCGGACTGAGGAAGGGATCTCCTGGGTCGATTATGCATAGATTCTATTATTCTGAGGATTAAGACTTTGTTGTTGCTCTGAATCTCAATTCTTCTTTAAGGGTTTAGGCTGAAGCATTCTCGACGGCAGCCATTACCTCAAAAATTAGAATTGATATAACTCAGAATCTGTACTAGTTGTTGGATATTTAATGACATCTTTTTTATGCTTACTTGCTCACTGTGATGTATTGTGATTTGATGTTTATTCACTAACCATCGAGATTTATCAATTTGAAATAGCGAGAGAGAGAGAGTGAGAGAGAGAGAGAGAGAGAGAGAGAGAGGGAGAGAGAGAGAGATAAAAGATAGGAAAAAATACACCGAGCAGCAATTCACCTTAAGCACATTTCTGACGGTTTTGCGGGATTCGTTGACATCTTTGGCTATTATGTTCGCTGAACGGACGGCAAGGATTTTGACGAATTTGTTCATTGAAATAGTAAATTAGCTTTCGCTCGTTAAGTAAACATGAATTTTGTATAGAACAAATGTCTCGTTATTGTAGGGTAGTAACCAGGGACCTGGCAACCCTATCCTATTCACTAGCGTTTGACAGTATGCAACATATCACGGGCCTTATTTGAATAAGGCCCGTGACGTTTGTTACTACGGAAAGGAACACCAGCATTGTTTACAAACAATGAATCTTTTGACGTTGGTTGTTAGAGATGTTGGCTACAAGAAAATCGCTGTCCGCCAGGTTTTTTTTAAGGTTTAATGGCGGGACTCTGAAAAGAGTAGAAACCTTTACACCAGGCCTTTGATGATATTGTTGCGTAGATCCTTTCGAATCATTTTGTCAGCCGTACACGGAACATGTCATCCAAGAAGACGATGTTGCAAATGACTCGGAAGGAGCCACGTTTGAGAATTTTGAGTCCTTTTGTTTGATTTTTTTTTCATTGACTATTTGTTATTTTGTTAGTCAATGTCACGTTTACAACTTAAATAATTTGTTTCGTTATTCCTTTTGTCTTTTGTAGTCTAGTCAGTTGGTGTGTCATTTATTCGGTTTGAGATTTTTCCGAAGCAGTTTTCTCGAATCAAAAATAAGAAGTTATAGTATTGTTCTTTGTGTGTTAGACTGATATAACTTAACTCCTTTTGTAGCATTTCACCAGCCATGCAAGGATCATGTCGTCCATAGAGACGCTGTTGACACTGCCTCAAAAGGTGTTACATTCCCCAAGTTTGCTTCTCCTTTCTCTCCATTATGTTCATGTCCACTGTTTTGTATGGTGCCATTTCGTCTTACCTCTTTTGGTTCATTTATTTTTATTTGCCATATATATTTATTTCGTGTGTTCTACATTATTCAATTTTGTTTTTTGCTATCCTTTCATTGTGTCTGTTATATTTGTATGAAACCAATTTCTTAGTCATTTAATATAGTGAGTGGTGAGTCTGAATTATTTGTATTATTTTGCAATTTAGAATAGTTAATTATAAAGTTCTTACCTTGATGACGTGCAAGTGTGTTGTTAGTTTTTACTTACTTATAACCTATGTTATTTCTCATAAGTTTCCGTTCCTTGCGATCGTATTTTATATTGCTTCAATTTCATGAAATGTTCAGGTTCTCTTCAGGTATGGATTGCTCGCGGTCATGGCATAGGGAAGAGATACACGGTAAATCTGGAAAACTCCTTTTATGACTATATTTTGCACATTTTCAAGATTATAGTTGATACGTCAAAAAGTGACTAGTTTTTATACACGTATGAAGAGTACTTTTTACGCCTTTTCAAGTATGTCAACGGCGACAAAAAATGCGTAAAAAGTAGGCACCGATGAGAAAAGAAAATTAACTCTGCCCGTGACTTGATGCTGACGCCATTTTCAAAAAAACATTTATTTTGTAAGCACCGTATTTAAGTTGCGGAATGTATAGTATAGAAAATGAAGGAAATATCCAATACGTTGGATACAGACGTATTCGCGAAGTTGACAGGTAAGTTAAATATTTGCTTTCGTCAGTAATTACAAATGTTTAACACTGTATGAAACAAAACAGGTCTTCCATGCCCTGTGGCCTGATGCCGGATACATTATTAGGGACGAATCATTAAGCTTGGGACCGAGCTTGGAGCCGATGTGCTTGTACTTCCTGAGCAAAAAAATTATATTCATTTTGACTATCCAGCCACTGCTATAAGGTTAAAGTAAATAGTTCCAGAACGTCTGTTAATCAACTCTGTAACAAAATGCGTGGGTAAATTTTTGCGCAAAACCTCTAGATATGTATTTGTAATTTTTTTTTTTTCAATTAATAAACATGACTGTGTAATTTATTTATGTCTTCTTCACTTTCTAATTTGAATTTCGGAATTGAGCCGTTTTCAGCCATACTCGAGCAATATTGATTTTGTGAAATGCGTAAAAAGTATACATCTGTTATGTTCTCAAAAGGAGTAAAAAGTATGCATATTTACTTTCCAAAAGGAGTAAAAAGTATGCATATTTTACTTTTCAAAAGGAGTAAAAAGTATGCATTTTACACTTTTCAAAAGGAGTAAAAAGTATGCACATATTGACGTATATTCAGTTTACTCCAAAGGGAGTAAAAGTAATATACTCCTTTTTGGCGTAGTCCCAGTTTCCCTCGAAAAAGCATACTTTGTAGTCATAATAGCGTAAATTAAGATTACCGTGTAGGTCCTAAGTAACAAATGTATCAATTACACAACTAGAATCATCGTAAACTTCAAAACCAACATCTTTACGACGTTTTACGTTGAAAACCAAGAAAAAAAAAAAGATTACATGATTAATTTGCTATTACGATTTAATTTTTTTTTTAATTTTCAATCCTATTTTTCTCTATTTGGTACAATTGTTACATAGGACCTAATTCAATGTTTGGCTTGAATTATTCTACTACAGTTTTAAATCTTACCAATATTTGTAATTTTCCCCATAAAAACTTTTTTTTTTCATTCAAATAATGAGTAACCATGGCAACGCTATGCCGTAATCCTTGCCGTCTCGAATGAACTAAAACGTCTACAGCAGACGTACAGTTTAAAGAGACGTTAATATAATGAATCACATGGCAACGCTACAAATACCGTGTCGGCTGATGCAAAACATTCGAGCAAAACTTTCATAACGAAATCACAGCGAAGAAAAATGCAGGTTACATTTGTCAACCGGCACAGCCTACTCTAAGTTCGTACCGTATTTGTCATACAAGGAAGGAGCTTTTTGTATGCAAAATACGGTTCGAACGTAATCGAGAACAGGAAATCCAAAAATTATCGGAAACAAAGTTTTATATTCAAAGAAATTTATGGACATGAACACATGATTTTAACTGTGCCAATATGTCCTACTGTTTGCACTACCAAGAAAAAAAATCACTTCAGAGGATTCAAAGGAACAAAGATAACAGATGCAGATGATTTCAAAGATGCTTCAGAACACTTCCGGAGTCTTCAATTGAAAACTCTCGATCCTTGTATTAGCTTTGCATCCGCATTGTGGAAAGTGAAATCACACTGCAGCGTGGAGTTGAATGGGTACACCTATTGACTAACCGCACAATAATCGGTAACAATTCAAAATGTTTTTTATAAACATTGAAGTCAATAATCATACACCCGAAACAGCCACGACGTCACTTTCCATGTTCGTTATGAACTCGAAACAAGCTTCAATTACACACACGGACACAGGAAACCAGATAGTTTAAATCAACCATCAGAATCGTTTTTTCGATTCATAAGAAATCTCATTTAAAATACTTGCAGTCAAAGGTCAACTTTGTTTACGTGAAATTTCGGATGAACCTACACAGGTAAGGTTCCTCCTAGATAGCTTTGTAATATTATTGTGCAACAATGACAACAAGATTTTATGCTTATATTCCGTCAGCCAACTGTGCACACCTAAACAAAATTCGTTTGACATCCATCCCCGGAACTGTCATTTCTGCAATGGGAACACAAGAGGAAAAAAAAACTTCCTCCATTTTCTACAGAGAAAAAATAAAAATTCCTTGGGATTGAGTTTCCTTAATTTTGTTGTTTTCAGTTGCTTCCCTACGCCTTCGACTTCTATTATTTGAACACAAACTGATAGGTTATCTTTTCAATCTTACTTACATCAACAGAGTTATCGGTGAAATCATCCGATTCCGATAGTTTCTGTGCTGGTTTCTCTGACATGTTTTCCGGAATCCAGACACCGTCACTACCGTTCCTGGGCAAATCAATCCTAGGCTGGAACTCCCGTTCCCAATCCACGGCACTGCACTCGCGTAATCCTGATGCGATTTTCGTGCAGATTTTTGATTTATCAGCTCACTTTTCGACAAAAGTAGTTATTAAACTGCTGAAATTTCTCCTTTCTATTCCGGAGTACCACCTCCGAACAGAGTGCACATTCACTCACACGGGAGCTCTTCTTATTTTTTCGCTTACTTTTTCACCGTATTTCTCGCAAGGCGATGTGTCCAAAAATGTTTAGTTCCGAATAGTCGCACCTTTTTTCCACCCCACCGACAACAAACTCCGACTGCTGATCCAAAAAAGTGAAATGACTCGCGCACTAATAAGAAAAAATAACTTTTGCCTTTTCGTTGGCTATTTTGCTAAATCGAATCGTAGATCGGTAACACCTCGTTGATGTTTCGAAGAAAACTGACAGATATGTTGTGGTTGTTGGTTGACGCGTTGACGGTTCGTGTTGACGTTTTCAGCTCATTGCCCCACCCTGTACGTACTACGCACCCCCTCGACGCAACCCTTTTGTGTATAGATACTCGTGTAATAGATAGGCGGACCTCACACCATGTAAAAAAAAACCATAATAAAAAAGTCATATTACTGAACGAACATTCAGATGCTGAAATTACCCGAATGAACACCATAATTCAATCTATTATAGATATTACAAAAAAAAAAGCAAAGTTCAAATATGGATGATTTATTCTATTTTATTTGTATGATCTTAGTGATCATTCCAGCTACGCCTCAAATGTATGTAGCTCCAAAACATAACCATACAATCATTGAGAACATTTATTTATCTCTGGTGAACATATATGGGTTTTTATTGTAGACGTTTTTCGCGAAAAAACATTGTTTTTACCGTTCTTACACCAGAAGAAGGGAACAAAGATCGCTTCGAAACTTTAATGGCCTAACCACAATGATAGCGGCAACGGAAAACGGCAAAGCCCGATCCGAGTAAGCCTGCTTGTCGGAAAGAAACCAGGCTAAATCCAAGCTGATTCTAATTGGACATATCGAAGTCATTTGCAACAACTGTCAAACTTGCGTTTTTCCGTTCCGTTTCCGTTATCATTGTGTTTGGGCGGTAATTTTTATCCGAGGTCCGGAGGGACGAGTGTCACATACCATTCGACTCAGTTAGACGAACTGAGCGCATACCGCACAGTGTAACGCGACGCTGTATGCGTTTTAGCGGGAATGATGCCCATTGGCATCACAATAAAAGAGGATACAGAGTGCTTCGAGCAAATGGGCACAAGAAGCATTCGCAAGACCACCAGAGTTACATCGATGGCCAGGTGGCAGAGTGAGTGGAATAATTCCACCAAAGGTCGGTGGACCCACCGACTAATTACGGAAATATCTGGATGGGTCGAACGGCGTTATGGGGAAGTAATCGTCACTCAGCCAAATAATCTTAAGAATCTCATAAGGTTCAACTAATGAACGATGCTTTTGAATTTCATAAGGTTGACTTATGAACAGATTTTGTTTCACACGACGTTGTTCTTGTACGCCTTTAAGCATACCTGTTTACAAGTGTTGATATACCTACACTAGTGGACAAGTCACCGGACGTTCCCCCCCACGTTCAAGGTTCGAATCCCGGTTGCTGAATATTTTTATTTTTACAACATCATTATATTTCATAAGGTAAAGTTATGAAACTCATACCGAATTCTTATAGCAAATAATCATACCCAACAAACATCGGTGTTGAATTAGAGCTTGTTCAAACAAATTTGAAGAAGCTATTCAGCTATTCTAGAAGAAACAGCTGAATAGCTTCTCCAAATTTGCTAGAACAAGCTCTAATTCAACACCGATGTTTGTTGGGTAATGCAATCTTATGAATATCGAAAGTTTAATTCGCTGAGTGTTCCACTTGTCACATATACTGTCAGGCCGTGGCTGCTTCAGACAGTATCTGCAAAAGTACGGGCACACCAAGACCTCGCGGAAGCGGACAAAACTGCAGAACATGTGTTCTTCGTTTGCCCTCGCTTCAACGACGCGAGGAACGGCATGATGGCCGTGTGCGGTTGGGACACGACTCCGGACAATCTTGTCCAGAGAATGTTCCAAGAACAGGACACTTGGGACGCGGTGAAATCGGCGGCCTCCCAGATTGTCTTAGAGCTACAGGACAAGTGGCGAAATGACCAGCGACAGGCCAGAGGGATCAACTAACTACTAAAGCCCTAAGAGCACCCGTACCGGTGCGCGACTAAACTATATTTGATCGCCCTCACCATCACTTCAAACCGTATCGGGCGCAACTAAAAGCGCTAGCAAAATTGTGGCGCTCAAATTTAGCAACGCGATAGTGGCGCGAGAGAGGGTTGCTATTCGACTGCCAATTGTCAAAATTTTTCGATTGGTTTGTTGTTTATTTTTGTTGACGCAATCAGGATTAGGGGCAAGATTTGAATTTGATTTGAAGAAAATTATTACTTTATCAATTTTAAGTCAATTTGGTTTAATAATAAGAATTTTATCAATAGGGTCGTGCGATGACTTTTTCATTTCTCCTGGATAGGTTTTTGGTTGGCATGAAAGAGAACCATTAGCCACAATGGCCGCTCTGGCAACCTCTGGGGTGTCCCGGGGGGAACCTGTAGGAGATGTTTTGCGCCAAACCACGTGGTGAAACGTTTTTTTTTCGGTTTTGTTTTTTTGCCTTTATGAGACTTTCGGTAGACCTGAAAAGAATCATTAGCCACATTGGCCTCTTTCAGAACCTCTGAGGTGCCCCGGGGGAAGCTGTAGGAGAGGACATTTGTGTTTTTGCACCAAACCACGTCGTGCGACAGCTCTTTCTTTTTTTTTATTTCACCTGGAGAGTGCTACCGTAGGCACGAAAAGAATAATTTACCACAATGGCTAACCCGGAAACCTCTGGGGTGATTTGGTGAAACTTATAGGAAAGGACATTTATATTTTTGTACCAAACCCCAGTGGTTCCCAGAGAGACCACTGTAACCAATGGTTCTTTTCATGCCAACCCAACGTCTCTCCGAGAGAAATCACGAAGAGATAGCCATCGCAATTGACTATGTTTATGACGATCACCGAATCTGTCAAACTGATGATGGAGCACTAGTTTAGCAGCGACCAATACAGAACACGGTAACAAAATATAGCAGCGACCGGTGTGAGATTGAGTGACTAAACTAAAATGACAGCTCGATGCGCTAGTATTTTAGTCGCCCAGATACGGATGCTCTAAGTAGTTAGACATAAGCGGGTGCTTAACGCACAATAGCCCCCTCCCCTAATACTGAAAGGTGGGGACCAAGGCTAGAGGCACGGGTGGGTTTTTAGTGGGTCGAGGAGTTGGCACCCTCATCCCCACACCCTAAGTTCTTCAGGTGTCTGTATGCAGATTTTCCATCCCGTTAAAAAGACGAACTTAGCACATGTATGTGTGTATGCGTTACAAATAATGTCACCTCTGTTTCTCAGCGTTTTGAAATCGATCTAAGTTCTGTTGGCGGCAAATGAAAGCTACAACGTTCCCATAGAACGCAATTAGTTGTTTTATTCATTCGGAGACTTCGTAACGAAGATATTAATGAAACAATATTTTGCGGCGTAGATAAATCGTAATCAAACAGTTTAGTTTCTGATAACGTACTGAGCTATTTATGTATCGATTATAGTTCTGTTGGCGTCAATTTAAGATTACAACATCCTAAAAAAAACTTGTCAAAATTTCATAATGATTGGATATTTCCTCATGGAGATATGACAAAAACAATACCACAGACAAACAGACGTAACACTAAGAACAAATAGTCTTACAATACATCGTCATAGAGGAGAAGGGGGTTGGTTTGGGTTGAATTTAAATTTAGATACGCTAAAACACTAGCGCTATCTGACGGCCACTCTGCCCATTTCAGTGACAATCATGTTTGACTGGCTTGCCTGCCGCAACAGCTGCCAACGAACGCACCCATGAAACACACGCACACTACTTCAGGCTCGCTTGACTGCCAATCGTTTGTTTTGAAGCAAGCGAAGCAGGTTCGTAGAAAAGTGAAAATTAGTGGACGCTTGCTCCTCAGTTATATCCTCAGTCAATTCATGATTGAACGGACTGGCAAGGAACTCGATGTCTTGGAATTCAATTTCCGTTTCGTGGGATGGTTCACCAGGAATCTCAGGAATAATGTGCGTAGCAGCAGGTTGCGACGGGATGGCATTGCCACGTAACCTAAACAATGATTCTATGTTCATAATAGATAACAACTAAATTACTTTTTAGCTTACCCTTTCTCAGGCTTGTAACAGTTTTTATAAGCTGTCGAGTTGAAATGGTCGGAACATAGTTTCCGCTCTTCGACCGCATTTTGTCCGCCTCTATCAAACTCCATCAGAAGCTCCCTTGACTGGCAAAATTTTACCCACTGCGCACATCTACTTGATGTCAAAATTAAATTCTATGTAATAGTAATATTAATCTCAATAAATTTTATACCTTTCCACGTCACGGGGAAACTAAAGAAGCATTTTCCGCACTTCTTACCTTCCCGATTAGAGCAAAATAAAAATTCACATTTACGTCCCATGTTTTGACGAAAAAAAAAAACAAAACATTTCCGAACATACTCACACTTGCAAGCGATGCTAGTGCAAGGAAATCACTCAACAGGGAAATGTCATAATTGTCGATGCGAACGCTGTGAGTGGTGGCTTGGCCCTATGGGGTGCGACACATCTAAATCTAGATTCAAGATGATCGAAAAATCCCACGCTAGCGAATCAATCTTTGAAAAATCTTGTTTCACCTTGTGAATCTTAATCCATCTACTTGAATCGTGCTGCATCTTTTTGCAGTAAATCTTTAAAATCTTCATCAAAATCTTTAAAATCTTCTTTCTATCTACTTAGCGTGCACACATCGCACTATAAGCATAACAAAAAAAATCCTGCATCTGAGATAGAGTCGCACCCCTGGCTTGGCCAACTATTTGTATTCGTCAATTGAGTGTTGTGTGTGATTGCCTTGGGTAAAGGGATGGGGGGTTGGGTGGGGGTCTGGTTTAGTGAAGATGCCTAAGGAAGGTTGGTTGGTTGGGAGCATTATATTTTGAAGCTAACCTAGCTTCTTGAAATGGTGTGGCGGGATTATGTGTTGGTGGGTGATTGCATAATTGGGTGGTAGGGACAGTGGTTGGTGGAACCTTCGTCATTCCGCATCGAACGCTGAAGTGCTTCGGTCGTGTTTACTTTCGCACTCCGCAACACGTTTTTTTTTTCAACCCGCAATAAACCACGCGGTAGTTGATTCTATTGGAAAAATTAGTGGATTGTTTCAACCGCCGAGATCCAGCCGAGCGTTCCTTAAGGGAAGCAAACATTCCCGGCCGAGTCCGACGGATGTTCTGTTTATCGACCAGCTGATACCCTCGTCAATCACTCGAGGAAAAAAGGGAAAACACCAGCAGCATTATCGCAGCAGTGGCGGTCATCGCCCCGTCTATAGCCGGCCAGCAACCGGTGCTTTGTCTACAGCATGGAGCCAACTAGGCAAAGACAATAGCCTACACAACAGCAGCGTAAAGGGCAAGTAGCACATTTTCGTTATTGTTCCCCCATCTGCCAGTGTTTTGTGTATCTCTCTCCCATATAGTAAATCGTTCTGCATAGGGTGGTCCAAAAAAATCATCGGATTTTTATTTATTTATTTAATTTTTTTTTGTCCGCTGAATTTGTTTTTGCATGGATGATTCTACGGGGGGTGACTTGCCTCCCAGAGATGTTTTTCGGGCGCGCTGTTATCAGCCGTCTTCTGCCTCTCCTTGGGTTGTCTACTTTCGGCAGAAAGTGAAAGCCCTAGACTTTTTGGGCATAAAAGAAATTTGACGCGTCGTTATCCGGGGACCGAATTTCATCAGGTCAACCGAAACAAACTGCGTGTTACTGCACCTACGTATAAAATTGCAAATGAAATTGCTAGTGACGAAGGTTATAATGTCGAGTACTACGTCTACATCCCATCTCGAGATGTGGAGATAGATGGTGTGGTTTCTACAGCGAGCCTGACGTGTGAAGACGTTATGGAAGGTAAGGGGCGACTTCCAAATTCTGCTTCGTCTACCATTGAAATTCTGGAATGCAAACAATTGCATGCAGGATCAATGGTAGATGGAAAAAAGACGTGTTCACCGTCGGACTCGCTACAAGTGACCTTCGCCGGATCAATTCTCCCAAAATTTGTTGAAATTGATAAAGTTTTTTTTCCCAGTGCGCCTTTTTGTACCAAGGGTATTTAATTGTACCAAGTGCAAACAGTTGGGTCATACGGCTACTTTTTGCGACAACAAGCCCCGTTGTGGCAAATGCGGCCAAAAGAATCTAGAGGATGCTTGCCAACAGGAAGCAACAAAGTGTGCTTACTGTGACAAAGAGCCTCTCCACGATTTGCAGAACTGCCCCGTGTACAAGAAGCGCACTGGTAACGTGAGACGTTCCATACAAGAACGCTCCAAGCAGACTTATGCAGAAATGTTAAAGTCGCAAAACGGAGCGTCTGCATCGTCTGTATCAGCCGCTCAAAATGAAAATCCCTTTTTGATTTTGTCTTCCGATGAACTGGACTCTGACGGAGCCGATGAGAGTGGATTTCCGGAGGTACACGCCCCCGGTAAAAGAAAGCCTACTAGTTCTCCGGGTGTGCGCCGGAAACAAATAAAACGTACTTTCAAAAGCTTACAAAAAATTGGAGGTACCGGGGGTCAATTAAAAAAACCGAATAAACCGGTAATAAAAGGTGTCCACGATGAAATTGCCACACTATGAAATTGCTCTTACTTTTTAACCGTTGGGTAGAATTTAATGAAAAATTGGGTGGATTTAGTTCATAGTGCATTATTTACATCCTGCAAGTTTAAAAGTCCTGTGATCAAAACTCGCGAAATGGAGTCGAAAGAACAGCTCGTGCGTGATAAAATCTTGCGCATTCATCACGAGAACAAGGATCTCTCGCATCGTTCCATCGCTAAAACGTTGAGAATCGCGAATTCCACGGTGTCGCGAGTGATTAAGCGGTTCGAGGAACGGTTGACCACCGATCGGAAGCCCAGAAGTGAAGGAAAAAGTATTCCGTACAACACCAAAAATCACAACCGCGTAGTTGGGGCCTTCAACCGAAATCCGAACGCCTCCGTTCGGGATGTGGCTAAGAAGCTGCACCTAAGCCGAAGTTTTGTCCAGAAGGCCAAAACTAAGGCTGGGCTTCGAACGTTCAAGGTACAAAAGGCCCCTAATCGCGACGAGAAGCAGAACAAGTCCGCCAAAACCCGTGCCAGGAAGTTGTACCTCAACATGCTGACGAAAGTTGAATGCTGCATCATGGACGACGAAACATATGTGAAGGCCGACTTCAAACAGATCCCCGGCAACCTGTTTTTCACGGCCAAGGATAAGTTCAGCGTTCCGGAGCATGTCCGCACTCAGAAGATGTCCAAATTTGCGAAGAAATTCCTGGTTTGGCAAGCCATCTGCACGTGCGGGAAGCGGAGTGCACCTTTCGTGACCCAGGATACGATGAACGGACAGGTGTGTGTGTGTGTGTGTGTGTGTGTGTGTGTGTGTGTGTGTGTGTGTGTGTGTGTGTGTGTCCAATCTAACACCCATCGGCCGGCAATGGTATTATGGAAGAAATCTGTTTACAACAATCATCCAAGTGACCATTGGAAGCAGCTTTAATCCGGGAGCTAGAAAGTGATAGCTCTACTGCAGATCCAGCAACCCATTTCAGAATGTCTGGAGAGTCACGCCCATTCCGAGGTTACTTTCACATACAATAAGCCCCGCATGTAAACATTACCGATATCATTTGGATAAGGGCACTGTAACACACTTCCAGATTTGGAAATTTTGAATTTCCAAACCAGGCACGTATTTAGTATTATTTGAAAATAAGATTATTGTTATATAGTTATAGTCAGATACATCTCACCCATGTCCGCCTCCTGAACACGATGAACGGACAGGTGTACATAAAAGAGTGCCTCCAGAAGCGGCTGCTTCCTCTCCTGAAGGCCCACAACGTCCCAACAATCTTCTGGCCGGATTTGGCCTCATGCCACTACTCCAAGGACGTGCTGAAGTGGTATGCGGACAATAAGGTCAATTTCGTGCCGAAAATGTTCAACCCTCCCAACACTCCGGAGCTCCGCCCCATCGAGAAGTACTGGGCGATTATGAAGCAGCACCTTCTTAAACGACCTAAGGTAGTGAAGACAGTCGAGGAACTGAAGAAAGTATGGGTTTACATGCAAAAAACGGTTGATTCACAGGTTGTGCAGAATCTTATGGCCGGGGTTAAGGCCAAGGTGCGGGCATTTGCGTATGGACTGTAAATAAAATACGAGTAAAATGGTAAAATAAAGTTTAATAGTTATTTCTCAATCCCTGAAAATTTGATGGCAATCGGATGAAAACTCGAATTTTGCGAATCAATTTTGTGTGTGGCAATTTCATCGTGGACACCCTTTAGCTGATGCATCCGTTCCTAGCTTTAGCTATACCAACCCGCCGCTACCTAATAACAGTAACCGTAAGACGTTGCCAAAACTAAAAGCTACGTCTTCTCGCAATTCTAAGAATATCCCGTCCAAGCGAGGTAAGATAAATTTTAGGGACATTGTGGATAACATTTTAAATGCTCTTGGCCTTTCGGATGCTTCACCGCTCCGAGGAATTATTGACCTGCTTATTCCTATAGTTGGAAACTACTTCAAGCAATTGACTGTATCATGGCCCCTCATTGGTGAATTCATATCTTTCGATGAATAATTCGTCGAGTGAGGATCAAGATATGATCACCGTATTACAATGGAACTGTCGCAGTCTAGTACCTAAATTAGACTCGTTCAAGTATTTGATTCACAATTCTGATTGTGATATATTTGCTCTCTGTGAAACATGGCTTTCATCCGAAGATGAATTAAACTTCCACGATTTTAACATTATTCGCCTGGACCGAGATGATTCATATGGTGGCGTACTTCTGGGGATCAAAAAATGCTACCCCTTCTATAAAATCTCACTCCCAATAATCTCAGGCATTGAAATCGTCGCTTGCCAAATAAATGTAAAGAATAAAGATCTTTGCATAGCTTCCGTCCTCCCTTAGCTCAGTCGGTAAAGGCGCAGCTACAAAGTAACACCATGCTGGAGGTGGCTGGGTTCGATTCCCGGTATGGTCTAGGAATTTTTCGTTAAGGAAAATTTCTCGACTCCCTGGGCATAGGGTATGATTGTACTTGCCACACAATCATACTAATGCAAAAATGGTACCTGGCATCGAAAGCTCTCAATTAATAACTGTAGAAGTGCATTGAGATCACTAAGTTGAGGGCAAGCAATAAGCTAATTGTGAAAGCAATAAGCTTGAAATGCTAAAGAAGAAGAAGCATAGCTTCCGTCTATGTCCCTCCGAGGGCATCAATAAACCGCCGTCATATTTGGAGTTCAATTACATTACTTCCATCGCCAGTTCTTATTCTGGGCGATCTGAACTCCCACGGTACTGCTTGGGGCGAACAATACGATGACAACAGAGCGGGTATTTTCTATGACTTATGCGACGATTTCAACTTGACCATCTTGAACACTGGGGTAGCGACACGAATAGCAAAACCTCCTGCCAGGGAGAGTCGACTTGACATATCTTTGTGCTCTAACTCACTATCATTAGATTGTTTGTGGAAGGTAATCAATGGTCCCCATGGTAGTGATCACTTACCAATTATTATCTCAATCACAAATAGTTTTCACAAAACAGACCAGTCAATCCATGTTCCTTATGACCTCACGAGGCATATTGATTGGCAACATTTTGCATCGGCGGTAACCCTTGGTATTGATTCTACCGATCCTCTTCCACCATTAGAAGAGTATCGTTTCCTTTCCGACCTGATGTACAAAAGTGCATTAGAAGCTCAGAAACGACGTGTTCCAAGTGCATCCCTCAAAAGAAGACCCGCCACCCCTGGATGGGATGATGAATGCACTAAGTTGTATCTTGAGAAATCCGATGCGTTTAAAGATTATCGTAGACATGAAACATGTGAGCTTTTTGATTTGAAAAAAAAAGCTTAAAAACTTACTCAAAGCAAAGAAACGCAATTACTGGCGTTCGTTTGTAGAGGGACTATCTAGAGAAACCACTATGACAACGCTTTGGAGAAAGGCTCGCTACATGCGAAACCGCTCATCCTCCAATGAGAGTGAAGAATACTTCATGCAGTGGATATTCGACTTCGCTAAAAAGGTTTGTCCAGACTCTGTCCCAACACAATCGAATTTACTGGATACTACTCGAAATAATGGTTCTCTGGACGAACCATTCACAATGTTGGAATTTTAAATGGAACTTCTTTCATCGAACAACTCTGCTCCGGGAAGCGATAAGATTAAATTCAACCTTCTAAAAAATCTCCCCGATATCGCTTAAAGACGATTACAGGGTGCGGCAGAAAATAATGCGAAAATATTCAAACTTGAGTATTGGGTTAATTCGTGTAGCTAGTGACTAATTTCTGTCGAAAGTGTATTTGTTTATGTTTACTTTCAAGTGCTGCATCCAAACATTCTATTTGTTTTATTGCAAATTCGTCAAAATATTCGCGAAAGAAGTGATCACCAGTTTGTAGCTCGCCCAGAAGAAGCCGAAAGAGATTAGCAAGGTGGTAGGGTGCCATTTGGCAACAGTTTACCGCATAAAAAAGTGCAGGATGGTCTTAAGCAGTGGAAGCCGGGAAGTGGACGTCCGCGCTTTGCACGCACGCCGAACGTGATCAAATCGGTCCGTGCTCGCAACCTGGTGAGTTCTATAAGAAAACTTGCAAAGGAAGCTAATATTTCGGAGAAATCCATGCGGAGAATCATCAAAGAAGTCCTGCATGCATCTTCCAGAGCCAGAGTGAAACGACACTTGATTACGGACCGGGCCAAGGAACTACGAGTGACTCGTTTCAAAAGATTGCTTTCCTTGTTGAAGAAGGAAAAAATGATAATCCTGTTCTCCGACGAAAAGCTTTTCAGCATCGATGCTATGGCCAACAGCCGCACGGACCATCATTTCACCGCAGAAAATGGAGAACGCTCCGGAAAAAGTGAAATTCAAATTTCAAACCAAACATCCGGCTGGTGTCATGATGTTTGGCTTGGTGGCGTCCAACGGTTTGAAAATGCCGCCTGTTTTCATTGATGCTGGAGTTAAAATCAACACCGAAGTGTATATCGGTATTTTAAAGGACCAAGTGCTTCCCTGGGTTACGGCCAACTTTTCCGAGGACCAAAACGTTGTCCTACAGCAGGATGGAGCGCCGTGTCACACGTCCAATCGAACCCAACAATGGTTGAACGATAACATGAAGTTTTGGCCGAAGGATTTGTGGCCCCCTAGCAGTCCAGATCTTAATCCGTTGGATTATTCGATTTGGGCATATGTTGAAGCACGAGCCTGCAAAACATCACACCCTAGTATGAAAACCCTGAAGTCAACCATAACACGCACATGGCAGTCAATGTCGGAGGACTACGTTCGAAAGGCATGCTCTGGCTTCCGGCGTCGGCTCGAGGATGTTATTGATAAAAATAGAGGATACATTGAATAAATTTGTTTAAAAGGACTTTATAAAGATAACTGCACTCGAAAATGTTGATATTATTGCTTGAATTAGTTGAAAATGGGATTTGAAAGAAATAGAACAAATTTTCGCATTATTTTCTGCCGCACCCTGTACTTAACCTGTATAACACTCTCATGGAATTAAACATAGTTCCACCCGCATGGAGGCAGGTTAAAGTAATAGCTATTGAAAAGCCTGGGAAACCAGCGTCTGATTACAATTCATACCGTCCGATCTCTATGCTATCATGTTTAAGGAAATTGTTAGAAAAAATGATCCTATCAACACTTGACCGTTGGGTTGAATCAAACAACCTGCTATCAAATACGCAATTTGATTTCAGAAAGAGCAAAGGAACAAACGATTGTTTAGCGTTGCTTTCATCTGATATACAACTGGCCTTTGCACACAAGGAGCAATTGGCTTCAGTATTTCTGGATATTAAGGGCGCATTTGATTCAGTTTCCATAGATATACTGGCAGATAGTCTGCACAGTAGTGGTTTACCAGGAATTTTAAATAACTTTTTGTATAATTTACTGTCAGAAAAACAAATGACCTTCAATCTAGGCCAACTGACAACTTCCAGAATTAGCTACATGGGCCTACCCCAAGGCTCATGTTTAAGTCCCTTGCTTTATAATTTTTTATGTTAAAGATATTGATAACTGCTTGGAAAATAGATGCACGCTAAGACAACTTGCAGACGATGCTGTGATCTCCTTTAGAGGTTCACGTGCGGAAATCTTGCAAAGACCATTGAAAAATTCCCTAGATAATCGGTCCATTTGGGCCAGAAATTTGGGGATCGAGTTTTCACCGCATAAAACCAAATTGGTAGTGTTTACTAGAAAGCGGTTCCCTGCCCAACTGTGTCTCAAGCTATTGGGAAGAGACATTAACCAATCTTTGACCTTCAAATACCTTGGAGTCATGTTTGATTCAAAATGCACTTGGAGTACTCACATTGCGTATTTAAAACAGAAATGTCAACAAAGGATCAATTTTCTAAGATCAATTTTCGGGACATGGTGGGGTGCTCACCCGGAAGACCTCATTAAACTCTATAAAACAACTATTCTTTTAGTTCTCGAATATGGCTCTTTTTGCTTCCTCTCGGCAAGAAACAGCCACCTCATCAAATTGGAACGCATTCAATATCGTTGCCTACTTATTGCCCTTGGTTGTATGCACTCAACGCATAATATGAGCCTGGAGGTTCTGGCAGGAGTAAAACCCTTACAGTACCGCTTCTGGGAGCTCTCATCTAGAGTGTGGAATCAGTAACAACCTTGTGATTGAAAACTTCGAAGAAATGCTCGAATTGAGTACCCACGAATCTATATTAACTATATGTCATCCGATATTAGTCTTCCATGTTATAACTCTCCTAGTGTACGCTTTCATTATCACAGTTCCTCAATTGCTTATGATCTCTCCATGAAACAGGCTATTCAAGGAGTTCCAGATCAACTTCGACCTATTTTAATTCCCCATATATTCATCAAAAAGTACCAACATGTCAATTGCAATAGAAGAATTTTCACTGATGGGTCGCGCATTGATGGATTCACTGGTTTCGGTGTTTACAATAAATACTCATTTGCCTTCCCGAAACTTCAGGAACCTTGTTCCGTATATGTTGCTGAGCTGTTTCCGACATGCCCATAGACCATTATTTCATCTTCTCGGATAGTCTCAGTTCTATTGAGGCCCTCCGGTCGATGAAAACAGTGTGGCACTCATCTTACTTTCTTTCAAAAATAAGGGAGCAGATGTGTGCGTTGGTCGAAAGATCATTTAAAATAACCTTTGCATGGGTCCCCTCCATTGCTCAATTCCAGGCAATGAGAAGGCGGACTCTCTTGTAAAGGTGGGCGCAAAAGAAGGCGAGATTTTTGAAAGAAGAATTTCACATGATGAATTTTCCCCATTATTACGTCAGAGTTCTCTTCAAAGTTGGCAAAACGCTTGGACAAGTAATTCTCTTGGGCGGTGGTTACATTCTATTATTCCAAATGTTTCGTCGAGATCGTGGTTCAAAGGTCTGGATGTAAATCGCTGTTTCATTCGTGTGATGTAAAGACTTATGTCCAACCACTACTCGCTAGACGCACATCTCTACAGAATTAACCTCGTCGATAGCAACATATGTAGGTGCGGAACCGGTTGTGATGACATCGCTCACGCAGTTTGGCATTGCACGGATGCCTCCAGAGCACGACTGTTAAATACCCTAGTGGCCCGAGGTAGACAACCCTTCCGCAAAGTAAGAAATGTTTTGGGAATGCGTGATCTTCCCTACATGCAAGCGATTTACGAATTCCTTTGTTTGTCTGATCTAAGAGTGTAATGTCATCACCCCCTCCCTTTCACTCTAGTAAATTCTCTGCCATTGTGTCCCAGTTATATAATCCTTTTGTTTCCGTGCTACTTGTACCTGTCCAGCAAGCTGTGGTCACCCATCTGCAGCTTAGTTCCTGTAAGGGACTACAGGGACCGAGTATTTGATAGATGTCGCAACCATGAGCAGCAACAAATACCTGAAATAAGTTACCTGCCTAGCCCCTTCCAAACAATAATGTGACCCATTATCCTCGAGCTGGCCACGAGTAATTGGTACCCCACTTTACTAAAATCGAAAAACTAAACTGTTAACTACAATATTGAATATAGGCTCCGCAAAGTGTTACACACGCCTGAGCCTAATAAATAAACGAACTGATTATAATAATAATTCTTTCGGGACACTGTACAACCAGGCCTAGCGAGCGGAATGCTCTTTAATAATTGATGATGATGATGATGATACCATCTATTGCAGTGAGGTAACTTTCCATAGCAGTGGAATAAGCTGAAAAACTATTTGATCAGGATTCTATTGTTGTTTGTGATCATCAAGCTTCTGTACGAAGGGCCAAACATGTTTGAGCGAGCCCGTAAGCAGAGGAACTTACGCTAAACCCGCGAATATGGGGAAGAGACTCTCCATCCAGAAGCAAGTTCACACTCACAGCACTAGAATCGAGCCCTCGATTGACAGAATAAACAGAATAGATGGGGTCGAAGAGCTCACCCTTGTTCCGCGAATTGTTTACAATAGAGAGGAGGCAGTCCCATGCTCCCTATACAAATCGTTTCACTTGGGTGCCCTGGTGGTTATTTAATATTTAGTATGTATTGTTGTGGTTATTTGATTGCTTACCTTGTGTTAGAAAATTTGGCTGAAAGTAAAATTGGTTAGGGTTATATACCGTTCTTTACTTATTGCCTTATTTGATGTAGTGTCCAGGTTGTCTTCATGGTGTGTCATATGGTATTGCTCGCGGGCATGGGATAGGGAACAGAGAAGGAGAAAGGAGAGAAAGCATTAGTAATTGGTAACATGCTATGCGCATGTAAGATTTTCATGGTAATATTCTCACAACGGCCGTTCAGAATGGTTCGACGGATGCATATGAAAGATCATTCCCGATTAATTCCCACTCGTTCACTCAATTCCACCACGTTTAGTTATAGAAGACACGACACATTTTACTACGTGCTACATGTTGGAATATCAGAGCAATGATCCCCCATCGCATCTTCAAGTGATCATTACAGGCTGTCCATTTGGGTCAGGCACTTTTGAACGTTGATGTGGCAGCCTATACACACATTAAATCTGCCGCAACTAACTCGGCAGAACGCTCCCCTACCCCTTTCTGAACCAGAGGGCAGGGCGGAATGCTCCTTAATAATTAGCCACAAACCGATTGTCATTAGATTGTCAAAGTGATAGCACCACTTCACTGCGAGATTAGCTCCTTAACTTATAACCGTACCGAACTAAACTTGTTGCGACGATGATCAATCCATCCTTTGATGATCGTACCCATGCTCTTACGGTGACCACATGTGCGCTCTCGGATTTTGCGCTTCTCGTAGCAATAGCTTGCCATTTGAGCAGAAGAGTTCCTATACTATCTGTTTTCGAACATACCCTGTGTTCCGGCATCGACGCTCCCCTCGTACGAGCACCAAATATTTTCAGTGGTGTTCACTTCTGGTAGATTTTTATTTTTCAATGAGAGAGAAACCGCGGCAAGCATATCATATTATTTTTTTAGTTGGATTTAATCCTCATACAAGAATAAACGTTTTTGTTTTGCTTAAGAAACGACAACGAAAATCGTGCAAAACCTCTCGCAACTGTCGAGTGTACCTCCCGGTGTAAATCAGGTGTCGAATTGTTCACCCCAATTGAACGTTCGACTACCCGCTATCACCATCCAACCACAAAACATGTCAGTGTTTTCTTTGGTGCATGAGTTCATGGCACAATACCCAGTAACACAAGCTACATCGCAGTCACTGGGAAGACTGGTTACAACGTCCGACGAAATCATCCAGCAGTTGGATGCACTGGGAGAGGAGTATACCAGCAGCGATCCATGGCAGATTCATGTTATGCTGGAAAAGATGAACAAGGAGACGAGAACAAGCTGGTCTCAGGAAGTCGTCGAAACTGAGGACCCCACTTTCGACGATATGCTGCAGTTCCGAAAGAAGCGTTGCGAGGTGCTGGAAACATGTTCGGCATTTTCGAAGAAACCAGCGAGTTAAACAAAGAAGGAGACGACTAAACCGGTGCCAACGAAGTTGAAGACGCTGCATACAACTGTGGAGAAAAAGTGCGAGAAGTGCTCCAGTGAGCACAATACGTATCAGTGTGAATTCAAGAACATGAGTGTGAAAGACAGGCGTGACCTTGTTCAGAAGGCCAGACTGTGTTTTAATTGCTTGAGGCCGTCACATTCAGTGAAATCGTGTTCTTCCAAATCGATATGCCATGAGAGTAAACAGCGGCACCACACACTGCTTTGACTTGTAGTGAAGAAGCCTGAAAAAGTAGAAGAAGAATTAAAAGTGGTGAATGTTACGGCGCCGGAAGTCCTTGCCAAGGAAGATGATGCCGTCGTTGCTTTGACAGCTGAAGTGCCACCGGGCAAGAAGAAATCTCTTTCGTTGCTTCCTACAGCGGTAGTTAAAGTGCAGCATGCGGAAGGTAGTTTTGTTTTGGCCAGAGTACTGATCGGTTCTGGTTTGCAAGCGTCATTAGTTAGCGAAGCCTGTGTCCGAACGCTGAAGCTACCACGACGGAATGGGAAAATCGTTGTCAACGGACTTGGTCAACAGGAAATGGGAACAACGCGTGGGTTGGTTACGCTGCGCTTGGCACCGCGGTTCAATAACGCCGTAGTCTTGACCACCGAGGCTTTCCTTCTTGGAAAACTGACCTCAGCAATCCTATCCCAACGTTTCCACCCTGACAACATGAAGTATTTTGACAATCTGAACGAACTGGCGGACCCAAAGTTCAACCAACCGGGAACAATTGACATTATCCTAGGAGCAGATGTTTTTCTTGCACTCCTCGAAGGAGGACAACCCTGATAAAAAATTACCTTAAACCAACGATATCACAAATCCTCTAACCATTTCATTAAAGGTTTGGATGATACCCCAAATAGGTCGTTAAGAAAAATAACCAATCGAAATTTATTAGGGAAGTCAAAGACGAAAGTGGCCAACCAGTGGCCCAACGGACTATCTTCGGATGGATCGTCGCAGGACGATACGACGCGTCGGAAGTCATCCAGAACAACCATGCCGTCCTCAACCTACACGTAGAGATGGATCTGAACCGCACATTGCAGCGGTTTTGGGAACGTTCCGTTTAAATATGCCAACCGAAATCTGATCGATAGCCCCCTCGAAATTTATTTACATTTGAAATGTCAGCCCTGTTACCGAGCAGCATCCGCTAACTGGGCCGTGCAATTAGCCCAGTTAGCGAACGATTACTGTACATCATTCTGAACAGAGGAGACGCAACACATTATTGAAATTTGCTTAATGTTCCAATAAATGAAGATTTTTTTCCATTCAATAAATTTTTTGTAGAAAAACCCTGCAGAAAAAAAATTGATTTTTCTCTTGTATTTAAGTAATTTTATAAAGAAAGTAACATAAACAATTTATTTGAACTCATATCATTAACTAAAGGATAACTATTATAATTTTAAAGTTGTCCTCATAATTTTTTCGCGCAGTGTACACTGAAACCAAAATTTGAAGGGGTTGTTCTTTCACATGAAATCGATCAACGATGATTTATTTAAAATGTATTTCTACGCAACTTACGCTACTTGAGTTAAGATGAATTATCTAGAATTTTCAGTAGTAAGATAAATAACATTTTGTTTGAGTGGTCATGTTAAAATCTATTCACATAAAAGTTTTAAAATATTCGTTTTTAAAGCGCCAGTCTCTAATTTTGTATCGCTTTTACATATCGCCCAAGCAACCCATCTTCAATATGAAAAACATTAAAATTATATCACATGGAGTTTCATATTTTCAAAAACACGTTTCGTTTTCTTCATTTCCATTTAAAAAACTACCTATCTAAAACAAAATAGATAAATATTCTAGTACACCTTAGTGCAATAATCATAATTTAGTTTCGTGCCGAACCATTCCATTCTTGGTACCGTACATTCGAAGTCGCATTGGTCTACTATTGTAGGACATGGGCCCACTATTTGGTCCACTACCAGGACCAGCAACAGCACTATCTACACCATTAATTAAATCCAAACTATGAACCTGCTTGGCACTATTTGCCATCAGATTGTTGCTATACCCATTGACCATGTGCATGCTCTGGGGTGTAGCATTCAACACTTGTCTAGAGTTGGCCACGGATGGACCGCCATTAGCCAACATGGTCGCACTTGGCGATATGTTCTGCCCGTAGTGAACGATGCCGGAGTTTTTGTTTAGATTGTTCAATCGCTGCGTGGCTGCTCCAATGTTTGGGTTTGGTGTCGAATTTTTCAGTCGCTGCTGAGAATTGTTGGAAACGTTCGAATGCTGTTCGGACTCGTTATCGTCGCCACTATCGACGTCGCCGTCACTGCTATTGGTGCTTGCGATGAAATGCTCGTTTTTGATCGTTTTACGGCCCTTGTTTCGGCGGTAGTATTTGAACTCCCGTGGCAGCGTGTAGGAACGTGGCAGAGACACCTGTACGAGGTTGGATGTAAATTTTAGTTCGGGTAAAATGTTGGGTGTGAATTTCATATGGGAACCTACCTGGCTATCAATGTCAGACGGTATCCGTTGACCGTTATGGCCATCGTCTACGGCATCGAGATTCTCGTCGCCACTGCTCACTACCGATTGGTTCCTTTCGGCTTCTTGGAGTCTGTTGAAAATAAAAAAAGAGTTGTATATTTACCACAACTTTTAAATAGTGTTTTGTATAGACAGTGTAGGTTTGTGTGTAGTGTCTATAGTTTTATCGAATTTCCCATTTATAGAAGAAGTTGTTAGTGACACAAACCAGATCCCAAATCAAATTTCCAGTTTATTGCCATTATCGTAGCAACCAGGGGTGCCGGGGGAGCCGTGCACCCCCTGAAGCCTGGTTGGCACCTCCTGAGAATTATCTGCTGTTTAGTTATTTATGCTTTTATTCTGCATTTTAATCTCAGTGTGTATTTTACAATTTACCCAGTTTCGGTTGATTCCCAATAACAGAGTTTATTGCACTCATTGCTTTGGCAACACATCAGTAGTGTGTTAATGCACGCAAAAAAAAAAAACGCAGTATAAACTACCATTTCGAGAGTTAAATTAAGCGCAAACGCCAACAATTTTCACCTGCCTATAAATGCGTTTAATTTTACCATGCCTGCGATTAAATCAACTATGGTGCGGTTGATATCAACATGAGGTCTGTTAAACATATAAGAAATGTTGAAGTTTATACCATAAACTTAGTAGATTTGACTGAAATTTCATGGTAGTTTTGAAAATAGGCATAGTCGGGTAAAACGATAGTTTTTACCACAAGATTTTTTTCTGTGTAGGAATTCAATCTTTCATCTACTTTCTCTGTTTGACACACGGAGTAGTATTTTTGTCATCATAAGTACCCGTCTTGCTCGCACTCATTATTCGTTTATATCATTCAGACCCTATGTGCTAGCCTTCATCAATGTGCGAGAATCTATAGTTGTGGCAGATGGAAACTATTCGACTCTTTCATTCTTCCGGTGTTCCACGTTGTGTTTTCAAAACCTCTAATTGGAAATTGATTTCTGTCACTTGTGGTCTTTAGGAAGTGTAAACAGAGATTTCACATCGCTAGAACCGTTCTCCGCCATTAGCGGTATATGAGCACGATCAAGCGCGCACTCTTTTGCCAGTCAAGGTGGCGGAATCGTCCCTTCCCCGCATTGAGGATGTGAGGCAAAGGATTGTGTACTTGCTTCGAAATACTGCTTTATAAATGCCCAAAAACAAACACGACGATAGAAACGATAGTGTGCATACGTCAAACTTCGCTAAGCTTCATTAAGCCCTAGCTACAATGACAACGGGTATATGAAATTGTGGCATGCCCGATTTAACTGACAACTGTCATTGTTCTTTCGATGTTTAATTTCAATCCAACATTTTTTTTTTTTATATATCTTTATTAGAGTGGCTTTCTGCCTCCTGGGCTGGTTTGCCAGAAACATTATTCCAATAAATGCACGGTGAATGAGGGCGGCCTTGCCGCAACGCAAGTTTGATTGTAGTCCATCCTTTATCGAGCGTTTCAGCCATTGATTGGTTCAAATCCCATGGTAGTCACTTCAACGCTCTTTTTCTGCATTATTGGACGGGAGTGAGATTTGAACTTGGGTATTGAGCTTGAGCCTTTGTTGATCACATTGATCCAGAGAAAATCCGATTTTTGGCAATTACAATTGCAATGCCGTTTTTTTTGCAATTACCCTGCCACCTGGCGGTAAATCAACCTAGGCATCGCCAATCGTAGCAACCCTTGTGAGTACGAAAAAAATTGGCAGCGTTATCAATTGATTTTCAGCAGCCATGGTGAGTCAAGCAACTACGCTCTAGAGTTTGTTTGTTCTGCCAGCTCCAGCCCGGAGCAAAGAAGTTGTACATCGCGAGACACTGTGCGGGCACATAGCGACGTCGCACAGTGATAGGAAACGCTTTTTTCACAGAGAAGTTAATAATTCCTAAGGGTTACATTTTAGAATCAAGGTGTCTTTGAAAAACTTGATCCATAAAAGGGTGTCAATCTTGTGGTGATAGTTTCGTAGTTCTACTATTTTCTGCTTTAAATCAGGGTGTCCCTAAAAAAAAGATTTTTTTTTATTTTGACTATTTTGTTTCTTATTTTTTTAGAAAAAGTGGTGTTGATACGAAATTATTTTATTTATTTACATGGCATACCGTAACAATACTATAACATAGCCTGATACACAATATCCCTCCATAATGCCAGATTCGCGGCTGCTCCTCTCCAATCCCTTGGGCACCTTGTACCCCCTAGGTCTTGCTCCACCTGGTCTGACCATCTTGTTCGTTGCGCCCCACGTCGTCTTGTACCAACCGGATTCCCGTCGAACACCATTTTTGCAGGATAGTTGCCCGGCATTCTCGCAAGATGTTCTGCCCAGCGTATCCTTCCAGCTTTTTTGTCACCTTATGAATACTGGGTTCGCCGGCGAGTTGCGCGAGCTCATGGTTCATCCTTCGCCTCCATAGTCCGTCCTCCTCTACTTCACCAAAGATGGTTCTTAACACCCGCGCTCAAAAACTCCGAGTGCTCGCAGGTCCTCTTCAAGCATTGTCCACGTCTCATGCCCGTAGAGAACAACCGGTCGCATTAGCGTTTTGTACAGGATGCACTTCGTACGGGAGCTAAGTTTGTTTGACCGTAGTTGCTTGTGAAGCCCATAGTAGGCACGATTTTCACTGATAATCCGCCTCTGGATCGCACGGCTGTTATCGTTGTCCGCAGTAACCAGTTATTTATCTTCAACCCAATCTTCTCTGCTTCGCGCTTTAGTCTGGTGTACTGCTCTGCCACCGCCTCAAATGTTCTGCCGACAATATCCACGTCATCGGTAAAGCAGATAAATTGACCGGATCTGTTGAAAATCGTGCCTTGCATGTTACACGCTGCTCGTCGCATAACACCTTCAAGAGCAATGTTGAACAAGAGGCAAGAGAGACCATCACCTTGACGAAGCCCCCTGTGGGATTTGAAGGAACCCGATAATCCACCCGGTATCTTCACACAGCACTGGGTTCCATCCATCGTAGCCTTGATAAGTCGGGTCATCTTCCCCGCAAAGCTGTTCTCGTCCATGATCTTCCATAGCTCATATCGGTTAATTGTATCATATGCGGCTTTGAAGTCGATGAATAGATGATGCGTTGGGACTCTATATGAAGTGAAGATGAAGTGAAAGTGAAGATTTGGTCCGTTGTAGACCGTCCTTTGATGAAGCCGGCCTGATAACATCCCACAAATCTATTTGCTAGTTGCGACAGTCGCTGGAAGATGATTTGGGACAGTATTTTATAGGCGGCATTAAGGACAGTGATCGCACGACACGTCCAGCTTGTCGCCTTTCTTATATATTGCGCAGATAACCCCATCCTTCCACTCCTCCGGTAGCTGTTCGGTTTCCCAAATCCTGACTATCAGTCGATGCAGGCAAGTTTCCAACTTGTCCGGGCCCATCTTGATAAGTTCTGCTCCGATTCCATCTCTTCCAACCGATTTGTTGTTCTTCAGCTGCTTGATGGTACCCTTAACTTCACCTTTCGCCGGAGGTGGCACATCTCCGTCACTTACTGCATCGACTACGTGTCTTCCATTGCTGTTTTGGTCCTCTTCCTGTACTCCATTCAGATGTTCATCGAAGTGCTGCTTCCACCTTTCGGTCACCTCACGATCGTCCGTCAGGATTCTCCCATCCTTATCTCGACACTTTTCGGCTCGCGGCACGAAGCCTCTGCGGGATGCGTTGAGTTTCTGGTAGAACTTTCGCAATTCATGTGAGCGGTGCAGCTGTTCTAGTTGGGTCTGCTGTCACCGCTTCTGTCTGTATCGTTCCACACTATGACAGGTAGCTTGACGCAGCATAAGTGCCCGCGCTGCGTTCTTCTCATTCAACACCTGCGGACATTCCTCGTCGAACCACTCATTCTGTCGGCTTCGTTCCACATAACCTAAGACTTTCTCCGCCACGCTGCTAATAGCTGTTTTCACGGTGTTCCAACAGTCCTCGAGAGGGGTTCCGGCAGCGCAGTTTCGAGCGATTGCGCGTAGCTTGCGGAGACGTCAGGTTGCTTCAGTCGCGTGAGATTGTACTGTGGCGGGCGCCGGTACCGAAAGTTGTTCACTACGGGGAGTTTTGGGCGCATCTTAACCATCACTAGGTAATGGTCCGAGTCGATGTTAGCGGCTCGGTAGGTTCTGAAGTCGGTGATGTCTGAGAAGTGCCGGCCATCTTTCAAAACGTGGTCGATTTGTGATTCCGTTTGATTCGGTGACCTCCAGGTGTACCGATGTGAGAGGCTGTGCTGGAAGAAGGTTCTACGTACGGCCATGTTTTTGGAGGCGATACGAAATATAGAACGTAATAGAGCATATTTTTCCTCACCAAAGTATTTTATTGCAACTTATTCAAAAGTTAGGGGTAGTTTTAACCAAAAATATGTTTTTTTTCTGTTCGACTTTAGGATCTTTTATGCGAGAACTAGCCCAAAAACTATAAACTTCTTGTTTAAATGCGTATTAAGGAACACAATGCTATATGAACGAGTCCGGGTAGTTTTGGCGCACACGGGAAGGACTGCTTATAATCGGGCATGGTTATCGTTAAAATTACCCCTAACTTTTGAACCGAAATACTTTGTTCAATTTGTATCATAATTTTTTCCTACACTTCGTCTGAAGATTAGCTTTTCGTTAAAACGGATTTTTAAGGGACACCTTAATCTAAAGCTGAAAAATAGCTCTGAACTAAAGCAGTGCGCCAGCACCGGACGCTCTAGTTGCGAAAAAGCAGCTTGTAGCGTGTATTCTTGCCATTGTTTGGATAAAATAGGGGCACTCGTAGGTGCCTAAAAAGTAGGATTAATAAAAGCCACAATGGAAATGCAGTTTGGAACTACGCAACTATTACCACAAGATGAATAATTTTCTAGAGATCAAATTATTAATTTCGTTGTGAGAAAATGCTTTTCCGATCACTGTGTATCGTGGTCATAAGGAATGATACGGCCAACTTGACGCTGGACGGCAACGACTGGCAGTGGACCAGGTACTGTACGTCTCCGTCAAAAAAGGTAAGCGATAAAATATATCTCCCACAGTAAGTTCCGAATGAAGGTCCTTCGGTGACTGGCGATCAGCGAGAAGGGAATGTCCAAGCCGCTGTTCTTTCCTCCGGGACTTGTGGCGAACAGGGTTGCCGCCTTTATCAAAAAGTATCACGTGAAGGAGAAAGTGGATTTCTGGCCTGACCTGGCGACCTGCCAAGAGATCACCGAAAGAGATCGATCGGTTAAACATAAACGTTGTACCAGGCTGGATAGTCATGAAGAAAATGGATATAGTTTTTGGTTCAGGAGTACCAGCACATTAATGAATCCCCCGTAAAACATAACTCACATCAAAAACCTCTCAAATATTCTGTCAAAAAACACAGCGAATCACTACAAAAAAAAAGATTCTAGAACCGCAAATCGCAAGAATGTATTACAAGCTGCAAGGTGCAAAATGTGCTTGAGTCCAATGGGTTTGCCAGTAGTAAGTCTATTGCAAATCGTTAGTTTTCAATTGATTGTTGGTTGTACTGAAGACCGCAAACCCTCCTTACGTTACCCAACTGTGATCGATAGAAATTTTGGGCGAACTTCAAACAGAGGATCTACTATAATAATTTCGTGACCAGCAGATCGCCAAGGCCATGAAAGAGCTGAAGACCATACCGACATCCATTTTTTCATCGGTCATGGCTGCCGTAAGGCCGCTCGGTAGGGTGTCGAAGCTTTTTTGTAGAAGGCTTAATAAACAACGGATTTACGAAAAAAGTAATGTTCCATTGCATTATCTTTAGTTACCATCCGAAATAAATCCATTTTTTTAATGCATACGTTAGCGTGAACATTCCAATAGCTGTGTATGCAAATTACAACTTTTTTTAATTAGTTCATTTATTTGTTAGGTAAATTACAACTTTTAGAACATAAAAAAAGAAGTCTTTGGACAAATTCTCTAAAACCTACAAAAAAGCCAAAACAAAAAAGAATAACCTATTGTAGCATTGAAAAGAAATTACCAATCTACATAAACCTCCACTTTTATCGAAAACCAATGTTTAACTTTGGAATATACGGTAAATGACGGTAACTAATAAACACACTCACCTAAAATTGGCCGCCTCTCGTGCCACCCAATCGTAGTAGATCCGTGAATTTTCCAGATAATGCGGCGCCAGTAGAATCTCCGGCGTTTTCGCCCGCTGCATCTGCCGCTTGGTGTTGTTGAGGTTGTTGATTGCGGTCGTGGGAAGCACGCTGGGCGGGACATTGTTACTTGTGCTGCTGCTATTGTTGTTATGGCCACTGCTGCTTCCCGTATTGGTGGCACTGGTGTTGTTTGGCATCGTTGGTGTTGCCCGGCTGTCCAACTTGCTGCGTGGAGGTGGAACCACGTTGTACGGGAATGGCAAATTCTCAGCACCTGCATTTTCCATGCTACTGTAGGTGCCGGAAACCTGACGTGGATGATTAGCATCCATATAAAGTCGACTGTGGTTGTCGTATAGTACGGCTCGATTAGTTGTAGTCACTTCTGCGTTCCGAGGGCTAATAGATGGAGGCCGATGACCGTTGGCTGCGGCTTCAGCGTATAAATTTACAAAGTTTCCTCCCCGGTAGTTTTCAGCAAACGGATTTCTTGGCACATTGTTTGGCAGCATTTTTGATCGAGGATGAACTTGGCGAGTGAGAGAGTTGCTTTCCGTTGCCGAGATCTGAGAGGAAATGGGAGACATGTTCCTATTGTTAGCCACTGCTTGTTGTGTTTCGGCATTTTTCATAGTAACTAATGCCGAAATGTTAATCCCGTTCAGTCCAAAACTATTGTAGATGGGATCGTAATTAGAATTAAATTTGTTCAAGTTATTTACATCATCTAGGTTAGCTGCCAGCAGCAAGTTGAGATCGTTGAAGGATTTCTCCACGGACATTTCCGCCATGTCCGGACTCGAAGGTCGCCAATCCATCGGGTCAATGTCGATGTGCTTTTTGACCCGGGGAATTGGTTGTCTCGGCAGAGTGGCTTTTCCATCGTCTCCAGAACTAAGTGTGCCCGTTCCAGGTCCACCCAGTTTTCCCTGTTTAATCTCCTCCTCAATAATCTTCAATTCAGCTAGCTGCTTCTGCTTCTTCTCCTGTAATTTCTGCTGGATGTTCACTCTTGATCCTATACTGCTTCCCTCGTTTTCACTGGATCCCCCGTGTGAGACCTTGGCAAAGGCCTTCTCCAAAATGGAATTGCCATTGGCCCGATAGCCGTTCCTTGATCTGTATTATTAGGCTGAATTGCAAGATTTGGAGGTGGTACAAATGTGGTAGGTTTTTTCTTCTTCCTCTTGGTAGCAGCGTTTACCGGATTCGAAAATCGACAGTTGAATACACCCGGTATGGCATGAGGATACTTTTGGCTGCCACAACCACCTGTGAATTTACCGATCTCAACATGTTCTGCATTTTCTGGACAACGGCATGAGTCAATACAATGTCCACACTTGTTAACATTACCGGCACACGGTGCTCGTCCTCCTGCTTCGTAGCCCAGTCGCCTCACATGAAAGTATCGATAGTATACTACCATAAAGAACAACCCGATTGCAAAGCTACACAGTACGGATATTGGAATTGTATACCAACCCTCCGGACGATTATGCCATATACCGACCATCCAGAGGCACACCAACAAACAGTTTTCCATGAACATCACCACATAGAAAGTGAGCTAGGTAAAGAAAAAAAAATATTAAAACCGCTTATCAGACGAATACTTTCAACTAACCATTTTCTGTCGATGCCGAACTTCCTGCAGATTGATATATGCAAAAATATAAACGAAGGCAATCAGTCCTCCGAGCATGGCTTTCTTCAGTCTTGATATTCGCTCTCCGTGGAAAACGTTTTTTGGCGAAATTAGCCACAGGAACATGGAGAACCAGTGGAGAACTGCAAGAAACACAATTGAAAACATCAGTCACCTCTATTGTCTGACGAACCAATGCTACATTCTTACTGATAACGAGAAACACCCAATGACTGTAGACCGACGCGTAGACAGTCAGAGAAATAACACGCGATATCACCGTGCCAAGTCGCCACAGAAACTGAAATATTACTCCGAGCCATGTCAGCACTAAGCGATGAACGTTCTGAAGCCGAACATTCTTACTGAAACTGGCCAGTGCCCAGCATACGCTGAATAGTGACAACGTTGCCGACACCATATTCAGATCTCGGAAAGTCTTTTGCTGTTGTTCGGCTAGACTTGTCTGCTGCACCAGAGCCGTACTAGACAAGTGATGACTGCTAGCCAGTGCCTTCAACTTCAGCGCATTCAGATGGTTCTCATTCTGCAGATTAACTAATACATACAGTTGCAGCAGAAGCATCGGTGCAGCTTCGCAGAATGCGTGCACTAATCTGAGCATGCATAAATCCCGAACCTCGTGTTTCACGTGGCGCAAGTCCACTGGCACGAAGAGTTTTGCGTAGCGCCAAAGTACTCCCATCTGGGTGGCGTGTAGTGCTAGTACTGCATAACGGCTGTACTTCGCCGCTTTGGTCACGTGTTCGATCGGAGGCTTCTTCTTCTTCTTTTCTAAACTATTCTCTGGACTATCCAGACCTTCCGTGGGCGGTCCGGCGGTGGCTGCTGTAGAACTTCTCAACTTGCGCTTATTTAAATACCATCGTACAGAAACAATCTAGAGGAAAAAAAATGAATGTTGTCACGTTAAATCTAAACGATAAAATTTACCACAAATACAAACCTGTGAAATGACGAGGGAAAAACTGACGATCACGATAACTGCGCCAAAATAGGCAAACTTTTGCCTCTCGTACAAGGCATAGCCCAGTACGACGTCGAACACCACGTCGCAGAAGTAACCCGCCAGCGAGATCACGTTGAACAGCACATCACAGAGTGGGAGAAACTCAGCCATTGTTATTTCTTATTGTAGTTTGAGGCAGGTGCTGAAAAATATAGATTAAAAAAAAACGTTTCAAACTTCTAAGAAGAAAAGTAGCAGATTGAAGCATATAAAGGTATTATGCTTTCAGTTGAAAACCGAATTTATCGACTAGCGACAATCGATTTTACTCTCGTTCTACGTTATACCTAATGTTGGAAGTAGTGCGCTGTATGGCTGTAAAAAACTGAAACCCTTTTTTTTTAACTGTTACTCTTAAACGCGAGCAAATTCCTTTGAATTCGACTAGAAAAAGCTTATCCTTTGACAGATAGGCCTCTTTCGTCTGCGATTTACAGACTTCTGCCAATTTTTAAGGAAAACATATTTTCTATGCTCCTATGTATGGCCTATTATATTCATTGGATAATTCAAAGTTGGAATTCATGAGTTTGCAGTGAAGGATTAACAGTACGAGGCTATATGTTTCCAGAATATAATATCTAAACAAATCTCTAAGAAAATAAACCAGTATTATGTGAATTACAGTGTTTCAAATGTTGTGAGGTTGATAGAACATAGGCAAATATCATTTCAGTGTTTAATGTAATATGATTTGTGAAATATTATGTTCACTGAAGTGAATATACCTAACCATAAAATATCTAGAAAACAATAAAACAAAACTTCATGCAAATGATATTCTATGAGAAATTAAAAGAATGAGACCAAGTTGCATAATAACGAAGATGATCCAAGTAAGCGTATAACCAGTTGAATGTCGTTTGCAGCTTAATTATTTAATGCGTTACAAAAACAGACAAAAAATCGACCACAGCATATTAGGCTGAGTTATGGGACACTTACCCTATCGAATTATTTTTCATTATGCGGGGTAATAATAAAGCTGTGTTCCATTTGGTGAACATTGAATGAAACTTGACATTTTATGACAATAACAATTGGAATGTTCGAAAAATGTCGTAAAATGTTCTTGTTCGACAGATTTTTGAGAAGGCGTTTGTTTTAATCACCTAAAACTGGTTATTTCCTGATGCCCGGTTTAGGTAAAAATAACATTAATACCACTACGTACCATTCCAGAGCTGAATAAAATAGTAGTTGTTTTTTTCTTATGAATAAAAGTTTTTGAAACAAAACAAAAAGCTTTTAAATGATTACTTGCAATTTGGTTAAAAAACATGTTTTATAACGATCATTTTTTATTACTCTACTGTTTAATCATCAGGGAAAGCTAAGAAAACATGGAAAAAAGCATGTAACTCCAAAACCGTTATTATTAAATAAGAGCTAAATATAATTATTGAAAAACGTTTCAATAATCATCACTAGACGTATTGTTCAGCTATACAATGATATCCGAGATGTTTATTGCGCTCCCAAAGCAGACAAACTAGAGCCTAAAAATGGATTTAATCAACATCAAATGGATGATTTGTAAAAAGAAGTAATTTAAGCTAATAACCCGTTGTATATGCTTCAGTCACTCGATTTAAATTATGAGATACTGGCTGATTGCAAACAAACCCTTGTCCATCTGAAGCACAATCACAATTCGTTGAAACGATGACCCAACAACAAATGTGTTGGTATATGACAGTGCTACAAGATAAAAATTAAGACACTTCCCAGGTAACCATGAAGCTGTATATAGATACATCAATTCTCGAGTAATTCATGATTAGGGCTTAAAGCCATTTGTAAACAATGACATTAAACGTTGATATCTCACGAATCACGAGAATCCCGCTATATCCAGCTACTCCATATGGTAGAACTAACATTCTTCTACCAAATGCTGTTTTCATTTTACGAGAGTGATTTAAGATTCAAGAGAAATCGACATTTAAAATCATTGTTTACAAATGGCTTTTAGGTCCTAATCATGAATTACTCGAGAATTTTGCATTATATTACGATGTACGTTTATGGTATAAAGCAGTTTAATCTTACATGCGTCATGAAAGTCGAAAAGGGCCCACCTCCTGTCAAATTAATCGAGAAACCCTAAAACATGTTTATTTGGGGCATAGTTACTTTTTCAGCAGTTGAATTACTGCTTCTACTGAAATGTTTAATTGCATTTTTGAAAGCATACATAGAGCTTGGGATATTTTCCTGAAAACAAACATCGAAAATGTTCAAAATTTCTAATTAAGTTTAGATCTTTTGATTGTTATTCTTTATTAGAGGCTGTTATTTCATACTAATATGATATGGCATCTTCGCGTAACATTTAAGGAATATATTTTATTATATGCACAACTGAGTTTCACCTTTCATCGGGATTCGAACCTACATTTCTCACGACTGAACGCTGAGTGCCGGTTGCGTTATCGCTCTGAGCTAAGAGAGCAATAGAATTACAAAGGACAACTGCATAATATTAAGCATACTCTTTGCTCTCTTTGTCGCTTTGGAAAAACATGTATCATTCATTTACTTGGGTGTTCGTTGAAGGTTCATTTAAATTTTCCGGTAGTGATAGTGTTTCAGATTACGAAGATTTTAGTGACCTAGATTTTGATTGCTTTCCTTCTGCTATTGTGAATCAGGAAAAATGTGTTCTTTTTTTCTGATGAAAGTGGCTTTGACTGGAGTGAGCAATATCTACCATTGATTAGATCCACCGTCCAAACGATACAGTACTGTGAAGGTCAGTGGATCTTTCAAACGTTCTTCCGTTCTGCGTCAGGTGAGTCCTATTTATGTGCCTATTTTACGCGCTGTGTGGATCAAGACGAATCGAGTTTGGATGCTATAGTATGTATATCACCAGATTTCTCCAATACAAGACGTTCCTTAGTAACATTGCCAAAACCATCCAGCTCTATTAAGATTTATTGATTTTTTATGAAAACCACTAGAGATCAATTTGGTTTTATTATGGCACGATCTGAAAACCTTGTTTTCTCAAATTTATTTTACTCCTATCAAAGGTTTTATTAAGACTTTATGAACTCGAAAAAATGATGTTTTAAAGTGCCGTTTAAGAACTCATTCATATTATCTTATTATGGTCAGTTCAAAAAGCATTTTAAAACAATTTTACCTGCAGTAAATGCATTAAACGGCAAATTGGTTCTATTGTAGTCATTGCGAAGATATATTGGCTTGTCGACAAAACTGTGATTTTTTCCAATCGAAATTATCCAATTATTTTTCCATATTCAAATATAAGAAATAATTGAAATGTGGAAGAATAAATGCACCACATTTATTTTAATGCAAATGAACTGTAGATTGGAGACCAATTTTGGAATTTTTTTAGATAGCCTTATTGAATTTCATCAATTTTCAGGAAATTCATGATTAATTTATCGAATATATTTGTTTTAATTTTGTTTTTGTAGTAAGCTCGCATAATTTCTGAGGCGCATTAATTTTCGGCTCTTATCGTGCCAATATTTACCATAACATTAAATGCGCATATGATTTGGAGTATGATACGCTGCAAAAAACTCAATTTTTTTCATATATTTTGCTATCAAACCAAATTTGACAGCAATAGCGATTAGGTCGTATGCTGGTTTTCATGGCAGCCAATAGGTATTATGAAAATCCTATAAAGGTTTTATTAACTTGTTTTCACAACCGTCAATAGAGTGGGCCCCTTGGTACAAAGTTCGGCTTTAAAGAAGCATACAGGAGGTGTTGGTAGACAAAACAGTTTGAATGTAGTTTTATCAACTAAGCCGAGAGGAGTCAAAAATACATTTAGACAACAGGACCGGTAACACAACAAATGACATCGATAATGAGCGTGACTTGCAGCATTTCGCATACATCCCCGAGCCAATGACGGACATTTCAGTTGATAATTTATATGTCAGGGAAATCTTACATGCTCTTGAAATTTTGGATGCTTCAAAGGGTGCTAGACCAGACGGCTTACCACCAATATTTTTAAAATTTCTTACAAACGAGCTAGTTAAACCTTAATTTTAGTTGTTTAATTCCTCATTGGAGTCCAGCGTTCTTCCTGCTGTTTGGAAGGAATCTTTTTGGATCCCAATTTGTAAAAGTGGAAAAAAATCTGATATTGAAAACTATCGTAGGGTTGCTATATTATCAAGCATTCCGAAACTTCTTGAATCTATCATAAATGATAATATATTTTCGCAGGTGAAGACTTTCATTTCTAATAAACAGCATGGTTTTGTTAAAGGACGATCAACAGCCACTAATTTGATACAATTTGTAACTTTTTCTTTGAACGTGATGGATCAAGTAAATTGTGTTGATATTCCACTTTTTTTTGTTGCTTTTTAAATTATCCAAGTTGGGATTCAATCCTGGGCTACTAAAATGGAATGAGTCTTACTTGACTCAGAGAACGCAAAGCGTAAGATTTGAGGGAAAACTTTCAACAATTGTGAACGTTACTTCGGGCGTGCCTCAAGGGTCTCATCTTGGTCCATTATTATTTATTTTATTTATCAATGATATAGAACACATTTTGAATTTTCTTCGTGTTTCAATATTTGCAGACGACATGAAACTTTTCATGGAGATATGTGAGACATCTGACCTTGAATTTTTAAAGTGTAAGAAAAAAATGTTAGAACTTAATGTAAAAAAATGCAATTCCATTTCGTTTACCAAAAAACACAAGATGCAGTCAAATTAGAGAATTAGGTGTTATACTCGATTCTAAATTAACTTTTGCCGAACATAATAATGATATCATTTATAAAGCAAGCAATATGCTCGGGTTATTCAAATGGTTTAGCTTGAACTTTAATGATCCATACACAATCAAAATGCTGTACATAACATATGTGAGACCCCTTCTTGAATATTGTAGCATAGTTTGGTCTCCATATTAAGATACACATGTAGGCCGTATAGAGTCAGTTCAAAAACAATTTTTGTTATTTGCCCTACGAAAGTTAGGTTGAACGACTTTACCTATGCCGTCTTATGAGTCACGATGTATGTTGATTAATTTAGATGGGCTTAAAAAGAGAAAAGAATTTGCAATGATAGCTTTCCTGAATGATGTTATTATGCAGAGAGTAAACACACAAGAGATTTTAGAAAATCTTAAATTCTATGTTCCATCTCGCTTCCTAAGAAATAGACAATTGTTTTACATAAACAGTCAAAGAACAAACTATGCAAAGAATGGGCATATAAATAGAATGATGTCCTGTTATAATAAGTATTGCGATAGATTAGATGTGACAATGAATAAAAAAAAGCTTAGGAAAATTTTCTTTTCGCGGTTAGGGTAATTAAGATATAACAAATTAGACTTTAAGTACTATTTGTAAAACAAAACTGGTCAACAATAGATTGACGCAAATAAATAAATAAATAAATAAATAATCCGTGCTATACGGCTGGAATAAAACCATAATTGTTACTTGTTAGTTTTTTTTTATTGTATTTTTATATTTTTATAATATTGAGAGAGAACACTTTTGAGGCTTTTCTCAACTCAAATTTAAATTTGACGTTTTGAAATACACACAGTAGATTATTTTCTGCAGAACTTACTTACTGATTTCCAAATTCTATAAAAACGGAAAATCCTTATAGTTTCCAACTGTTTTCTCGGAACGAAAAACGTCCCAGATTTCTTTCTTAACCACATTGCATTAGAAACTTTTTGGGGATTGACTTTTCCAGATATATCTATCAGAATCAAATTCCTTTGCGTGGAAAAAAAAACTTATGTATAGGGTGTCCCAGTAAGTCTAAGCACAATTTGTAAGTAACAATACGAGCTCGAATTTTAAGTAAAGGATGTACGGAATCAAATTGCACCACTTTTAAAAGGCTGTAACTTTTTACCCGTTGGGTATTTTCTATTGAAATGTTGGGTGGAATTAGTTCAATGTGTATTTGTTTACGCTGTGTAAGCTTCACTGGCAGATGTGCAATCGTTGCGAAGATGGATTCGGAAGAACAGCAGCGGGGCAAAGAAATGTTGTGCACGTACCTCGAAAATCCGGATATTTCTCATCGTGCTATCAGCAGGAAGCTGGGAATGGTGCATTCTACGGTGTCTCGTATTTTAAACCGGTACCACGAACGTTTGACCATAGACTAACTCTAAGACCAGTAGGTCCCGAACAAATACGATATTTTTCTTGGCTCAGTCAGTACTAGCACATCGGTCCCAAGCTCAATGATTCGCTCCTAACAACGTAGCTCACACCAACACATTCTCAAATGTTGTGTCAAAATAACATAGTGAATCAAAACAACAACCAAGATACTAGTACTGGAAGGTACCGAAAAGCGCAAGAATTATTGCAAGGTGCAGACTGCAAGGTATACTTCGGACCTAGGGGTTCTACAACAGTGAACCAATTTCAAATCGCTAGTTGCACATTGATTGTTGGTTTGACGACCGATCGAAAAGGAAAAAGGAGGCAAAAATGGATCTCCGTATAGTGTTAAGGATCACAAGCGGGTAGTTCAAGCTTTCAAGAGGAATCCCAACAGTTCAGTTCAAGATTTGGCGAAGAAACTGAATCTAACCAAAACTTTCGAGCAAGATGCGAAAAAACGCGAAGGACTACACACGTACAAAGTCCAAAAGGCGCCTAATCGCGATGAACGGCAGAATACGGTAGGTAAAAACATGCACAGAAGCTCTACACCCAGATGTTGACGAAACCACATTGCCTCGTTATGGATGATGTGACGTATGTAAAAGCAGACTTACGGCAGCTTCCGGGGCTCCGGTTTTTCACTGCTCATCATAAATTCGATGTCTCTGAGGACGTTAGAAAGCAGAAGATGTCAAAGTTTGCCAAAAAATATATGATTTGAGAAGCAATTGGCTCGTGCGGAAAGCGGAGCACCCCATTCGTGACAACTGGAACGGTCAATGGGCAGGTGTACCTAAAGGAATGCCTCCAAAAGCGTCTACTTCTTCTTCTGAGGTCACACGATGGTCCTACGATATTCTGGCCGGTTTAGGCTCGTGCCATTGCTCGAAAGAGGTTTTGGAGTGGTACAAGGCTAAGGAGGTCAATATCGTACCAAAGCATCTCAAACAACCCCCCCCCCCCCCGTACGCACCGGAACGTCGGCCAATTGAAAAGTACTGGGCCATCATGAAACAGGCACTTCATAAGGAAGTGCAATTGGAGGAAGATATGAAGGAAAAATGGATTGCCGCGCAAAACAAAAGATGGTCCAAATGTTGTACAGGACCTTATGAGTAGTGTAAAGAAGAAGGTTTGTGCAATTGGATATTGAATTGATATTGAGTTAAACAAACATGGGAAAATATGCCTAACATGTTTTATTTTGCTCTCTGAAAATTTGAAGAAGATTGGTTGAATTTTGTGTGTGTCGCAATTTGATTCCGTACACCCTTTAAATTGAGTTTTTATTGCAATTTTATGTTCTTTACAATATTCTTCTACAGTTCAACGTGACGGTTCAGATTCATTTAATCGTACACCAAAGAGCGGACTTTTGATCTAACACTGCTCATTAGCTTCAGCACAGACTGTTTGCCAAAGGTTTTTGATACTTTTTGCCAGTCTCTTGCAAAAGTTTTGATGGAATCCGCTGCCTAAACATGTTTGCGCAAATATGCCTCTGTCAGTTTTAATTGGTCTTGACTGGGGACAGTTTGAGGATTCACATCCTTAGGTACGGATTCGACTACGTTGGCTTTGTACCAGGCTACCGTGTCCTTGTAATGCACTGATGCCAAATCCGGCCAAACCCGTAGTGGATTATTGGGGTTTCCGGATCATGGGGAGCAGGTCCCGAACGTCAATATCAGCAGTCATCGTATCGGTTGTTACAAATGGATTTGAAAGCATTCCACATTCACAAATTACTTGCCAAACCATTACCTTTTTATCGAATTTTCCGGTAAAAATTTATATATCGGCATCGTTAATAGAATGACCAGCAAGGACCTTGTAGAACTGGTCACCCGGAAGCGTCTTATCATCGAATTTCACGTAGAGTTCATATCCATAATAACGATTTTCCACACAGCAGTTTATCATATAGTTTACGGTTGACCGATACTGCTTGTTTTTCACTTCGTTTTGGCTTCTTCAGCTTCTTGTCCTTAGTCAATTTTGGGTCTTGTCCCGAAAGGAAGACTCCAAACCATACTTCCGAATCGCGTTACGAACTGCTCCGATGCTCACACCTTCCTTTTTCGCCAACTGACTCAGCAAAACGTTGGGAAAAGTGCACCATTTGTGCAGGATCTGTTAGCGCTTTTCCGGGGAAATGTTTTCCAAAGGCACTTGAGACTCACAGAGTTATAGATTGAAATGTGAACTATAATACACAGTAATGATCAGCTGTATGAACGTCATCTGGAAGCAACAATGGCGTATCAAAATCGTGCTTAGACTTTCTGGGACACCCTATAACGAGCTTACATCTAAAGTGAAGAAGAAACAGTCCACTATAAGCCGTCATGGTTATCAATGATCCCTCTAAGAGATATGATAGAGCGACATAACAAATATGGCGGTCTTTTGTGGACTCCATCCAGTTTCGTCTTCTAACTGTCTTTGACGCTTTTTTCAAACGAGGTTTCGTCTGCTCTCAACTTAGTGTTCTAGAAGCACTTCCATAGTTATTAATTGAGACCTATCTACACTCTTAAAAATAATGAATATTACGAGTGATGTAATCCTTGTTGCACGTAAATACCTCGAGACTCAAAAATAAACATGACTCAATTGTGTGTTCCATTTGATGTATTGTTAAACCCTAATTTAATAAATACTGACACACTTAAAGTTACGTTTCGGATGCTACATTTACAATAGTCCCTAAGGTAATCTCAAATCTAAGTCTATAAAGCATTGAAAAATAGCCACTTGACTGAATAGGATTTGCAATCCTTATATTTACATGATCTTTGTCTTTGGTGTAATAACAACATCAGACCTGTTTTTAACGCAGTCGGTTTCACAGGTCACGACAAGTCACAAGTTCAAATTCGTTCTCTTCTGTGATAGATTATAAAATGATTACATTATGTTGCGTGTTATGCATAAGAGTCGAATTTCCGTGTAATGCTCGAAAGTTAAAGGTGCAGCCTTGAAATAAGTAAAATTTGGGGTAAATTATAGGAAAAAAAACAAAATGTTTTCAAATTAAGCTTCTTCAGTGATACACGTTCACGCAGCGTAACACTCCGAGTTCATTTGCTTATACTATTCTTTAGTCTGAACATGGCGACAAGTTTAAGCATCCTTACAATATTTTTTGACGAAGGCCAACGACCGGGATTTGCATTATTTTATTTCATTTGTTCACAAGCATTCGGACATGAAGGAACAAAATAAATCCTACAGGATTAGATTTGAGCTCATTTTTACCACGACAATCTATGACACTGAGGACCTCTTTAAATTTATTAAAGTTTATTACCGCATCTTGAATTTTTCTGACGGTTATTTGAACTTTTAGATCATTGAGAAGAGCATTTGAATTTGCATTTACAATAGGATCATTTGGCAAACGTCATTATATGTTCCTCAACTTATTTTTACGCCGTGTCATGTAAATAATCATTTCGAGTTTTCATGGACTAGTAAATTTAAGAACAAATGCAAATTTTGGTCTAACGAGCCGCTCTTTTTATGTGCATCCAAGTAGACTTAAATATACATGCTTTTTTCTAAGAGTATGCCAAACACCAATGCATGAATATGTATATTGATACGTAAAGCCCAGGGAAGTCGACTGGACTGAGATAAAACCCGCCACCTCCGGCTTAGTAAACCGTGCTCTTACCGACTTAGCTATCTGAGAACCCAACCCTACACACTTCAAAATTATGAATTTTACACGCGACGTAATTCATGTTTGTAAAAAGTCTGGGAACGAAAACAAAGATTTCGTGTAAAATTATGTCTTCTGAAACTGACACATATACAATTCGACAAAAGATGTGTTTGATTGAATTCATTTTTTCATCTCTTTCAAGTCATTCTTATGTGTTAAAGGACGCTTGCATGTGTCGGTCTCAGGAGACACAAACTTACATGACATTTTGGTAGTGTGTATTTCAGCTTTCTCATTCTATTTTTCAAATGTCTCCAAAATTCTCTGGAAACCCTAACCTCTTCAAGAATTAACGAGTTTTTTTAATCAACATCTCCTCATAATTTCATTGGAAGACTCTTGTAGTTGTTGGGAAAACTCGTTTTCATGCTTACTAGAACTCATTCTAATTAAAAATTCTTTTATGATGAAGATACTTCGAGTTCAAAATTTAAAAGAAACATGCAAGGGATATAGTTTGCATAATTTCATCGGATATTTCATGTAAATTTAAGCCAGATATTATCGAAATCAGGTCTGTTGTACGAGAGTTTGCCAACAATTTAGTTGTTTGCGATTGTTTTGGCTTGGGATTGAACGAAGGGAAATTATACACGTCTGATAAAATTCATCATTTTTTTTTGTGTGTGTTAGTAACACAGTTTGAAAGAAAAACATTTAATTTTGTGCGACATATAATGCAAATAAAAGGAACACTAGATTTGGAATAAATTTATGGGATAATTCATTTAAATTTAAGCCAGGCATCGCAGGAATCAGTTTTGTTGTATGGAAGATTGCAAACAATGTTGTATGCTGTAAGAAAGATTGCAAATAATTACGGTTTTGATGCTTGCTTTGGCTTGAAATTTGATGCGTCTGTTAAAATTAATTTTTTTTTCTGTGAAGTTATTACACCCAAAAGTTGAAATGATGGCAAAAAAATGGGGCACGCAAAAGTTGCCAGCTTTTTTTGAGAATGCCGCATGATTCGGAAAAGGCAATTTCATGACGTAAATGAAGCCATGCAACTTAAACTGGTTATGCATGAGTTCAGAAAACTGGGAATACTTCCGAACATTTGTGGTTGATATCAAGAGCTTTTCACAATTATATCACTGTAAAGCAAATGAACAGTTTTGGAAGAACTTTACATCTGTAGATGAAATCAGTTCGTTTTTTGTTTTGCATAACTGGTTGAATTGTTTTTTAAATAAATTATCTAATAGATAAATCGTCTAGCTCAAACCTTTGTAGGGGTAAGTGGCGGGACCATCATCATCATTTTCGGTAAACAGAATAATTATAAGTCAAACACATTCATTTCAACGTATTTTTGTTAGTCACATCGTTTTCGTTTTTTATTGAGTTCCAACCTAGTTCGGGTATCGAGATTGTGTTGGCTTGCTATGTGTTGAACGTTGATGTGCAGGTTTTAATTTGTAATGCGTATAGGGTTGAGGTTTGCACTGACAATAAGTTCGGGTATCGCATGTTGGAACTGGTTCCAACCTAGGTTCAAACGCGAATACGGTATTCATGGACCCAAATTAACAGTGGACAGAATAAAACAGCGAATCACCAAAGCGAATTCAAAGCCTTAAAAAATGAAGACAATTTTGTCAATCTATTAAAATTATGACGATATGCACTAAAGTCCAATTTTCAATCTATACTCGTTCGGTGTGATACTTCCCTTGCCATTACGCCAATCACCATCGGAAATAGCATAATGGTTTCAATGGTTTGCATATAGGTCTTATAGTTCCACCACGTCTGAACCACCGTTAGCTGTTGTATAATACAGAGTGCCAACGCACCCCTCGACTCGTTTCCCAGGTGGAGAAGACAGTGAGAAAGGAAAGTGAAATAATCCCAGTAGGCCTTTGCTGGTACCTATATTTCATTACAGCCTACACCGGCCGATATCCGTACGAATCCATCGAATCGAAGCGGGAATTTTGATGGGTACGTATCGATTCACCACTCAGGCAGATTCCGATTTGCTATGGGTGTTTATTTTCAATTTCCCGGTGCAATGCATACTAGAGACTTGAACGAGCGTGATAATTTGCAAGCGACGAACCCGTTTTCAGTAGTGCAACAAACAGCGAGCTTCTCTACTTTTATGCTTTCATCATTCCCGCTGCCTGCGGTAGGAAGATAGGTACAGAGTTGTTGACTTTAGTGACACGTTTTACCGATATCAAAGGGCCAACGTGGTGACTGGGGATGCAGCTGAGATGGTCTGTTGCCGTCATTTGCATATCACATATTGAATGCAAATTTGTGCTTATTACAGACGACTGAAGAAAACAAAAGCAATGATGTGGGAAACGAAATGCGTGTAAAATACGTAAACAGCCATAGAGAAATGGCAGAGAAAGAGATGTGGGTTCGTGTGTCGTGTCAAATTTGTTGTATTGGACTATACGTCTCGTGTAGCCGTAAGTTTGCATACAGATATGTGTTTGACGGGACGAATGGAATCTTAATTGGACTTCATATATGCACTGTCAGATGACACCAGGGCTGATCAAAGTAATATATCAAAGGGAAATTATCGTTTCCTTTCTATTTTGCAGCTGCTCCGAATACTTACTTATAAGATATTTGAGATGGATTGTGCAATTCCCGAGCGTTTTCTTTCCTTAGACGCTGAACTCATCGCTGGGTTTGTCGTGTTCATTTGCATGCAACTTTCGTTCCACCGTGATACATGGCACCTTCTGCGTCAGTCAAAGCAGCAACAAATAACTCTATATTAAGTGTCTACTACGTGTGCAGTAGATCTGGCATGTTTTCACTGAATGGTGGGATAATGGCACCGAATGAATGATTTTCTCTGCACTGTATTTCTTCACTTTTCTTCAAGCCATCAAAAGGGTCATGTACTGCCCTCGATTCCAACTTAACTCGTGCTGCACCAATCTCGGAGGTAATGATTGCACTTGTTTAATTTCTCCTGCTTAAATTGGCCACTGTTATCGATTTCCTGCGGCTTTTTCCTGAGGCACACTAATTGCTTGATAATTCGTTTTGCAATAAATGATTAAATCGATAACATTGGCGACAGAGCGCGCACGTTGTAAACTGATGAGGAGAAATGTGGATTTTCTTCCCTCTTCGACCGAAGCGAAATATTTTCCTGTATTCCGCACTCCCGTCCCCTTTCTTCGGAAGCGAAAGATCACCCACCAATACACAACCGACCGCACAATCTCTGTGTGGAGGGTGTGGAGCCTCCAAGCAGGTTAAGCAAAATAACAACACACCGGGATCGCCAGCATGTGGGCAACTAACTAAAAGCCCACCTTATAGGATCGGGCAAAGGAATTCCAACAATTTCACATAAACAAACGGTGGCCCGTCCACTCACACCGCCTTCGAATGGGTCTCAATAAAAACCACAGCAGCAGCAGTAGTAGCAATACTCGCAAGAGCTTTAGTATTTGTGCAGCGTTGCTCACGATCCACGATCACTTTGCACTGTGTGCGTTCCTGGCAAAATTTTCTGAGAGATCCTCGAAAAATTCGACCTATTTTCACTCTTTTTCCTCACTTTCTTAGAATATTTCCAGACGAAAACTATCGCAAAATACGAATTGCACTTTCCGCTAGTCGAACAAAATATTTCGCTTTGGAAACTGTACAATTTTCATCCGATTTGAAACATTTTTTCGAGCACGTAAGGGTTTCCTGGCATCGTAACTATTTCATCTGCGGACAACTACTACACAGAACCCGAATCGAGCGAGCAACGAAGCCAATGGTACAAGAAAGTTCCACTCTTCAGTGGATGATGGTTAAAAGTGTTGCACAAGGGATGAGATGTGGGGGTATTTGTCGCGTGACATGCTGAGCATGATGCTTTCGAATTGCACCGGTATGCACCACATCAAAAGGGGTGTTGTAGGATGCAGCTGATTGTTTAAAATGTTATCCAAAATAACGAAACGAGGGAAGTAAGTAGAACTTTTTTTTTTATTTCAAGGCCTACAATTCGGAAAAGGTGAGGGTCATAATGGTAACAAACCGATTTAATGATGGCTTTGGTTAAAAAATAATGTGAATTAGTTTGCCAATTTGTTTTCATGAACCATTTTTGCCGCCGAAATGGAAAGGCACGAATTCATGAATCATTCGGGTTAAAAACATGAGCTAAGTTCCTGGAACTGAAAGAGCTCAATAAATCATATTTATCGAAAAAAAATCAACGTCAGGAATCGAACATAGTGTTAATGTAAAGAGCTGCGGTAGTACCTGGTGGATAAATTTACTATTCTTGATAAGATATATGAGGCAGAATACACAACTTTACACTCTTAGAAAAAATCATATAAATTTAAGCCTGTTTGGAGCGGGGCCGTTTGACATAGATCTACGTTTGTTTTTAAAATTACATGACCATATATATTAAAACTGGAAATTTATTTGTCATTATTAAAAGTAGGCAATGAAATACAAAATTAGATTATTTCTACGGACATGTCGTGAATGCCACTTTTGAAACCACTTTTAAACTCAAAAACCCAGTTTTATGGATAGTAATCTAAAAAAAGATATCTTGATCTAAATCAAGTTGACAATGAGGCAATGGGCTAAAAAACATGGACATTAGAACACGTTTCAGGTGGCAACTCTAAATCTAATCACGAAAAATAAATTACGATTTTCTTTAAACCTCTATGTGTTCGTGAAAATTCGAATTTAAATAATGCAGTCCTCTGTTTGTCAATTAATTGCCAAAAAATTGAAAAAGTATCGAACCCTGGCCAAGGATGAAGGGTTTGAAGATGATTCGTGTCGATATAATCAATCTTTTGATTAATACTAATAATTATGGATAAGATATTTCTTTTAGGTTATTTATTTGTTCGAAACTTGATTTATCATAAATTTAACATAAATATAGAAACATTTGCGCATGATCTAACTACAGCTGCCTATCAGTAATGTTAGAGGGACCACCAGGGCTAAAGTACGGGTCTATACTAACAATTCTAGCACTAACAAGACCCCGAACCCAACGCTCATCTGCGTAGATTAGTTATATAGTAGTTTTGTATTATTACTAACATTTCTTTTTCGCTTTATTGCTACTCTTGGTGGTAGGCGGAAGTGTCTATTATAATTATTTTCATAATCTCTTATTAACAAATACGTTGTTATTGTTTAGTTTTCAAATTTATATTTTCTAATATACTGGGATCCTTATTTCAGATCCTTATAACCTCATCTAGTTCAAAAGGGCCTGAACAAAATGGAAAGCTTACGCAGATCACTTGAAGATGTGACATGACGGAACATTTTTACTATTCAATAGCATAGCAGACGAGTCAATGTTGCATAAGTTGACCGAGTTGCTGTATTGAAATATAATAACGCATGGTTTACAAATATATTTGAAATGAATTTATCATCTCGTGGTATACTATAAACATACTTAATTCCGATGTTCCCTCATTTCACATCCGTTGAACTATACTGAATAGCCATTTTGTTTTGATAATATTTTTTTTTTTAACTCTTTATTTATTCCAAATTTTACATTATTTTACATTCATATATTAACCTAGGTGATCCTGCTAAGTAATTAACATTTCAACCTTATGTGCTATCATTTATATCTAATTGTGTTAATATTATTTTTACTTTGTCTATTCAGTATTTTTAAGAGGGTTCCTTTTGCCTGCGTGTAAGAATAATTATTGATTTCTTAAAACTAGTTCTTATCTATAGAGAGAATTGATCATTGCAATTGAAGACTGCAATGATTTTTGTCTAAAATTATGAATTATTTTGTTGGACATTTCTTCTAGAGTCTCAACGTTTGAAATTCTATGTAATTCAATAGTACTGAACCAGGGAGGCAGCTTCAAAATCATTTTCAGAACTTTGTTCTGAATCCTTTGAAGTGTTTTTTTCCTAGTAGCACAACAACTAGACCATATTGGCACAGCATAAAGCATGGCCGGTCTAAAGATTTGTTTGAATATTAGAAGTTTGTTCTTCAAACAAAGTTTGGATTTTCTGTTTATAAGAGGATATAAACATTTTATATATTTATTACATTTGGCTTGAATGCCCTCAATGTGATCTTTAAAAGTTAATTTTTGATCAAGTATCAGTCCAAGATATTTTACTTGATTTGACCAAGAAATTGGAACTCCGTTCATAGTGACCATATGACTATTACTTGGTTTCAAAAATGCAGCTCTAGGCTTGTGTGGGAATATTATAAGTTGAGTTTTGGAAGCATTAGGAGAAATCTTCCATTTTTGAAAATAATCTGTAAAAATGTCCAAGCTTTTTTGTAGCCTCCTGGATATAACACGAAGACTTTTTCCTTTAGCGGAAATGCCTGTGTCATCAGCAAAGCAAGATTTTTGACAGCCCTGAGGTAAATCAGGGAGATCTGAAGTGAAAATGTTATAAAGTATTGGCCCAAGAATGCTACCTTGAGGAACACCAGCTCTGACAGGCAATTGATCAGATTTAGAATTCTGATAATTTACTTGCAAAGTTCTATCAGTTAAGTAGTTTTGAACTAATTTCATGATATAAAGCGGAAAATTGAACTTTTTCAGTTTCGCAATCAAACCTTCATGCCAAACACTGTCGAATGCTTTTTCTATGTCTAGAAGAGCAACTCCAGTGGAGCAGCCTTCAGCTTTGTTTGAACGAATTAAATTTGTAACTCTCAAAAGTTGATGCGTAGTTGAATGCCCATGGCGGAATCCAAACTGTTCATCAGCAAAAATTGAGTTTGTATTGATGTGAAGCATCATTCTATTCAAAATTATTTTTTCAAAAAGCTTACTTATTGAAGAAAGCAAACTGATTGGTCGGTAGCTAGAAGCTTCAGCCGGATTTTTGTCTGGCTTCAAGATAGGTACGACTTTTGCATTTTTCCATTTATCTGGAAAGTATGCCAGATGAAAACATCTGTTAAATAGTTTCACCAAGAAAGACAAAGTACTGTCGGGGAGTTTTTTGATTAGGATATAGAAAATTCCATCATCACCTGGTGCTTTCATATTTTGAAATTTTTTAGTTATAGTTTTTACTTCATCCAAATCAGTTCCCCAAGAATCATCAAAAATATTTTCTTGTGAGAAAATATTCAGATACTCCCTGGAAACCTGATCCTCAATAGGACTTGTAAGACCCAAACTGAAATTATGGGAGCTCTCAAACTGCTTAACAAGTTTTTGAGCTTTTTCCGCATTTGTGAGCAAAATTTTATCACCTTCCTTAAGCGCTGGTATAGGCTTTTGAGGTTTTTTAGATATTTTAGAGAGTTTCCAGAAAGGTTTGGAACTCGGATCTAATTTTGACAAATTATTTTCAAAATGTTTGTTCCTCAGGGCAGAGAAGCGTTTTTTACTTTGTTTTTGTAAATCTCGCCATATGACTTTCATAGCGGGAGCACGTGTTCTTTGATATTGACGCCTACGTACATTTTTTAGACGAATCAAGAGCTGAAGATCGTCATCAATTATAACTGAATCGAATTTAACCTCGCATTTTGGCACTGAAGCAGCTCTTGCTCTATTTATTGAGAAAGCCAGAGATTCAAGAGCATTATAAATTTCATTTTTTGTTTGCAATGGAACATTAGGATCAAAGTTGTATTCCATAAATGTTCGATATTGATCCCAATTAGCTCTATGGTAGTTGAAAGTAGAACTGATGGAATTAGAAATGATTTCTTGAGATATTTCAAATGTAACTGGAAGGTGATCAGAACCAAAGTCAGCATGGGTAATCAATTGACTACAAAGTTGACATGAATCAGTTAGGACCAAATCAATAGTTGAGGGATTTCTGGCTGAAGAAAAGCAAGTTGGGCTGTTTGGGTATTGAATAGTGTAGTAGCCTGCGGAACAATGATCAAAAAGTATATTACCATTGGCATTGCTTTGCGAATTATTCCATGAGCGGTGTTTTGCATTGAAATCACCAATAACGAAGAATTTAGACCTATTACGGGTAAGTTTCTGGAGGTCACCCTTGAGCCAGTTCTTTTGCTGGCCAGTGCATTGGAAAGGCAAATAGGCAGCTATAAAAGTAAATTGGCCAAATTTTGTTTCAACTGAAACCCCCAAAGTTTCAAAAACTTTGGTTTCAAATGAAGAAAGAATGTGATGTTTGATACGCCTATGGACAATGATGGCAACGCCACCACTAGCTCCATTAATGCGATCATTTCGGTAGACAAAATAATTTGGATCTCTTTTGACCTTATGGGCAGGTTTGAGATAAGTCTCAGTTATAACAGCAATATGCACGTTATGAACTCTTAAAAAATTAAATAGCTCATCCTCGTTATCTCTGATGGATCGAGCATTCCAATTCAAAATATTTAATGACTTAAAATCCATTACTAAACTTCAATGTCATGACAATATTATTGGCAAATTTAATACCAGTTTGGATAGCTTCAAACATGGAATAAGTTTTTAGTATATCGGTTATCATATCGATTAACGATTGCTGTAAAAATTCTAATTTAGGAGCGGATATGTTACCTAAATCAAATTCATCAGAAGTCCCGTGGGAATTTTGGTTTTGGTTTCTACCCGCTGCAACGGCAGCGTAGGTAGGTCCATTTACATGTTGAACATTGTTAACAACACGGTTGGTTAAGAATGTAGGGTTTGAAGATTGAACCCTGTTGGTACCTGTAGGTATCGAAATAGTATTTACTCCTCGTTGAGCGTTTGAAGTTACAGTTGCGGATGGAAAAACCTGTCCGCTGTTTCTACCGACGGTTTGGTAGGAATTAGTTCTTTTCTGATCGTTGTTAACAGCTGCAGAATGGGCAGTAGCTGGTCGGGAACGTTTTTCGTTTCCTACCTGGCGCTTAGTGCGCGACTGCAAAATTGCTTTGCGAGTCTTGCACTCCCAAAAATTTGATTTATGGTTTTCACCACAATTTGAACATTTGAATTTTTGAGGATTTTCCTTCACAGGACAGTCGTCCTTAGTGTGTGAGGAATCACCACAATTCATGCATTTACCAACCATATGGCAATGCTTTGTTCCGTGACCCCATCCCTGGCACTTACGGCATTGGGTGAGGCTTTGGAAATTGGCTCCAGTCTTCCTGAAATGTTCCCACTTCACACGGACATGGAGCAAAAGGCTTGCTTTTTCTAAAGCCTTAAGGTTATTAAGTTCACTTGACTTGAAGTGAACTAAGTAGAAATCGTTTGAAATCCCTTTGCAAGCATCGCCAGGCCGGGATTTCATTTTCATCTTAATTACTTGGACTGGGCTAATTCCAAGTAATTTTATTAACTCGTTTTTTATTTCATCGAGAGATTCACCACTGGGCAGTCCTTTCAAGACAACCTTGAAAAGACGCTCAGCTTTGGTGTCATAAGTGAAGAAATTGTGGTTCTTCTGAGTAAGATACTCAAGAAGACGTTTGAATCCGTTTGCATGCAGAAATGCAAACGGCATTCACCTCGTCTGGAAATTTGAAGGGAATATTTCACACCTTCAACAAATGTTAAGATTTCCTTGCGAAAAGCATGGAAATCCGAAATTGTCACCACAATAGGGGGAACTTTTTCCTTTCTCAATCGAGAAAGCTTTTTCAAATTTTGATTAGATGATGGATCACTCTCATCATCTGTGAGCATATCAAATTGATTACTCACATTAATTTGATTTGCAGGCGAATCAATAGATTGCCCTTTTCGTTTGCGCTTATTTGCCATAGTGGCAGAGTAATTTGCTCCAAATCGACGTCCAAGCAGATAACTATAAGAATCCGAGGGACCGAAGAGGAATTTTCCAATGCGATATCCAAGCCGGGTTACCCGAAGGGCCTAACAAGGATCGAAAAGGAATAAGAGGAAATCTAAAAATTGTAGGTATTATTTAGCACTGAAAAGTGCTGTTTAAGATTTGGTGTAGCGTTAGGTAGCAATAGCACTTCCTTCAGCAAATAGAAAATAGAACCGCACGGCATGAGAGCACAATGCAGACTGTGTGTTTTTTTTTTTGATAATATTACTTTCTAATGACTATATAGGGAAGATGTACCTATATTAATCTCATCACTTTGCAATTCATCCTACTTGAAATAAAAAGATATACACGTGATATGAGCAGTAGCAGTTGTTGTAGTTATTTAACGTAAGCAAACATTATTAGAAAACGAAACCGATCCTTCAACTGCCCAATTATTTGATTCATAGTAGGATGAATATAGGAACAATGAGATTTATATGGGGGCAGTTTCCCTATCTGTTTTTTTTTGGTATAATGGAGTCAACTGGATCTGCATCATTGAAATAATCTCTTCAGACACTTGAGAGGTGGCGAATGCTCTCATAAACGTCATCACCATTAGTGGATGAGATCACAGAGAAAGTTGGATGACAATAATTTACAGATGAGAACTAATTCATACTTGAACTTATCAATTACAATAATGTACTAATCACCAAATTGTTATTCCGTTTTTGTTTCAGCAATCAGACACTCTCTCTCTCTCTCTCTCTCTTTGGCTTCACTTTCTGCCTCCTACTATACTCTATGTAATGTATCTAACACATATTGGGACTGGTTAGTTAATTACCGGCGCCTGCTTGTGGAAGATCCCGGTGTGCTATATGGTGTAGGGCATATCAACGGGAAGGCTTGGTAGATGCTCACCTAGCCCAAACGTAGATGTTTATATTTCAATCTCAATTTCAGCGAGCGAGATAAGGCGCTTTAACCTTTTGGTACAAGTATCTTTGTTTTTGTTTTGATTCGCTATGTGATTTTGACAGAATATTTGCGAGTGTATTGGTGTATGTTACGGTCTTAGGGGCGAATCATTAAGCTTGGGACCGAGCTTGGGACCGGTATGCTAGTACTTCCTGAGCCAAGAAAAAAAAAAGGTTTTCTTCATGACTATCCACCCGCTGCTATAATTCTTGGAGTCCTCTCTGCGGCACCTGCTACACAGTTGGCCTGGCCGGTGACAAAAAAAATGATGCATTCAAGAAGTCGTCATTTTCCAGGATGCTTTCAAGAATTGGCTGTGTTAGTGTGAGATTAGATTAGATTTAAAAAAATTGAAAAGTATCGAACATGCTGTCATATTTGAATTTATGAAAATTACACGCAACTGGCAAAATTTGAAAAAATAACGGTTTTTGGCAATGGTCTATGCTTCGAAGTTTTCATCAAAACAATATCGATAATTATTTACCAACGATATTCAATACCACTTTTAAGTGCTTAATTCCGCTCATCATTTTACAAATTCAGCAACTCTTGCTCATATTTTACAATTCCTCAGACAACCGAGGTGCGACTTAATGGTTTGCATGCCGCTATAACACCAAAGTCAACAAAGTCAATCTTTCAAATAACAAAACTCAGTCTTGCGCCTTTCTTTCACTGCTATATGGACGTAAATCAACAGCTATAACATATACTACAGAAGTAAAAGTAAAAGTAAGCTACGGAACAGGACATTGAGTGGGATCGTATGTGTTATTTTTTTTTTTGCGTTTTGGCCTAAGTAACAATTTTAGTTTCATTCCAGCCGAAAAGCACTCCTCCCGGCTTTGTTGATAAAGCTACATTCAAAACTGTTTTGTCTACCATCACCTAGTCTATGCTTCTTAAAAGCCGAAATTTGTACAAAGTAACCCACTCTGTAGATGGTTGTGAAAACAATTTAATAAAACCTTTATAAGACCATAAAGATTTTGAAACTGAGAAAACAAGCTGTGTAGGTTCTCATAATCCTGACTAGAATATAAAACCTATTGGCACCTCTTGGTGCCATAATAAAACCAAAATAAAGCTGGATCGTTATGGCAATGTTACTTGGGTGGCTTGATAGAAGGAATCACAATGAACATCAAATTGAGCCACATTTATGTTTACGTCTTATAGTTTTTAGGGGCAACAAGGATTACATCATGTGTGATTCATCATTTTAGAGAGTGTAGATTAGAGGCAAAGCAACACTTTCAAAGTTTATGAGTCGCACCGGTCATTTAAATTGTTTCTTTTTAAACTATGTTATTAACATTTTTTTGAGGGGGTTCAATCGTGTTAGCTTTACGAAGCCGATAATTCATTGTTTTTGATAACATGTACCTATGTATGACTTAATACTAGGTTTAGTACACATTTATCAATTATTAATTTTACACTAGACGTAATTCATCTGTGACGAAAAGTGGAGAAAAATTGCGACGAAAAAATGTAGTAAGAGTTCATATAAAATTATGTCTCCCGAAACTGAAACTTAACAAAACGTGTGTTTGATCAAATTGAATTTCTCGTCTCTTTCAACTTATACCTACACAAATAAAAAGAAACATTGACTTTTCTGCGTTATCTAATGCACATAAAGGGAATGCTTGATTGGGCAGGAAATAATGAGATATTTAATGTAGATTTAAGCCAGATAACGCCTGAACCTAGCCTATTGTATGAAAGATTGTAAACATTGTTGTATGGCGCATGAAAGATTGCAAACAATTTCGTTGTTTACGCCTCCTTTGGCTTGGAATTAAACGAGGGGAAATTTTACGCGCTTGTTAAAATTAATTATTTTTTTCTGTGTATGTTCTAAAGGACGCTTGCATGTGTCGGTCTCAGAGCACCAACATTTACATGGCATTTTGGTAGCGTTTAGAACTTGGACCGTTTACTCGCTGTTTACCCGAGGTTAAAAGGGGTGACATATTTTAGGGACGGATTCGACAAAGAAACATGGAAATGGAATTTTGTAGTTTCATCAGACAGTTATCGACTTCACTGTCACACCAAGTTGTTTATACTGATGTCAGTAAACGTTTAACTGACTTTCAAACAGCTGAGTGCTCAGTAAGCAGTTCAGCAAAAGTATTTTTACTGAACGATCATCAAACTAGTGATGAACTCTCAACTGTCAAAAATTACCGAAGAACTCAGTAAGCAATACCGAAATTCAGTAAAATTAACAGAAAAAAATTGTGTAAATGGAAGCATCGTTAGCTGAATCACTGAACACATCATCTATAGATACCGAAGTTCGGTGAAATTTACAAAAACATATGTTAAATTAGGAATGCTGCAGAATTCTACAGTTGTTTCGGTAATTTCATCCTAGCATGCAGAGAGACAATGCAAAGGGAAACTGCCGTTTTCATATGACCGAAAAGCAGGGGCAAGGGGGCTGATTCAGTGTCAGAATGCATGATAAAAAAAAGCGGAGTGCAGAATAATTATCCGTTTATTGCCATTATCATCTGAAACTTTGACGAAACATCGAGCTTTATAACTCTTACAAATGGAGTCTTCCCGGATTAGATTCCCGGATTTTGTAGGTTACCGGTACAAAAAAAAGCAAATTATATAATCGATATCCATTTGGTTGGAGAGCTAAAAATGAGAACATTTTGAAAACATTTGAACTGTACTTACTGAAAAGCTGTTTTACTTCGACATCCGTAATCTCTAGTACGTCTAACACGTATTCATAATATAAGAATATAAGAAATATAAAAAACAGCTTCTACCGCTTAAGCACGCGAAAATGCAGAAGTTTGACATGTGTGATAGGGTATGTGTCCCTTAACTCAGCCTAATATGCAACGACCGATTAAATTTTGTTTTATCATAACTCATGAAGTATGGTAGCTGTGAGCGATATTGAACTAGATTTACACTTGCTTAGGTACGTTTAATAAGACGTTTGGTAGTATGTATCACAAAAAGTTACACAACTCATTTTATTAAGCCAGAAACTTTCGAGGAATATGGATCTAATGTCGGTCCAAGGACACCCAATTGGGTTTATTCATGGATGCAACCTTGTCCCATTCGAGAGATTTACTATTAAATGCTATCTTCGTACCGTTTTTTTTTCTCCTGATTTTCTGATTTAAGGTATTGCCAGCTGTACTCACTCTACCCAAGACATAATTTCACAAACAAACTAAACTAAAATTACTTTAAAACATTTCTTTATTTTCACATATGATTCACTGGTCATTCGATATTGAAAATATTATAACTTACTCTTTACAAATTTTGTTCCTTTGGTTGAGCCATTTGAAAAATATACAAACGCAAACTCATACATAACCATTGAAAATTTTAACAATAACAACATTTTTACTACGTTATCAATCCAACAGACTATATTTCGGTACATAGAAAATAATTGTTGGATCAAAGCAACACAGCCTCAGATGTTGGAGCAACCGAGCTGCATAGCAACCTAGCAACCAACTGGGCGGTTGCTTATTTAACCCAATCAACAAGTGAAAAATGTCTCATTCCTTACTATGCATCTGAAGTGAATACACGCTTATTAGCGAGCGATTGCCTTCATTCGGACTATCCCTGGATGAACACGGTGAAATTGCTTCAAAATCTGCCGTCGAAATTTGTCGGGTACCACTACTCTGTCGTGGAACATCACGCAGTCGTTGACTAGACTGAGCGATTCCCGCCTTTGGTAGTAGGGAAGGGCTTCTGGATTAGTGATTGAAGCTTGATTGTTTGGCCATCCTTCGCGTATGTACTTCGTAACCAGCTGCAACGTTTTGCTTGATCTGGTAGCTTTTTGTTGAAGAGCATCGAAAGATATGGGTACCTTGTCCACAGTGTCCGTCAGAATGCTTGCCATGTCTTCTTCTAGAGTAACTGCAGCAACTACGTACTCCTCTTCTGGTCGAATAATCTGCACAAATCCGTACTCGTCCATTTGGCTTGCGAACTGCTGCAATCGGCGCTGCCCACTCTGAGAAGTCAACTGGTCTAATGATTCCAAGATTCTGCAGGCGGGTTAGTTCGGCGTCAACGAGTGGAACCGTGTTGAAAGGAACCGGTCGCTTGGAACAAAATACGGACTTGGCATCAGGTTTCAGGAAAAGCTTCACTTTGGTCTTTGTGCAGTGACCCAACGATTCGTCGAAAACTTGAGCGTACTTTGCTTGAAGTTGTTGAAGTGAATTGTTGGTTGATGGCTTGTTTTCAGGTCCAATGTGATTGCGAACAGATTGCGTCGAACGGTATTGACCACAGGTTGAACAGGTCGATTCATTCTATGCCCAGAACATTGAGATCAGGAACAGACGTCACAGAACATCTTGCTTGCTTCACAACGCCATTGATAGCCGAATCACACTGGAACTCACCGATCAGACCTAGAGGCTCGTCGGACGCATTGACAGCTTCTATTGAGGGTAGCTTTGCTTCTGGTTTCTTAAACATCATCCAGGTTGATTCGGAGATCACTGTGATATCGCTTGCTGAATCCAACTGGAGTGAAACTGCAACGCCGTTGATTGATGTCGCTACAAATTTTCTCTTCCAGCTTTGATTCGCAATTTTGATCCGCTCTTCTTTCCCTTGTAACGATTGTCTTGAGGTGGTTTAGATGAACTGTCTGTAGCTTTCTTGATGCAGCCACAGTACCCCTCCTTATGGCCAGTTCGATTGCACGTCTTGCATTGATGTGTAGAAAACGGACAGTCACGAACAAAATGCATTTGGCCGCATTGCCAACAGGGAGTACGGGGTGTCTTCGATTCCTTCTTCATCGAATGCTGGTGAGGCTTACCGGATTTCTTCTCCGAGACTGCACGTACGGATGACTTCAAGCTTGATTGCTGCTCGATCATCGATATGTCCGCTTTCAGGTTTACGAGGAGTTGAAACTCGTCGATGAGCATCTGGAGTGTTACCGGATGTTCCGCCGTTTCGCCTTCAATGCGTGATAGGAGTCGGGCTCGGGTGTCTGCATATCTAAGAGCATTGAGTCCGCAGACGAACACTAAGCACTTGAACTGGTCGATCTTGCAATTCTGGAACTCGAATTCTTCCATAGCTCTGTTTACCATGCCGCCATAGCTGATTATGTCATCGCCATCCGACTTGACTAGCTGCAGACACTAGAACCGTCGGTGGAAAATAGAGGATTGCATGCCGAAAATCGTCTTGAGTGTTGAGATGGTTTCGGCGTAACTGAAGATCCTTGGGTAGCTTCGGAAGAATTTAATTCACGTATCGGCTATGAGATGCGGTATCCAGCTTCCTCAGGAGTAACCGAACTTTGGCAGCGTCGTCCAAATTCCTGGCATCACTCTCGAATAGCTCCGTGTACCGGGAAAACCACTTCTCGAATGTAATCCCGTTGTCCGGATCGAAGGTGAATTCACTGATGTTGGTCGATAGCGCTTCTAAGATTTGTTCAGCACAGCAAAAAATAATAAACATTACATGTGATGTAAAACGTTCGAATGGTAAAAATATATCAATGTAATCCATTGCCTTATTGAATTTTAAATAAATAATTATGCACATATCTGGAGCATTGATAAACATTGAAAAATACGTGTTCGTCCATCGGATCATACATTAGTACACGTTGCAAGGATAATAAATCTCACTGAACACGTGTTCCAATGCATATACGTATGAATTTACATGATCGTGTAAGGGAAGGTCCATTAATTATGTCACGCAGTAGGGGGGAGGGGGGTTCGAGAAAACGTGACGATCCATACAAAAAAAATTGAAGGTCCATACAAAAAACGTGACATGGGGGGGGGGGGGGTTACAAAAAGTCAATTTTTGCGTGACGTAATTAATGGACGTTCCCTAAATATAAACCTTCTTCTATCGTTTTTTTTATCGAATAAGATTCCGTGCCGTTGTTCTCTTCTAGCTGTCATTAAGCGTTCAAGAGCGGAGGACAAAAGAAGGCATTTAACAATTGTCGAATCGTGTGAAGCAGATTTTATTGCTGTTTCAGAATCCATTGTGTTTTGAGCTGTTCACTGATACTTTACCGGATTCGCACATCGCAGCAACCTGAAGTTTCTTGGAACGTATCAGATTAACCTGTTGCCATGTTGAAAACATGAACCGCAGTCACAGCCTGGATGTTTTTTTTTTTTTTAAGAAATGAATGTCGTATAATTGACATTTTTCATTGTTTTTTATTTCTCCTGACAGTTGATGCCCATGGCTGGCATTTTTGGATTATCAAGTTATAGATAGGGATTATCAATAAACCAATAATCTCTTTCTCGATTATTATCTCCTCCACTCTCACGTGCAAAAATACATTTGGATGTAATAATCAACGATGCGAGCATCTGAAGTAGGTCATGTAAAATTCAAGCGTGCAATTATTACAACATGTGATTTTCAAGTCGTGTAAATTGAAAACTTCATGTAATTTTGAAGGTATTTGCATGCTCTTTTTATGTGCATGAAAATAGATTGAAAATTACAAAATAATTTTAACTGTGAGTGTTCGGAGGTGCAGGAACGGCCAACCGCGTAAGAAGTTGCGTGATTTGCAGAATGGCTTCTTGCAGTGCTTCTTCTAGAGTCTCTCCTCCCGAACGAATTTTCCGTAAGCTTCGCTTTAGGGTATCCACAAATCGCTCTGCCAGTCCATTTGATTGAGGATGGTAAGGGGCTGTACGAATGTGGTTGATGCCGAGGTTTTCACAGAATGTCCGGAATTCATGGCTGGTAAATTGAGTTCCGTTGTCGGATACAATGGTTTCCGGAACGCCAAATGTAGAAATCGTCTGTTTGAGGAGCTTAATTGTCGTTTTTGAGGTGATCGTCCGACATGTCTGCATAGCCAAAGTCGTTGGTAGTCACATGCTGAATCTGGAAATCGTAGTTCAGAAGAGTCAGCGCCCATCGCTGTAGCCGGTTTGCGGTGTGAAGTGGTATGCCCTCTTTTGATCCAAAAATCGATAGTAAAGGCTTATGGTCCGTTAATAGCGTGAAACGTCGTCCCAGCAGGTACTTGTGGAATTTCGTAACAGCGTACACCAGAGCAAGTGCCTCCTTCTCCGGTTGACCATAATTCCGCTCCGCTGGTGTGAGAGAGCGTGATGCATGTTGGATTGCCTTCAAACTGCCTTTCGGGAACTCATGGAATATAACTGCGCCAATACCTGTGCTTGATGCGTCGGCTGCAACAATCATCGGTAGCTTGGGGTCATAATGAGTTAACAGCAACTTTGATTGAAGAATCTTCTTGAATTCATCGAAATGCTGTTGGTATTTCGAATTCCACTTCCACTTGACACCTTGTTTCAGCTTGTCCATTGGGTGTCGCAAACTGTGCATGTTCTGAACAAATCTTCCATAGAAATTGATTGCTCCAAGGAAAGATCGAAGCTCGGGAATGTTGGTCGGAGGTTGAATCGATGCAATGGCCTTCAGTTTCTCAGGATCCGGACGTATGCCTCGAGGGTCGACTATGTGTCCTAGATATCCAATTTCCGTTTGGTAGAAACTGCACTTCTCTAGGTTGATGTGGAAACCATATTCCTGCAAACGGCTGAGTAGCATGTTGAGTGAAGCATTGTGTGACTTCCAGTCCTTTCCAAAAATGATCAAATCATCGATGAACGAACTAATTCCCGGAATATCTGCTATCATGCCATATATCAAACGCTGAAATGCTCCTGGTGCCGATTTCACTCCTGGAGCGAGTCTGTTGAACCGGAACAGTTCTCTGTGGGTGTTGATAGTGAGGAGCTTCTTGGAGTCATCATCCACTTCTACTTGCAGATATACATCTGACAAGTCAATGATGCTGAACACGGTGCTTCCGTCGAGTTTCACAAAAATCTCCTCCGGCGTTGGCAGAGGATAGTGATTGGCTTCCAGAGAATCGTTCAATCCCGTCGAATAATCTGCACAAATCCGTACTCGTCCATTTGGCTTGCGAACTGCTATAATCGGCGCTGCCCACTCTAAGGAGAGACTCTAGAAGAAGCACTGCAAGTTTTTCTCCAAGTATATCGTACCACTCCTTCAAGCGACTCTGGTGGAAAATTTCCTGCCGAAATGATGTTCCAGAGGCCAATACGAACTGTTTTCTCACAGCTGAAACCGCCAACAGAAGCTCCATCAACATCCTCCGACAAAGCAAAGAAGCAAAATGCAGCTTTCAATAAGAAGCATGCTGCACTCAAACGGCAGTTTGCAGCAGGTGAAACAGTATACGCACAAGTACATCGAATCAACACGTGGAACTGAGAGAAGGCTACCATCATAGAGCGAATCGGAAAGGTTAACTATAATGTGTACCTAGAAGACCGTCAACGCCTCATCCGTTCCTATGCGAATCAATTGAAGCAACGTGTTCCTGACAATAGTTCACACAAGATCCATCACCTCTATCTGTATTCTTCGACGGATTTGGACACTCAAGTTCAGAACTTCCCAGGCGCCATGTGAACGCTGATGACGACGAACCCGACATTCCTGCTGCGAATGAAAATCCCATTGAATCTGATGACTCTTTCTATTCCGAAGCATCCGAAGAAGAAGTACCAGCCCCTCCAGTTGTGGATCCCGTTCCTGATCGAGATAGACGTTTTATACGGCTGCCTGCAAGGTTCCGATTCTTACTTGTTGGATTAAAAGGGGGGAGATGTTGGATCAAAGCAACACAGCCTCAGATGCTGGAGCAACAGAGCTGCATAGCAACCTAGCAACCAACTGGGCGGTTGCTTATTTAACCCAATCAACAAGTGAAAAATGGCTCATTCCTTACTATGCATCTGAAGTGAATACACGCTTATTAGTTACAACTCGAGTTCTTGTTCTCTTACTTCAATATTGTGTCACCACGGTTGTGATACTTATCAATAATACGTCCCTAACATTGGGTCTAAGGTTTTCTTGTTAAATTATTGTTATTTTATTGATGCGAACAGTTAGTTAATAACGTGTGACTATTTTTTTGTACATCTAGGCTGCATTGCTCAGTAAATCGGTTCAATTCAGTCAAATTTAGATCATTCGGAGATCATGCTGATAATTTGTTCAGCTTAACCAGCGAAGTCATGATGTCTAAAAAGTTAAGTAAATCGAACATTGCACGGATGTGAATAACTATGTATTGAGTAATGATGTCTCAATTGCTTTGGAATCAATCGATAATCCCGATAGCAACATGATTTTGTTGATTATGGCTGAAATAATAACATATTTGGTACATAGCCCGAATGGAGGAGCTCGGCTAATATTACATCCCGTTACCCTATATTCCGAAGCGTTCAGTAAAGAACTCCAGTGATTTTTACATTTTGCGTCAGTATTTATTATGATTTTACTGAAAATCGGTAAAACATTTACTGAACAGCGAATGATCATTAACAGTTCATTAGTTTACAAAGTACATCTGTAAAATAAATAAAAAATTTCAGTGATAATGTCATACGAATAACCGAAAACTTGTAGTTCTTTGATAGATATCTTTAACTTGATGAAATTAAACAGATCATTCAGTACAAATTTGATTGTACCGATCAAAACCGTAAATTTCTTTACTGAACATCAAAACTAGGATTTGGTGTGTAGAGCGTTGTGCGATATATCAGGGCTCCCTTTTTGTGTTCGGCCGGGTGAGGTTATTACAAGGCAACGATGAGACTCCTAAAGAAGTCAGAACAAAATAACACAAGATAATATGTAAAGAAGAAGAAAAAACAGATTAAACTCTTATAAATTTAAGGAAATAGGGTTACTGCCCCCATATTAATCTCATTGTTCCTATATTCATCCTACGATGAATCAAACAATTGGGCAGTTGAAGGATCGGTTTCGTTTACAAATAATGTTTGCTTAAGTTAAATAAGTACAACAAACATTACTAACTAATTCTGTTACGTGTATATCGTTTTATTTCAAGTAGGATGAATTGCAAAGTGATGAGATTAATATAGGTACATCTTCCCTACATAAATCGACTGCATATAACAAAGATCACGAGATCCCAACACATCTCTAAGGTCTGCATACACATTAATCCGGACATCTTCAAATCACTGTAACTTTTGAAATATTGCACGTAGGAGTGAAAAGGCTGAGCTGAGCTGAGGTATGGCTGGAAGTCTTTGATGGCAAATACTTTGCTTGGTGTTTACATTCCATGTTTATTGTCCAAGAAGGCGATGAATGAAAAACACGTGTGCGAGCGTATTTTTTACAGAAGTAAGGTAAATCCCAACATGTCAATAAGGGTATTCGCAACAAAAAAATTGGATTTACCTAAATCCACTGTTCACGTTGTGCTCAAATCATTTTCGGAACATAATAAAAACATCGATATTCTTCTATCGGTGGGAGTGTATCGACTGATTCTGTGCCGATTGTCTTTGCCGTTGCATATTTTTACCAATCGATGTTTCTTGTGAGGTCGAATGGAACTCGAGATGGATCTGAAGGTTGCGGGCCACAAATAATTTAAATGATGATAGGTAAGTGATCGCTACCATGAGGACCATTGATGACTTTCCACAGACAGTTCAATGAAAGCTATCTTGATCAGACAGATTGGTCGAGTCTGCTTTCTTAAGCAGGAGGTTTAGGTATGCGCGCCGCTTAACCAGTGTTCAAAATTGAAAAATTGAAATCGTCACATTAACCGTAAAAAAAAATAGCCGCTCTATTGTCCACCCAGTACTACAGAATTCATGTCACTCAGAATCAATACTAGGGACTGTAAAATAGAAACTAAATTCCAGAGTTGACTACGGCTAATCGAAGTTCTGGGAGAAACTTAAACTGAAGCTATGCAAATGTCTTTATTCTTTAGTTGCTTGATAAGCGACGATTTCGCCTGAAAGAGATGAACGTGAAATTTTGTAAAAAAATATAGCACTTTTTGATCCCTAAAGCACTCCTCCATAAGAAGCGTCTCTATCCAGGCGTATAATGTTAAAATCGTGGATGTTGAGTTCATTTGCTGAAGAAAGCCATGACCCACAAAGAGCAAATATATCACAATCGGAACTGTGAACTAAAAGATTGAACCAGTCTAGTTTAGGCACCAGACTACGGCAGTTCCTCTGTAGTACGGTAATCATATCTCCGACATGATTCGATGAATTATCCATCGAAAGATATGATCGATGCTAGGAAGGGCCAGGAAACAGTCAATTGCTTAAGGTATGATTCCAATGTCGGAAGCAAGACAGAAACTAAGCTTCTAAAAGGGTCTTGTATATTGAACATGTATTAAATGAATGCCACAATGTCCGATAAAGCTATCAATCCTCGACTTGGATTCCTTTTGGAAAATTTGAGGAGTAGCGTTTTCATTATTATTATTCTTTTTTGGTAGTGACGGAAAGTTCTTACCAAATCCAGGAGTTGATGCAATAGGAGATTTTTTTGAATTTCTTCCCCATTAGTCTGAACATTGTGTTATCTTTTGGATGTGACATTTGTTATCTTACGGCGCACTTCGGAAGAATTTGGGCGCGTGTACCACCGTAGAATAACCTTCATCAGATGAGTCAGAGTCCGATTCTTTAGCAGACAAAATCGCAAATTGGTTTTCATCTTGATCGGCTGTTGCAAACTGAAGCATTTCTGCATAAGCCTGCTTGGAGCGTCCAGCGATGGAACGCGGCAGCCTATCGAATTGCCTTTTGTACCTTGAGCACTCCTGCAAAGAGTGAGAATTCTCACCACAATAAATATATTTCTGCACAGATTGTTTTTCATTTGGTTTTCGAATGTCCCAGCCTTTTGCAGTTGGTACAATTATATACCCTCGGTCTATACAAGCGCCCCGAAAAAAGGCTCTATCTAATTTAACGAAGTTTGGGAGAACAGAACCGGTGATGGTACCCGAAATGAGCCTGCAAGTTGATAGACCTTTTAAAGTTAAAACCAGAAGCTCGTTTCAAGTTCTCGACAGTCAAACTCGCATCTGAGACAAAACCATCAATTTCCACATCTGAAGAGGGCACGTATACACAATATTTGATATTGAATGCTTCGTGGTCAGCAATCTTTTTAGATAGTTTATAATGCGAACAAGAGATGTTAGCTTCAAAACCATGGCTGCACGTCGGACCCTTGGTGTTGACTACACACTTAGAAAATTTTACAGTATTGGGTAATTTTTTACCGAACCTTCAACAGCTGAACGTTCGGTAATCCGATTTACCGGAAGTAGGTGAAATTTTACAGTATTCCGGTAATTTTCTAAGTGGGTAATGTACAAATTGTAACATCTGTCAGTTTCATATAAATCTTCGATCTAAATGAGCAAGCGACCTGACCTTGTGTTGGCAAATGAAGCTGCCGTAATGGAATGTGCTGTTGTCGAAGCCTCCGAACCGTTCATTAATCTTGACGCCGATCATCCTGCGCTGGAGATTACTATCGATCTATCAGTACCTATTACCTTCGATAACATCGTTGATCCACATGGCCTGAATTTCCGTAGAACTGATTTCGCTGCTATGAGCCAATCTCAGTCCCAAGTCAATTGGCAGTTCCTTGACTCGTGCTCCACTATCGATGAAGCGGTAGATTTTTTTGACGAAGTTGTGTCTCGGGCTATATCAGATTTTATTCCGCTGAGGAGACCTGCTCGTAAACCTTCTTGGTCAAATGCTCAAACGAGAAATCAATTCACCAAGCGAATTTTCTCGACAGCTTGTACCCATTACCGAATGTACAATCGTCTTCTTTACAAGAATTATTCAAAACGAATCCAATCTAACCTTCGGCGCAACCCAAAGTTGTTCTGGTCATCTGTGAATACAAAAAGGAATGTTAATGGGCTACCGGTTGAAATTCATCTTGGCGACAGAATCGCCAGCACACCAGTGGACAAATGTGATCTCCTTTCAGAGCACTTCAAAAGTGTATTCAATAACACAATGCCAGCATTGGAGCAAGTCAGCGTAGCACTCAGAGATACTCTCAGAGACGCGTTCGACTTCAATATTGCTGCGATTACATTGGACCTCGTTGAATCGGCAATCCGGAAGCTGAAACTCTCAAACATGGCAGGACCTGACGGAATTCCTTCATGTGTACTAAAGAATGGCTCTGCAGTGTTTACGATTCCTCTTTTGAAGATTTTCAATATCTCGTTACGCCAGGAAAAATATCCAACACGTTGGAAATCTTCGTTCATGTTCCCGATTTTCAAGAAAGGAGATAAACAAAATGCCGAAAATTATCGAGGAATCACATCGCTCTGTGCTTGCTCAAAAGTCTTCGAGATCATCGTCAACGACTTGTTGTTTGCTAGTTGCAGACACTACACCTCTCTTGAACAACATGGATTTCACCCCAGAAGATCGATTTCAACCAACCTTGCACCTTTCGTTTCCTCATGTCTCCGGAATATGGAAACTGGATCTCAAGTCGACGTTGTTTACACGGATCTCAAGGCTGCTTTTGACCGGGTCGACCATACTATACTTTTGGCAAAGTTAGACAAACTTGGTGTGTCAAATAACTTAGTTCGTTGGTTTAAATCTTACCTAACGGACAGCATACTCTGTGAGAGTAGATCGGCTCAGCTCGATCGAGGTATGTCGGGCGTACATCAAGGCAGCAACTTGGGACCACTGCTGTTCTCAATTTTCATCAACGAGGTTGGACTGATACTTCCACCTAACTGCAGGTCGTTCTATGCAGACGATGTGAAATTTTATGTGGTTGTGCGATGCTTCACTGATTGCTTAGCACTTGATCAGTAGCTTTGAAGAGTGATGTTCTAGGAATTTCATCACTCTGAGTGTTAAAAAATGCTTCATTATCACATTCCATCGAAAATTTAACCCAATTGCATTTGATTACACGATAAACAATCAACCTCTCCAGAAAGTTGATACTGTTCGTGACCTTGGAATCACGCTTGACTCCGGTTTGACATTTAGACAACACTACACGGATATGATTACCAAAGCCAACAGACAGCTCGGTTTCATGTTTAAGATCTCCGACGAGTTTCGTGATCCCACCTGCCTGAAAGCATTGTACTGCTCTCTCATGCGTTCTATTCTGGAATTTGGAGCCTTGGTGTGGTGCCCGTATCAAGGAATCTGGATTGCGAGGATTGAAGCAGTCCAAAGAAAATTTGCTCGTTATGCTCTCCGTCATCTGCCGTGGAATGATCCTGTCAACCTTCCAGCGTACCAGGATCGTTGCTCACTCTTGGGAATTGAAACATTAGAGCATAGGTGTACAGTCATGCAAACAGCAAAAGTGCTACTAGGTGAAACCGACTCTCCAGGAATTCTGGCCGAACTCTTCATCTACGCTCCTGAACGAGTTCTGCGAACAAAAAAGTTTCTGCAGCTCGGAACCCGTGCTGCAAACTACGGCCAACACGATCCAATTCGATTCATGTCATCGCGCTTCAATGAACTCTACGCTCTGTTTGACTTCAACTGTTCCGCTGAGACCTTCCGTCACCGGATTCAGCGTAGTTGGATGGAGAGCCGCTAGTTCAGAAATGGTGGCATTTACTACGTACTGGCATTAATAGCGAAGATACTAGACGACTGCTTCCATCACGACAGATTATTTAAGTATTACTGACAAGTTTTGTGTGTGTACTAGAATTTATTTTGTTTTGCTTGCTTTGTATTCCTTCTATTCATGTTGATTTCTGTAGTGTACGATTTAGAAATAGGGGGTTTTTACGCCACATGGCTTTTTCCCATTAAATTCCAATAAGATGTTGTCAGTTGCAATTATATCAATAAATAAATAAATATACTTGGAGCGCTGGATTTTGCATAAATTCACGCGATATTTCGTATACATCTAAGTGAGATATCGCCTAATTCAGGTATGTTGTATGCAAGATTGCAAACGATTCCGGTGTTTCTGCTTACAGTGGCTTGACATTGAATGAGCAAAAATTCGGCTAAAATTCATCATTTTTTCCTGTGCAAAGAAATCCGATTGTTTCCGATTCATTTATTCGCGGCCACCGTAGCATGTGGCCTACTGCTACTTGTTCTTTTAGCATTTCAAGGTTATTGCTTTCACAATTGAGCGATTCCACGAACAAGTGGGAAATTTTTCCAGTTTATATTTTTTGTATTTTTTTGATTTGCATGAAACCTTGCATACAAGTTTTTGGGGAAGAAAAACGCCGTTTTGCATACTTGGTTCGCCATTTTGAATCTAGCCTTACTTATGAGAAGGGCCTATGAAAAATGCACATGATATCTTCAAAAAATTGTATCTCGGAAACGGTTTGTCCGATTGGTTTGGTGTCTTCGGCGAAGTTTTAAACAATCGTTGGTGCTATATGGAGAAAATATGCATGGTAAAAAAAATTTTGGTTTTTGTGTTTTGAACTAAAATATAGATTTTCCCTTAAAAGTTACATGTCAATAATTTTTAAATTATTCTTATGTTATAGCTCATTGAAAATGCTATCTAGTGCACAGTGGGTTGTTCTGGAGAAAAATAGGTTACAATGAAAAAAAAATTACAATTTTCAAAAAAGCTATTAAGAAAAGTCAAAAAAGTTTGTCACCCTAATTTTATGAAAGTACATCAAATTTGCAAGCAAAAAGTACTTCGGTAACATTTTTCTAAGATGCACCGTTTAGAAGATATTACTGATTTAATATTGATTTTTTTGATAACTTAATAAGTTTTTGCCCTTTTCTGATGTACTCCGTGTTTTTCCAGTTTCAAAAGTATTTTTTTCGGAAAGATTGGAAAATTTTGAGTTAAAATGACACTGACAGCTTAAAGATTTGAGTGAAATTCTCTGCCTTAAAAGTATTTTGAAAAACAAGTTACAAAATCCCAGTATCAGGAACAATGATTTCTTCAAGTGATTTTTGGTGCGTTGTGCTGAAAACGTGCTAACAAGTATTAGATACAAGTAATTAGATACCAGTTAGCTGTACTACGTACAGTTGGTGATTGTAAACATGGTCTTTGTTGGAACTAGTCCACCATGGCCAAACTGGCCATAACGAGGCTAGCTCCTTCGATGACCGTTTCTTAATAATAAATAAAAAGAATGCAGTCTTAGTCACCTTCCATCAAACTAGACGGCTGCCGACTGATACCTCAATCAACAACCGCCGCACTCTTTATTCATTCCAGGTATATACAATTTACAATCTTCTTCAATACCAATATACCTACGCCAGCAAATCTACCTCGCTCCAACTCTCCAAACTCGTACCTGAAGGTTCGACGATACCTGAGCGTTCAACTCTACCTATCTTCCAACAGTCTTTACCCAGCATTCTATGATTTCTACCCGTGAGCTGTATAATAATGTCTGACTCGGTTCTGAATTCATCCAGTATCTACCAAACAGAAAATGCAGAAAGGTTGCTAGTAGCATAGTGATTATAGTAATTTCAGCTCATAATCCTGTGTTTTTGAACGAGATCCAGTGTTGTTTGATAACATAATAATTGTAAAGGAAAGTGTAACACGTTTTGGTGCAAAGGTAAGTTTTAAATACCCATTTTAATTATATGTTTTGTGATATTTTCGTACAAAACTAACAATTGGAAAATATTTTCTATGTTGCAGATTACAAAATGAGTAAAATAAGATGTATTCGCCCATTCAAAGACATTCAGTGTTCGAAAGAGCTGCGATATCTCACGGATGGTATCATCCAAAAACTAAAATCAATTGGATTTTCCAAGGTATCCACAATGAACACCAAGGATTTTCGTATTTGTTCGTCTTGCCGTCTACATATTGATTCAAGAGCTCACCTCACCCAAAACGAAGAACAAAGCGTAGCCGGCGGCTCAAGGATGCCAACTGTTCAGACCATACCTGATGTACCTGATTCGCAAAGCTATGAAAGTTTGGTCACGATACCATCAGCGTCAACGCTAAGCACAATTCAATCAAATGAAGACTTCACGATGCCTGTAGACGTCGAAATATTCAACCGAGGAATAGCAGCTATTTGTGTTTCGCCTATAGATTTAGGTAAGGTTAAAAATGTTCACTATCCTGAAAAAAAGTGCGCTGAAATCGTCGAAGGTGTACGAAGAAATCTTTTTAAATTAGACGCTAAAACAGAAAAAGCAAACGAGTTTGATGAAGTCATAGAAAATATGAAAATTAAATTTTTAAATTCAGCCACAAGGCAAGAAAAACTATCAATTTTATAATTGTTACCAAAATCATGGTCAGTACAAAAAATTGTAGACGAATTTAAAACCAGTAGAAATATGGCATCAGATGCAAGAAAGGAAAGAGATAATGTATTTGATTCATCTCAAGGTTCAAGCTCTGGAAAAGCTTTGAGTAATGAAACAAAAGAACTGGTTTTGAATTTTTTTTGAGGACGATGATATAAGCCGTGCAATGCCAGGCCAAAGAGATTTTGTTAGGGTAAAGACAGGAAATAAGAGATTAGCTGTTCAGAAAAGATTGTTAATGATGACATTGAGAGAAGCTTTTAATCGCTTTAATGAAATGTACGTCAATGTAAAAATAGGGTTTTCATCATTTGCAAGCCTCCGGCCAAGGCAATGTAAACTATTGACTATCACAGGAGCACATAATGTTTGCGTTTGCACTACGCATGAAAATGTCAATTTAATTCTACATAGCTTAAAAAAATACAATGTCTTGAATGATCTAAAAACATTAACGAATAGATTACTTTGCGAAAATAAGACAACTCATTGCCATCTACGAAGATGTAAAAACTGCCCAGATACCTCAGTTTTAGAAGACAGTTTATTGAAACAACTGGAAGAAAACTTTGTTGAAAAGCTTTCATTCGAACAATGGGTTACAACTGACAGATGTGATTTAGAAACTATTGTAAAGCAAACCGATGAGTTTGTTTCATTTTTCAGCTCAAAATTAGAAAGTTTGATTCCGCATGATTTTGTAAAAACCGAACAATCCAATTTTTTGCAACAGGCCACAATCCATCCTTTCGTAATATATTATACTGAAAATATGCAAATTAAACATTTTAGCTTCATTATAATTTCTGAAGAACTAAGACATGATTCAGTCGCTGTTAATTTGTTTATTGATAAAATGATAAACTTTTTACAAATTGATCAAAATAAAAACATAATTTTTTTTTATTTTTTGTGCTGCTTCACAGTATAAAAACCGAAAAAACTTTTCTAGCCTTTGTAAATTTAAGTCAAAGTATGGCATTGATGCTGAATGGCATTTCTTCGCAACATCGCCCGGAAAAGGTCCATGCGATGCTATTGGAGGTACGATAAAACGCATGGCTACCAGAGCAAGTTTAGCCAAAGAACGCGAACACCCGATAAAGACTGCAAGAGAGTTGTTTAATTGGGCAAACAAACGAAAAGAAGAAGAACTTACAAAGTTGTCATTTTGTTATTCTACTACAGAAGAATACGAAAATATGTCTTTGCAGCTAAATAATCAATATAATAATGCAAAAACAATTCAAGGAACTCAAAAATTCCACTCATTTCTTCCTCTATCAGAAAATACAATAAAGGCAAAGCTTTATTCAAACTGTCCTGACAATGATGCCAAAATATTCGATATTGTTAAGAAAGTTGTGTAAACAATAATTTTATAAAAATACAGGAATAAAAATAAACTGATGATATCCAACATATAATGTTATTTTTTATTGCGCACAATCACCATCGCTGAAAAATAAGCTTAATTCGCTCTTTTGAATCTTGCTAATTGAGGAGCTTGCATTTGCAGTTCTTAAAAAGGTGTATCTCGAAATCGAGTTGTCTCATCGGTTCGATGTCTGTGGCGATGTTCGGCAATAGAGAGAAAATATGCACAGTATAAACACATCCAGTTTAAATGGATTAAACTGTTAGGCGATATGCAAGAGTTGAATGCACATTTTCAACACAATACACCAAATATAACTGGAAGAAATCATTGTTCCTGATAGTGGGATTTTGTAACTTGTTTTTCAAAATACTTTTAAGGCAGAGAATTTCACTCGAATCTTTAAGCTGTCAGTGTCATTTTAACTCAAAATTTTCCAATCTTTCCGAAAAAAATACTTTTGAAACTGGAAAAACACGGAGTACATCCGAAAAAAGCCAAAACTTATTAAGTTATCAAAAAAATCAATATTAAATCAGTAATATCTTCTAAACGGTGCATCTTAGAAAAATGTTACCGGAGTACTTTTTGCTTGCAAACTTGATGTACTTTCATAAAATTAGGGTGACAAACTTTTTTGACTTTTTTTAATAGCTTTTTTGAAAATTGTAATTTTTAAAAAAAAATTTTTTTCATTGTAACCTATTTTTCTCCAGAACAACCCACTGTGCACTAGATAGCATTTTCAATGAGCTATAACATAAGAATAATTTAAAAATTATTGACATGTAACTTTTAAGGGAAAATCTATATTTTAGTTCAAAACACAAAAACCAAACTTTTTTTTACCGTGCATATTTTTTCCATATAGCACCAACAATTGTCTAAAACTTCGCCGAAGACACCAAACCAATCGGACAAATCGTTTTCGAGATACAGTTTTTTGAAGATATCATGTGCATTTTTCATAGGCCCTTCTCATAAGTAAGGCTAGATTCAAAATGGCGAACCAAGTATGCAAAACGGCGTTTTTCTTCCCCAAAAACTTGTATGCAAGGTTTCATGCAAATCAAAAAATATGAAAATTACTCGTTGCTGAAATGATATGGAACCACTCAATTAGCTTATTGCTTGCTCTCAAATTAGTGTTCTAAATCCACTTCCACAGTTATTAATTAAGAGCTTTCGAAATTTAAATTAAATTTTCTTTTCTATTTTTCTAGGCTGCCTGGTGATCAACTTTCTTTCATTAAATCACGCTGGAAATTTTCGTTACTTCAGAGTTTCAATCTAACACCGTTGCGGACGAGACAAATAGCTGCATTTTATTATTATAGTACATTATTTAGTATTTAATTACAACATCGTATCATCATTGTATATTATTATAATCACATTAAAATAATTATTAAAAAATAATAATAATAATAATAAAAAATAACTGCTTCAAGGAAGTTGATTCCAGATAGTATAGCTATTTGGTTGCATTGTACCTAAAAGTTCTTTTCTATTAATTCAGATTATTGGATATTATTATAATTAATCAATGCTTTTCAATTCTGCTGATTATGTATATCCATATGTCATAAATACAACCATTTTTTTATTGTTTAGTGTATAATTAAATGTTTAATGGATATTTATACTTCATTTAATTGCGAAATAACCTTCACATTCCGGAGTTACATTCATCTACCAATGATTGAGCTGTAAACAGGCACAAAGCCGCATATTATTATCATATGCCTATCATTACAATTTTAATTATTTAATCATATTATTTTATTTATATCCATATTAAAATTAAAGGATGACGAAATTCAACTATGACAAAATTTTATTAAATATTCATGTACATTTCATTGCTGTATTACATACTACATTTATTGCATATTATGACATATTATTTACATTATATATAATAAATACTGGGTTGGGAGGGAGCATTAAAAATTAAAGGAAATTGCCTGTCAAATGGAAAATGTTGAATCATAAACAATTTTAGTTTTTGCATTTTGATTTTTTTTTCGATGAAGAAGGAAAAATAATACATTGAAAACCATCCTATCTTTTCATATAGATAACGTGAGTTATGTGGGCTTAGACTTACAACTATGCACAAATGTGAAGTTGAAAATAGCATTAAAAAATATTGTGAAGGTTTTCTTGTAATATAAAATGATAATAACAATTATATTTGTTATTTCTGCAGATTCTGGTCCTGCTCCAGTTGTAAACGGACTAACATCATAGACTAACTCTAAGACAAGTAGGTCCCGAACAAATACGATTTTTTTCTTGGCTCAGTCAGTACTAGCACATCGGTCCCAAGCTCGGTCCCAAGCTTGATAATGCGCCCCTAATAATGAACTCACACGAACACACTCTCAAATATTCTGTCAAAATAACACAGCAAATCAAAACAAAGGCGCAAATATGTATAGCAAGGTGCTGGCTTCAAGGTGTACTTCGGACCAAGGGGTTCTACAACAGTGAACCAATTACAAATCGCTAGTTGCATATTGATTGTTGCTAACATTACCATTGAAAAAATAATCTATAATTATTCTACAACACTTGGGAATTTCATGGGTGATCTGAAATTAGGACCGTAGGACCGTATAAAGAATACTTCCATTTGTCGTGGTAGGGTAAGATTTCAGCATACTACCTTGCCGGGGTCGCGCTGCCTACATCGTGTTGGTGGGGCTGCCACCTAAGGTATAGTTGACGTGATTAAGCGTTTCTTACTCTGCCGCTGGATGCCAGGACATACGTTGTTTGAGACGCACCCTCCTTGGTGGACAGACGCTCGGCACGCACCTCCTCAATCTAGCTGAAGTCAGAAGGACACCCGAGTAACACATCTTCATGATTTTAGGTTGAGTAAGCTTCTATACAACCAAATCTAGTCACATAAAAGTATTTTCAACCGTTACACTACTTGTGTGTTGCTTGGGCAACAGTGCCTGTGGCTGCACTACCAGCTAAGTACGCAACCCTTAGCTGGCGATCTTTGTCATCTCTTGACCCGTGGAAGCATGAGGTAGGAACTTGTGAGGACCAGAGCTATGTTGGGGGACGCACGCTATAACAGTTGTCGACTCACCATTTTGGCCGAAAGGAGAAAAAAGAAGGCCCAAACATAATGTGGACGGAAACGGAACGGAAACGGCAAGTTTGACAGTTGTCGCAAATGACGTCGATATGTCCAATTGGAATTAACTTGGATCCAATCAGTTTTCTATTCGACAACCAGATTGTGTCCGATTGGGCTCTTCCGCTGTAATTTGCCGTTCCGCTTCCGTTATCACTGCGTTCGAGCCTTGCCTGCATCGACTGATAGTCAGGATTTGGGATATCGAACAGCTACCGGAAGAGTGGAAGGATGGGGTTATCTGCCCAATCTATAAGAAAGGCGACAAGCTGGACTGTGAAAACTATCGTGCGATCACTGTCCTTAATGCCGCCAATAAAGTACTATCCCAAATCATCTTCCAGCCACTGTCGCCACTAGCAAATGGTTGTGGGAAGTTATCAGGCCGGCTTCATCGAAGGACGGTCCACAACGGACCAATAAAAAACAATGCAGCAGATCCTCCAAAAGTGCCGTGAATATAGAGTCCCAACGCATCATCTATTCATCGACTTCAAAGCCGCATATGATACAATTAACCGAAATGAGCTATGGAAGATCATGGACGAGAAGAGTTTTCCGGGGAAGCTGACCCGACTTATCAAGGCTACGATGGATGGAACCCAGTGTTGCGTGAGGATATCGGGTGGATTATCGGGTTCATTCGAATCCCGCGGGGGCTTCGTCAGGAGTGATGAAATGCTCTCTTGTCTCCTGTTCAACATTGCTCTTGAAGGTGTTATGCGACATAAGTCCCGTACGAACTGCATCTTGTACAAAACGCTAATAAGACCGGTTGTTCTCTACGGGCATGAGACGTGGACAATGCTTGAAGAGGACCTGCGAGCACTCGGAGGTTTTGAGCGACGGGTGTTAAGAACCATCTTTGGTGGAGTACAGGAGGACGGACTATGGAAGCGATGGATGACCCATGAGCTCGCGCAACTCGCCGGCAAACCCAGTATTCATGAGGTGAAGAAAGACTTTTTTACTCCGCTGGGCAGAGCATGTTGTGAGAATGCTGGGCAACTATCCCGCAAAAATAGTGTTCGACGGGAATCCGGTTGGTACAAGACGACGTGGGGCGCAACGAGCAAGATGGTCAGACCAGGTGGAGCAAGTAAACATGTCAGATGACATATGGTAAGAGTAGAAGAGATAGAGAGCGAGAAGGATATACGTCAAAGGTAGTAGAGGAGATAAACAAAAACAAACAGTGAATTGTATAGTGTAAGAGTTCGATTGAAGTTCAGGAAATTAGGTGAAATTTAGTTTCATTCAAATCGAGTTAAGTTGAGTAGAGTTCCGTGTGCTAATTGCAATTTGGTTGTACGATCACAACACAGAAGACGGTGAGTAGTGTGAAAGTTAAATAGCAGAATAAAATCAAACTAGATCTCACTCGTAGCAGCTGACTGAATAAAAGTGAACGGTACAGTGGTGCCTAAACCTATTCGCGCGTCCCACGAGCATTCACGGAAACGGTCTACATTCGACATACGACGTAGTACTAATCGACGGTGTAGGACAGACAGGTAATTTTGAAGAGAACAACAACAATGATTAATTGCAATAAATCCATAATTAAATTATAAACAGAAATTAGCGAAAACGAAGTAGAGGCAAGTTGTGGACGGAAGGCAAACTAAAAATTGTGAGTAGGAAAAACCATCGACACTATGACAAAAATCATGATAATTATATTTAATTAAACTCAACAGTTTGATCATCCTGTGAGGGTGATAGCCAAAAACGGTTTGTTTTTACATCCGA